>CM061534.1:96222801-96424031 GCA_030545055.2 Neoaliturus tenellus | reverse complement strand
GACGTCATGGGTGTAACGTCATAGAAATGACGTCATTGGTGATGACGTCATCGATGACGTCATCGATTGCGTCATCGATGACGTCATCGGTGAGGTCATTGACCTCGATGACGTCATCCCTCAGGTGACCTTGAACTGAGCCAGCACCAACAATTTGACACTACTCCCCAAGCCCCCTAAGAGGGTTGCCCCAAATTTGTTAATTGCTCTAAGTCTCAAGTACCGAACAGGCTAGACCCCCCCTTCTAGGGGTTGACCTAAATTTTTAAATTAATAAAAAGTCGTGTTTAAAATACGTTAGTTCCACGGAAGAACTGCACACTCAAGACAGTAACAAAACCGTCAAATACACAAAATTCACAATCAATAGTAAACAAAGCTTTAAAAACTCATATGAATCGGTTTTAATACCCCTTCGTAATTAGAATTCGTTTAAAAGTTTTGAGCTGTGAATTTATAATTATTTATTTAAATATTTTAGGTGTTATGCTGATAAAATAATATACTTTAGATTAGACGATTGTTGTTGTGTTAGATGAAAAGAAATTTCAATTAAAAGAGTTATAGTTGTTGTTGTTGCTATCATTATATTTAATCGTAGTAGTTATGGTAACAAATATTTCTCTGTTATCCTATCATATAATATAATACAAGCTATGTCTGAAGGGATGTGTGTTCCACGATCTCGAAATGTAGCTGTTAGATTTTTCTTAAGCTTTGCACGAGTGTTTGCCCACAAATAAGTTTAGAAACAGCCTCAGTCCAGGAAAAATCGAAGTTGGTCTAAATTTAAGTTTAAAAATCGTTATTTTTAACATTGGTCTTATAGGTTGCTATTTTGGTAACGAAATAACAACTAAAAGTAAACAAAAATAAAGGAACATAAATTTTAAGCAGTTTTTTAACAGCTGTTATCTGTGAAGAGTCTGGTGTAGATTTAATAGCTTGATTACCATGACACTATAACAAAAGTCAATTAAAACCAACGAGCAAGGCTCGTTTAACCTGGTACTAAATAGAGATACAATTATGGGAAAATTGGCATAATCCCATGCCTGACCCAACTCAAATAAAAACTTGTAAATTTCAGGAGATAGAAGAAAAACGTTTAAATCACTGAAATAGTATTCGTAAATATACATACTTAACTCTTACTTTAAAACAGTATCTAATAAAATACCTTCCATTAACACGTTAATGCAATTTTAAAAGTTGCATTCAGCTACGTATTGAACATTAACACAGCAGTCCTGGGAATGCTAATGGCGTGGAGATGCCTGGCTGAAATTGTTTCCTTAATGTGTGTTAACTCTGAAACTCTGGCAACACATGCACAAAGAATGTTGTAATGGAGTTGCACAAAAGTCTGAAACTAGCATTACATGAATAAACGCCAACCATGCAAAAAAAATAATTGATATCCGTCTCGTTAAGTTTCAGGTATTTTCTGTAACAGGATTGGGTAAACGTTGGTGTGCACCTTAATCATAAATTAGTTTAAATCGTATAGGAGATTAGTGCAACTGTGGATTCTGCAAAATGTTAGTTTTTATTGTGTTTAGAGTTTCTTAGAATCATTGATAAAATTTTAATATTCACTGTTATTTTTTATATAAATCAGAATATTAATCTGTTTATTGAAAGTTAAAATGCCTTTGGTCAACTAGACTAATCAGAACACAAAAATATTAATTAATATTTAACATTATTTTCATTTTATATTTAATTATTTGTAAGCTAGTAGTTCTATTCAACCTAGCTTTATTCGTTTGAATGGATTGTAAATCGAACAAACTATTTAACTTATAAACTTATTCGCATAGTTTTAGGCCTCAACAGAAATATTCACAAAATCATTATAATTTTTTTCTTCTTACGCCAGAGACGTTTTTTATCGTTGAAAGGAATAGGCCAAACCTTTGATGAATAAAATGTTTTAGTGAGATCGTTAAAGAAGGGAATATTAGGAAGATGTTGATGAGCCAAAGAATTCGTACAAAAATTAGTACAAAAATTAGCCAAACAGTTCGTATAAAAATTTTCCTTTCAGGTGAATTTTATTATTATTTTTTTCTTTTTTATTTTGGAAAGTAAAAATACAATATTTTACTTGTACAAAGTGGGCCAGTGTTACTTCTTGATGGTCACAATGTTATTTAGTCATTACTTAATTTATTCACCCCAGCACCGTCAAATTGTCCATAAACCTTCCTTTGTTGTTAGTATTAAGGAGTTTTCAAAATTCATAAATCTTATTTTTTTAGTTAATAAATACTGTTTTCAAAGAGTTATTCTGGATTAGGGCTGGACGGTGGTTACCCTATCGCTGGCTTGTAACGATTGTCGCGCTTCCGTTAACGAAATCCCAATAAAAAAGTAATTGCCAGTCAGCAGTCCCTGTTATGTTAAAATTGGTTTTAGTGAAACCTTTGAGGAAAGCCACGCCAAATAAAAAAACCATGGACATTGTTAACATCCTATTAAAACATAAAATTCTCATTATATCTCATTATTGTAAAGTTTCATTTATTACATTTATACTTCTTATATACCATTTGAACTATATAATGCCAACCCAAATTTCAATACTATGTAGATAAAGGATTTTATTAATATAATTGGAACTTTAATATTTTTAACAATTCCTATAAAAGGACACTTAGATGTATATAGAGCCTTTATTTTCATATGGCTTTTAAATAATTAAAACCCATTATTACATTTAATAAAGATAGAAAAACACGTGTATTAAGAGAATTACTTGGACATTTATGAATCAAATTAATTAAAGGATGTGTAATTTCATTCAATTAAGTAGTATTGTGTTTAAAATTTGTAATAATTATTATTAACCCCTTAGGATTACAACTGAAACCGGAATATATCGGCTGAATATGAATGATGGGGGGAACCCGGATACGTTATGTGTGAACCTATGATGGTATTGAGCTAGTGCGAAGCTATTTGGAAGCTTGAACTGATAGACTACGTGAAACGTGCCTGATGGGGGCTCAGGTAACAACAGAGTGGCTGACTGGTCGTCTCCAGGTTTAGGCGATATAACTGAAAATGACTATGGAAATGGGTGAGAAAGTAAGGTATTAAGACGAGAATGAGATAACTGGGAATTACGTGGTTTATTGGACTGACCTAGGAAGCGTATCTGAAGGACATACTAAAGGTTTACCCAGACTGGATCGTCGCCAAGCACAGAACCAAGAACTAGCCATTTTGATGAGCTTACTAACAACTAACGCAAACTAAATTAACTGACAAGTGAATTTACTAATAGTAAACTGTATCTAGAAACCTAACCCATCCCATACCTAATGGCTACGTCCTGTAGCGACATGTGTCTGCTAAGGTCCCGAGACTACCCTGAATAGTACAAGTTATAGCCTTAATTACTTAGTTAACTGAATAAATTTATATTGATTTATTTTCATGATTATCATCCCCCACACACCTATTCCCTGGGCCCTACACTTAGCCCCCCTTATATATTACGGTACTTAACGCATGATGCCGGTGTTTCGATCTTCACTCGACCATAGTAAAAGGACGAAGGGGGCGAGAGAAAGACGAGCTTCGTATTCTTCGATTCCGCGGACCTTTTAGAGAAGGTCTGGAGAGAGGCTGTCGGATACCGGCGCCACGGCCACCGCACGGAGAATCGGCACTATATGAAGTGTTGGCGGCACGAACCGTCACACAACTGGCCAAGAGAATTATAGTAATTCTCAAATAACCTGTAATATCTACAGATATTCCAAAATCTCATTATAAACTGTAGTTTCCCAAACGTTTTACTGTTTATAAATCTTTTATAATACATACCGTTTAAGGGTACATTTACATTAGTGAATTCATTTTACTACAAATAAAAAAATCTATCTTCTTATTTCTATAAGGGGTTCGTCTTCTTATTTCTATAAGGGTTAGTTCGAGAGAAAAAGGGACGAACTACTTTTTCTCTCGAACTACTGAACCGATTTTAAAAATTGAGGTGTCATTTTAAAGCTTAGGATATAGCGCAGTGACGAATCGTAATTAAAAAGGTCATATAGTTTCGGGATTCGCCTCCTCGCCTTTGATTTATTTCTTGAGGGTGCTTTAAAATGTTGACCAACTTTTATTGCAAGTTCCTTAATGTGAATTGTAATTTAACAGATGATTACCTTCCGATGAATTTAAAAGCCAGATTGTAAATAAATATAGACCTCTGTCACTTCATAATCAACATTCACGTACTGTAGGTGAATTTCACTACATAACCTAATCATAAAATGCACAATTTGTGCACGGGCCACCTCGTGAATCTAGAAAATATTTAAGATATTTATTCATAACATACGCAGTTTGTTCTAGATATACGGCCAGTATTTCACTCCAGGGCGTTGACGGTGGGATATTCTGCAGTTTTAGATCACCCATAGAATATTCAATGGCTGTCAAAAGCACCTTTATTTTATTGGGTTTCCGTTATTGCTTTTAAAACACTTTTCACAGAAAAGGTTTCGATAAAAAGCTTTCATGTGTCATATGACAAAACTAATCATTAAAAATTTTGCTAATAGTTTTTTAATTACTTTTTACATTAATTTGAAAAGTCACTTTTTGACTGTGTTTCATTATTATTATTATTACTTCCATATAAATATATTTTTATAAGATATTTTGCACAAGATTTATGTTTAAAACGACTGTCCATTTGCGTAATACGTGTAAATATTTTATAATTTGTATAGTGCAAAAAATGTAGCTCAAATTGACATGTCATGCCTGAAAGACCTTCATTGGTGGTAGTCAACTAACTAATATATTCATAAGTCACGATGTTTCTGAATCTTTTGTAGATGATTAAATCAAAGAGTTTAAGAGTTGAAGTTCAACAAATTATATTATTTGTAAGGTTTAGTGTTTCTGAAATAGTAAAAACTATCTTTTAATAATTAATTTATCTCTCGACTTGGAAGTCTCAAAGCAAAGTATCAGTATGCAGACAATTTTTTATTCTCTTTGAGTAAAAATGTAACACATTCTACCGACAGATTTGACAATCCTAGCCCACCGCACGGCAATGTTTCGATCTTTGTGACCCGACTTGGAGGTGCATTATACTCTTAAGTTAAGTTTGCGTTTAAAAACTTTAATTATCTGGCAGTTGGGAACAGAATGTTGTTTTCATCAGGCGACACCAGGGGGCGTGTTTGGAATGCTTTCCACCTCTCACGGTCTCCAGGTTCTGTGATGTTGACGTTGCCATCTGTTGGTAGATGTGATACAAATATATCACTGAAATCTTTTGGGTTTTAAACAAATTACAAGCATGAGGCATTTCAAATCTTCATATCATAGTAATGTAGCATAGATTTGTTTTGCTGGTTATAAATTTGCTTAAAGTAACCGAAATCACTTATATTGGCAATACAGAAAAATGTTTAAGTTTACTATTGTTACAAAGTGCTTTGAATTTATTTTCTTTCATAAAAATAATAATAAGGAGATTTTATTTTTAGAATATATATGACGATTGGTTTTAAAGATATAAGGTCAATTCAAAACATTCAAACTCACCAAATACAAAATGTATTGAATAAATAAATATTTTAGTTTCTGATACTAAAAGAATTTAATAAAACATTTTAGTAGACAAATTATTTTGAAGGTTATTTGTAAAAATCAAATTTTATAAAGGTAAACTAATTTCTGGACATTCCCCTTAAATATTTAAACTGGACTGTGATCAGTGACTGTGATCCCTATTTTTATAATACTGTGCGATATTCCTCTCCTATTATTGCATTAGATTATTAGTAGAAATTAGATTTTGGTTTGAAAGTCGTACAAGAAATTGAATTTGGGATAAAATTATTTAGGAATAGATTTATCACATTTAGATTTATTTCAACTAGATATCACCATTTTCATACTACATTTTATTTAATAAATTATAAAACACACTCATTTAACAAGAAATTCCGTATAACTACTTCTAAAATAAATGAGCATTTTTTATATGATAATCTATCATTCTAAATTAATAATAATAATAAGTTTATTTAAGAATATAGCAGGTTTCTAGATTTTCACATATTTTGCAGCAATAACTAAATTATTTCAAACAAAACAAACTAAAATATATAGTAACTTCATATATTTTTTTGGCTTCATATATCCAGCTAAACAGTAACTCTTTGTTTAATTCTATTTTTTGCTGTTTGGTGAAGACATTTTTGAATTTTTAAATAATACATAACATAAAATTATTTATTTTGGGTGATATCTGGAACAAATCAACTCTTCTACTTTTAAGGTCTAACTTTTCTGAAATAAGGTCATGGAATTTCTTTGAAAGCGATCATCAGCAGAAATAAAGTATTGCCTCATTGTTATTGCTAGATGTTTTAAAACTTCTAACAATATTATACTTCATAAAAATAAGAAAGTTAATCTTAATTTAAATGAGATAAACTCAAAGTACATAATACATAATACAGAATGTAATTTTGAACTCGTCTTTTAATATGATACCGTCTTTGCAATAGATACTTTATATTGTTTATTATCGTTTTATAAATCTTGACATTACGTTTTACAGAAATATAATATTGTAAATTTATCGAAGTGAGAATACTCATAAATTGCAGTTATTGATCTTATACTATCTCCATCACTTACATATCCAAAATCACTTATATTGGCAATACAGAAAAATGTTTAAGTTTACTATTGTTACAAAGTGCTTTGAATTTATTTTCTTTCATAAAATAATAATAAGGAGATTTTATTTTTAGAATATATATGACGATTGGTTTTAAAGATATAAGGTCAATTCAAAACATTCAAACTCACCAAATACAAAATGTATTGAATAAATAAATATTTTAGTTTCTGATACTATAAGAATTTAATAAAAATTTTAGTAGACAAATTATTTTGAAGGTTATTTGTAAAAATCAAATTTTATAAAGGTAAACTAATTACTGGACATTCCCCTTAAATATTTAAAACTGGACTGTGATCAGTTTAAACCAACACTTCTAGTTCACAATATTATTGATGTGAGAGGGTAGATTTTTTGGGACGTATCATTCCCGTTGGTGTGACTGAATATAATTATTAAATGATGTTTCAGTTTTACATTATTCATCTTATATTATTCAACATAAACTACACTTAAACTACGAAACAAAATTCTACTAAAGCTATGATTTAAGTTAAACCATTTGAGACTTGCAGAACTATTATTGAATAGTGACTGCGATACTAAATATCTTCGATATCATTGTCATGTCTAAGCAGAACAGTCCCCCGATATTAATTGCAACTCTTGCTTTAAAGGTCCCCAGAGAAAAATTTGGATTGTTTCACGAACTGATTCTGGACAGTCAGCATCCACAATATTATGGACAACCAGTGTCGTTTCATGAGCTTTTCGGCAACAAAAATCACACACAAACAAATGAATTAGCTCTTCTACAGTCGCTAGTAGCAACGCTAGAGTCAAACTTAAACGTTCCCAATCTTGTAACATCACAGGTTGAAAACACCAACTAACATAGAACATTTGAAAGTGAGACGGGAAGCCATCGAGAAAATAAAGAACAATGTGAAAAAGGAGTTAACTTTCTCGACAACCTCATGAAGATTTACCATATAGATTAAAAGCATTTTCCAAAATTAGAACTGTAGTTTGAACAGTTGAGTTCTTCATTGCGTCTTTGAGGTTTTCAATCTTTGTGTTTATGGCAGTAAACATGTTAGTAAAGACAGTTACAAATAAAAAGTGATATATTAGTGGGGCAGTGAAACAGATACGAAGCACTACTAATGCTGAAGCCGATTTCCATGGAGTTCCACTAACAGCAAAATCATTTATTATGAGGGAAACAGAGGTCAAAGAGACATCCTGCGACGATTAGCTTTTGATGATGAAATGTCTTGGTTTGACCTAGATTGTTCTCCAGGGTTTCAAATCCATCCATATTTTCTTGAAGTGGTCATATTCTACGACCCCGTAGACAACAAACACCATGGGCGTTATCACGTAAAAACACTCATTATGGTGGTCATGGATTTGTTGACAGTTGAGAAAGACAAAACAAACACCCCAGTCTGAATGAGGTTCAAGGTGCAGGCCTGTAAAAGCAACAGAGTCAAAGCAGAGTAGAATTTACTTTGAAATGACTCCGAAGAGGCAAGTAGCCAATGTAATGCTTGTACTCCAACATGGTTCTAAATTCGAACTATAAGAAAACCTCAATAACCCCCAGTTGAGATGTATTTCATTTATTACAATAAGTGCTTTTATCATAAGTGTTAATATTTTAATTTAATTACGTTACAATCTTTGATGGAGCGTTGAGTAGGTGTACTCTAATATTAAATAGAACACTTCATCAAAAACTTAATTTTCTTATTTGTTAAAGTAAAAAATTGTGTAATTTTTACTTAAATATTTAAGAACTACATTACTAAAACTGATTATTTCTTAACTTTATCATTAAAAATCTTTTAGTCCTACTAACATTATAATCGGGCTGGTTTTATTGTTTATGCATAATTATATCAAGAGAAACCACTAGACAAATAAAGCAAAATTTTACAGTAATAAGGAGAAAGTAACAGAATGTAATAGATGCTCAATCAAGTTTTTTAAAAAAACTCACGGTTCCACTCTACCACCTCTAAAAATTGCTGTTATTATACAGTAGTCAAAGATTTCATCCAGTACACGATTACTTTAACATTTATTTGGTTTTTTTTAGATGTTACGAGGTGGCCCGTGCGCAAATTGCACATTTTATGATTCTGTACAAGAAAAACTAACCTATCGAAGTGACAGAGATATATTTGTATATATTTTTGTATATTTTGGGCTTTAAAATTCATCTGAAGATAAGTTTAATCAGCTGTTAAATTACAATCCACATTAAAGTAGAGGCAAAACAGAAACTCTGGGCCATGACGTCATCACGATGACGTCAGCAATTATGATGGCATCAATGACGTCACTGATGACGTCACCACCCCTGACGTCACCATGATGACATCACTGACTTTAATTAGGTCAAGGTCACGCAAAAGTAAAAAAATGCACTTTTGGAATCCTCAAATTTTGATGAGAAAATCAATTATTTTTCGAGGAATCGCAAAAGTGGAAAACCTTTTTTTTTATTCCCTAACGATCAGACTCTTGACCTAATATATCCACCAGAGGTGATCGACCCGACCCAAAGCTCCCTTAAAATAACAAATAATTTTATTTCTCACTTACCTACCGAGAAAACCGAAGTCCAACTGGAAAACACGGACAACACGAGCCATGGTGTTAACACCATGGGAGCCGGACACCGACTGATAAGACAGTACCATGCAATCCAGGTACTCGGTTGCATGGTGGGGATAAGGAGGTGGTGGGGCTAAAGTGGTAAGATTGAAGAAAATTTTATTTTTGCCAACAACTCATCCGAGTTTGTCCTTTACTTGACCTTGGTAGAAACATTTGTGTATAAAAAAAAATTATTCATTCTGAGGTGACCTTGGGACTTGTGAAACTTCAACCATACCAAAATGTTAGATTTTAATCATACCAAGAGTGCAAAGAAAAAAATTTTTTTTTGTTATTTCAAACTTAGCTGAAAACTTATGAAATGTGTAAATTTCGGCCAAATATTTTAATTTTGGACTCAAGTTAAGTAAATTGAGTGTAAAAGTGTGATGTGTACACAACAAGAGTGGAACAGTGACTGACTTAGCCGCTCCGTGCATTCCATCCAGGTATCCGGCTGTGTGGTGGGGATAGTGGATAGTGGGGATAGTGGTGGTGGATAGTGGGTATGGTGGTGGTTTAAAGTGGTCAGATGGAAGAAAAATTTTATTTTTGCAAACCATACATCCGAGTTTGTCCTTCATCACTTGGAGTAAATAAAAAATATTTTCGTCTACATTCTTGAATTTGTTGAAACCTGTTCAAGGTCAACCATATGAATTAAAAAAAAAAATTATTTTATTTACAAAAATCCTCCTTTATCCTCATATGTGCTGTCTGGACTTGCGCTTGTTGTTGTTGTTGAAGAGATATCTTCAAAGCAACATGTTCCTCAATTGTATAAAAGTTAACTTGTTTCTGGACATTCCTGTTAAATATTTCAACTGGTTTGTAATCAGTTCAAACCAACACGTCTATTTTTACAATATTACATTATGCGAGAGGTTGGATTTTTTGGGGACGTAAAACATAAATAAGCTAAACTAATTAAGCAAACCAATCGTTAACCCAATTAATCTAAACATAACACTTATGATTTTGTTAGTTTTCATATCTATTTTTTTTTTCTTACGACAAAAATTTAAATTCAATTTGGATCTGTTTTTTAAAATGTTATTATATTTTGATTCTTAATATAATTAAAGTTGTTTTTTACTTTATTAACAATTTTGTATTTTTCATTATTTATTCTATGTATTTGGTCAACTAAATATTATATTTTTAAATTTAATAACTATTATTTAAACGCTGAACATAGATAAAATTTATTGATTAAAAATTGCGTGATACAAGAGTGTTTTTAAAGTGGTGTGGTTAAAAGTGTGATTAAATATTATTTCATATTAAATTAAGAATATTGTACCTAAAAATTCAATTGATTTATTATAAGATTGAGTAGTGTATCTTAAGATAAAGAGTCTAAAGGTAGAACTATCGTATTTAACGCAATTTACATCAACAGCTGATGTTAAGCTCCTTTTAAAGCTTAAACCAACTAATTCACTTGGGTATCAATAAATTTATTACTTGTGATCCTTTATATAATTAACTTAAAACCGTAAAATGCTATAAAATGTGACATACGTAGTTATTCGTGTCATGAGGGACAAATCTAATTTATGTTGTGTTGGAGTTCAGTGGAATCCGAAATTTGGCATTCTTAAAAACTCTAAGGTATAACAGCTCTAAAAGTTGTGTCATAAATCCAAACGAAGTGCTCCAACTTCAAGCGGTATCTGGCTAACCGTGTTTCATCGATTAAACTGCTCTTTGAAAATTCTTGATAAGTTTGACATTATCAAAAATTAAAGTACACCTAATACACCTTTTTAGAAGAAGACAAAAACATCATCATATTTTGTGTGTTTACAAAGAGTTCCTTTTACTGTTGATTGTTGTTTGATGTAACCTAAGAATACTAAATTTAGCTTGTTTAATGCCATAAAGTTGAAACGTGAATCTAAAAATAAAATAAATACATTATAAATCACATCTAGTATTTTGAATAGTTCAATTTTTTTACAATTTACAAAGTGATTGAATTATTTTACCAAGACCATTTTCCTTGAGATCGCCATGCCTAAAATACTTCGCCAGGCTCGTTGTTATGATATTCACGGTCTCGCTGTTTAAAAGCCAGATCGTCGCACGCGACCCTACAATTTACTGGATACCGCGGGCCTTTGGCCTTTATTTATTTAACATTATGAAGGGGTGATTATGCAATTTTCCTCTTTTTTACATCAATCCTTTTTTTACCGCTACTTCTTCAAAAGACCTGATTTATGCACGATCGATTATACTTGTTCTATTTTTAATGTATGTATTTAAAATCTTTAATCAATGTTTAACACATTCTCACATCATTAATAATGCATTCTGAAGTTAGCTAATCACACATAAACAACAAACTATTGGACTATTGAATAGCTTGATTTAAATAGTTTATTCCGCCAGCTTCACTGAACCATCAGTTTGGCCGGCCGACAAAAATCCCCAGTCGTCTACTCGATGCTGCATCATCTTCCGCTGCTGAGTTCGTGGTGACGGTTCGGTGGAGATGAATTAAAAACAACTGTTTACATTGAATCTAATATAGTTTGAACATTTCTGTACTGCATTCTTTGACTTTTCGCAATTTTTTTGTATCAATACAATTATTTTCTAGCATTGAAACAAACTTTTAAATTTTGCATGGTAAAATGATGTTTTAAAATGTTGTTTATAATTATTTTGCCCTAGAAGCTACTTCTAATAACCCAAATTATATATTTAAAAGTCTTTCTTATCTATTATCGTATAGGAAAATATGTGTTTCTTTTAGTTGTAAGGTTCTTGAATCTAAATTACCGTTTATTAAGTAAACGTATAATACAGTTAGAGAATAATTGTCTTATTGCATTTTATTCTGTTGTTTATTCAATTTCTTCTTCAGTTCAATATAACATTTTGATAACCAAATACATATTCAATTTCTTAAATAAGATAAATAACGATACATGTTCCATACTGCAATTAAACAGTATATTCCAATATTTCTTTATTAAAAACATTGTACTGTGGTTAAAACTGAGTTGATGAATAAAAACCTTTTGAAAATCAAACATTCAATATTGTAAATTCAAAATTAATCCGTCAGCTACTTTATACACCATTGACTCCATGGTTATTAGATGTTGATTTATTTTCTCTGGTGTGTTGTATTTGAAATTAAGTACAATTTTCTGAACCACTCATCCACTCGCTGCTCTTAGAAACAAGTTTTCTCCTTATATTTAAATTACTTTAGGTAAGTGGTTTACGGTCCTTAAGAGTCATCTTCACACCTGGGCCAGTAGCCCATTCTTGCGCAGTTTCAATGTTAACCTTCTAAAACATGGCTTTTATGCTAAAACATGGTATTTTATTCCCCTGTGTCGGACGCCTTTTTTCAACCGATTTCCTTTAAATTCGATAAGTGTTTAGTTGAATAGTTATATTAGGCCCCGCATAGCTCGAAATATTGAAAATTTAACAAATATTACTCTCAGTGACTTTGCAAAATAACTTGATTTTCCTTGGTAATATTTGTTAAATTTTCAAAATTTCGAGGTATGAGGGGCCTAATTTATCTATTCAACTAAACCCTTGCCAAGTTTAAAGAAAATCGGTTGAAAAATGAGGTCCGAAACAGGAAAATAAAATTTCATGTTTTGTATGAAAAGCCGTATGGTTAACACTGCCGACTGCGCAACAATGGTCTACTGGCTCAAAGGTGAAAATGACCGAATTCACATCAAGTAATATTATGAGTCAGTAATATTTTCATATCACCACTGTATATTGGTGACAAATAAAAGAATGTAAAACTTCAATAAACTTTGCTGGTTATTTTTATCATTAATAGGCGACTGTCTCATTTGAAAGAATAAACTATCTTAATGCAACTTAAGTTAATTTCTCTTCTTAAAGTTACAGGTGGCTGAAAACTTTGTTGGGTTTTGCCTTCTAGAAACGACAACTTTGGGAATCCTTAATTAGGTTTGTTAGCACTGATCTGGGTCATTGGACGTTCACTTCCTTCTATATAAACTATTAATGATGATAAAAATATATAAGCTGCTTTGCATCATTGCAAACATCATTGTCCGTTCATTAATTCATTTTACAGGTTGTCAAGTACTAACCAGGTTTTGGAAACGGATCACAAGCAATAAAAATAAATTATTTTATTCACGCTCTATTGTAGATTTACTATTTGTTTATTTAGTTACCTCATTTTCATCAAGTGACCATTTTAGTATCAGCAATTTCCTAAAATCACGATAATTATTCAAATAGTTTTGACCATAAAGGAATAATGATATTTATTTAATAAGAAGTTTATAATGGCTCATTTCTTAAGCTTTATCCATTCAATTTGAATGTCTTATATATATATATATATATATATATATATATATATATATATATATATATATATATATATATATATAAACTGGTATCCTTTCACTTAGAACTAAAGCATTCAAAATTGACTTAATCGAATGTACAATATCAATTCATAACATAGGTTCATAAATAAAATAAGAATTATTTTTACATTTTATTTCAACAAATCCATAAAATTTAAAGCTTAACAAAGATTATCAAATCTAAATCTTGCTAAATATAAACCATTGCAACAGGTACTCTAATATCTTTGAGGTTATTAAACTAAATCTTCAAACAACAAAAGTAACAGATAGAAATAAATATATAAAACGAAAAAAGTATTGACATTAACATGGTTAAACATCCACCAATATTTGTCAATAGTATTTTAAAAATGATTTGAATAAATTAATAGTAAATGTTATTTTACCAATTACAGCTTGTGTCGTATGATGTTGTAAATACCGTTGCCCCCTTTCAGTATAACACGTTGGTGTGTAATGTCTTGGAAAATAATTCTGTCATGAATATTATTTAAATTTGGTTTCATGTAATGTTGTACGAAGGATGAATATATGTACTAACGTATATACTAATGTATGTACTAATGTACTAAAGTATGATGGATACTAGTTATATTTTATAACGATGTCTTGGAAAATAATTCTGTAAGGAATATTATTTAAATTTGGTTTCATGTAATGTTGTACGAAGAATGAATATATGTACTAATGTACTTTAGTATGATGGATACTAGTTATATTTTATAATGATCGTATAAATTTGTTGGTTTGTTTTTTTAAAGGATTGTGAATTTCCAGCCATAGATAGCAATTATACTTATACACACTTGCAACTTCATTCAGCTTGTAAGCTTATTAACTTAAAGTGGGTCTTTTAGTTCATAGAAATCAAATGACGTATATACAACTGATAAGCTCAGTGGTGTTACTTTGAAACAAGTGATTAATTTTTATTTTTGTTTGTTATATTAATATGAAACACTCTTATAAAAGAAAACAACCATGATTTTCTTCTCAATTAAAATTTTCATTAATTAACAAGGTATCTAAATCCTAAAAAAATTGTTTTGAGTTCAACTTCTTAAGAATGATGGATTTACAATAGCAGATGTCACAAAAAGCACTATAAACCGAAACCGAAATATGCCCATTACAACTGTTATCATAAATACTAAACTTAAGCAACATCTTTTGCAAATATGACATTTTATTAGTATTTTCGATAAACTATATACTAACAGCAATAACACCGATAACGAATATATAAAATGTTAAATATATACACAAATCTAGTTTTACCCGATGTATGGATCAAATTATCTAAACTCTGTCTAAACTATACAAATATTTTGGCAAATATGTACGGTAATATAATTTTTCAACTCCAATTTCAACTTCTTACCCATTTCAGTCCTATCTGTTCCGTATGGAAGTACGTATATCCGATACATTTTCAATATAGAAAACATTCAAATCTGCATAGTTGAAAAGTTTTATAACGACTTATATACTGCAAAGATTTGCTTAATCAACAGTATCGTCAGGTTGTTTTGTGCGTGTACATAATAAAGAACAACAAAGTTCTCAAACAACAGAGTATGTTAGCTACATCTGTTTGCCCCATATTTTTCCAACTACATCTCTTACAATATTCAATACAGTTCTAAAAAGCTTTGTTACGTTTCTAAGCTAGGATAAATTTACGTTAAATGTTAAAATGCCTAGGTCTGGTACGGATTAGAGGAAAATTGGCGTGGTTTAGAAATGCACATTTTGATAATAGACCCAAAATATGTTAAAATATAGAGCTACAGATTTTATTAATAGTAGGCTACGTTAAAATAAAAGTGAGATGGCATGCCCAAAAATATCAAATGAAAGACATTAACTAAATTAATCTATAAAATTATTTTATTCTAGGAATAAAGTTTTAACCTGTACATTTGCAATAGCATTATATTATATAGTTTAACTTTTGATTATAGGATAAAAAATACTACACTAATCCCTTTTTTGAAAGAGTTCATGTGAGCAAAGATGTGCTTGTGCATGTAAAACATTGTGCAGAAAAGTTAAAAACGGACGTGCACTAACTCACTGTAAAGTTATAATATATTAGACTATTAGCATGGCTTTGATTTATTTTTACATAGTACCCTAGTAAATTAGGACTTTATTAAGAAAAGATATTGAATCTATACCGTCCTTTCCCTTTGTAGACCCGAATTATTTCCCACCACACGTCAACTTTTCTTCATGCCAATGCAATTAGTTTGAAAAGAATACTACGTACCTCAGAACAATACATACAAAAAATAGAATTATACAAAAATAAATTTAGTTCATTATTATATTTGATATGTACTCTACAAATTAAGTTATACAAAGAAGAATATATATTTTAATTAGCACACAGGTTTATGTACTTAATAAATTTTATGATCTAATATTTAATAAAGAGAATGCTTAACATTTTTACTTCTTTTATTTATTACAATAACATTTATCTCAACCGTTTCATTCAATACAACACTTTCACCAAACCTTGTCAAATTTGAGGAGGAATTACCCTACTATATTTGGCATCCACCGTTTCTAAATTATTCACCTACCGATAAAAAACAAGAATAAGATTTGCGAGTAAACACCCAGCATCAACAGTCTTTGAGTAGTGTAGAAATGTCGGTTCAGGGCAACGGATGACCTTGAAACGACAATGACATTGACAAGCTGAGACACCCTGCGGCTCCAGTTGGTCCGCGCTTGTACGACTTTACATCCGTTTCCTGTGGCGGACCGGAAGTGCTTATGCACTGGTGTCTTCTTCCTGGTTGTGCTTCGCCAGAGCCAATAGAATCATCGTAAGCTCCTTCTTGTTAATTTTGCCGTCTTGGTTGTAGTCGACGCCTTGCAGGATCGTTTCCTCGAAGTCCTGAAGATCTTGCGCGTCATAATCCTGCAATTATTACAACTGTTTCATTCCATTTTTTTTTATAATCTCAAGTAACCATATTAAAATTTTAGTTGAAGCATGATTTTAAGATTAAAATTAATTTGTGAAATGCTAGGTTTGTAACAATACTCATGTGCGGTAAAATTAATTTAACAGAATCACTAAAATTAAACCACGTAGTGTTGTGATTTAATAAAACAATGTGGATAAAAAATATACAATTTTCCTCAAATTTAATGCAAAATTATCAATTAATAATGATACGAATTATGGTTAAATTAAAATTTTACTATTAATTCCCTGTTTCTGTTTATTCACAAATTTAAATACTATTTCCGATTTAAATAGTATTCAAACAAATTAAAAATGCCTAGTTTGTTGCAGCAACTCATAGCTTACCAACATGTCTAATGTTAATAAATGTAAGATAAAAATTAATATTCTTCAAAACAAATGTAGCCGTAATGAAGACATTGATTTAAAATAAGTTTTAGTTGTAAAGTTTACCTTTTTGACTAGTTCCAACAAATCCTTCAGGAATCCTCTCAGCTCCTCATTTTCAATCGTTCCATTGTTATCCTGAATCCAATTTAGAAATAAATTAATATGTATGCATTATGGTACGTTTGCTATTATTAATTGTATAATGTTTGGACTTAAATAATTATATAAAAACTATAACAATTTAGTAAAAATTGACTTCATACCACTTAGTTTAAGTGGTGTGTAAAAAGATCTGACCCTTGTAGTCAATGGCTGTGCAGCATGTCTATATTTAGGTACTATGTGTACCAATATTTTCAATAAATTACCGATTCTTATTTATTAATACTGTTTTATACACGTAACAATGAAGTTATGTAAAGCTGATACTTCTTAATGTTTTTTTATTTTTTATTATTAGCAATTTCAAATTAAAAATTTTTGTTTGAAGTTATCATGTTTTCTCTCCTTTTAAAATTAACACGTTAAATGTACACTCTCGTTTTTCAAATCGGCTGATGGTCACGTGTGAAATTGAGTTACACTTAAAAAAAAATATTTTTAAAATTATATTTAAAATTAAATTAGTAGTTAACCTCCCTGTAACATTGTGTTTTACCCTATATTATTGTAAAATTTGCATCAAGTATGATCAGGATAGTGCATTCTATTGAACACTGCTCATATATAACTAATCTAAAAATTTTTATAAACAACTCACCCGGTCGTATAGTGAGAAAACTCTTTCAATGTCATCCTTCGTCAGCTTAGTGGCACCCTAAAACAAGAATAAAATCTATCATGTCTACAAAGATTGATTTAAAATATTCTAGTCGACATAAGATGATTGGAATATTAATTCTGGTTCATTGTCTATTATGACCTTAAATAAAATAATGAAATATATATTGACTAGGAAAAGTTATGATAAATACCCTTTTATAAGCCTCTTTGATACTTTACAACTCTCTTTCATAAAAGTGTCAAAGTTGAATATTCACTCAATAATTGTGAAATTGCTTCATGAATATTCTGCTATTCTACAAAAAATAAACTACTCAACTACATAAGCTTGAGCAAAACAACTCAAAACTAAGGTTTACTAGCAAAAAAGTGTAAAACATTCTCTAAATTTAATAAATGGAAAAACTATCTATTAAAAGACCGTTCATAGCTCAGATTCTTACGTTGTTCGAGTAGCCCATAATGCACAAAATGGATATTATCGATGAATTGGTGCTAAAATATATGTTTTATGATTAGTTAAATTGTTTTTTTATGTTGAAGGAAGGATGGAGGTTTCAACAGGTAACAAAGAATATACAGCTAAAACATAAAACATTGTAGAAACTACTAATAGGCTACACTGGGAAGATTAAACATAAAAAAATCATAAAAAATCAAAAACATAAATGATATAATACTTGAATAATCTTTTTAGAAATAAGTAAAGAAAAAGTTAGGACAGTTGGTTAAAGTTATAACAGTATTTACATAAAGGAAATAAATAAATAGATGGGGAAAAAGATGGTTTGTTAAAAAATACACAAAACTAAAAAAAAACCTAATTACTTTATTAATACATTCTCTATCAACCATCCAATCAAATCTACAGAAGATCCATAGAACTACAAGTTAGCTAAAACTCAACAGTAAGTAATCTACAAGACAGTTCTGAAGAGCATAATGAAAAAAGAGACAGCAATGAAAGTAAGAAGGATGGAACGTTCTACCAAGAAAAAACAAATCTACACAATTAACTTGATACTAAGATATAGTTTTGTCTAAGATATTTTACTAAGCCTTTTACTTGTAAGTTAAAATTCAAATTGTAAGTTGCTCTAACTTTTTAAAAATATAATTTCCAACAAAATAACACTTTTGTGTTGAATAAATTATAATTGGATTAATTAAAAGTTTATATTTCAAATTTAGATTCTTGTGATACTGATCTTGATTGACAAAAAGCCAAAGATTCACAATAAACTGTTAATATAAGAGGGTGAGCACCATAAACACATGTGTAGGCAATTTATTTTTAGACGTGAGATTTCAAAGCAATAGTAACTAGTTAGTTATTGCGATACTTAAGCAATGTATTCTAAGTTACATTACGTGAATTCGTAAAGTGTGTGGACATTAGTACTGTGGAATGTAAAATTAAAACTCAGTAGCAGTATTAGTACTTAAATGTATTTACATATAAAGGTCTATTTATATACAGAGGAAGATAAAAATAATAACTGATCTATTATAAAAATCAAAGTTGGTAAAATTATTATCTACCTTCAGAATATGTACATAGTATATGATACACAGTTTGAGAATCAGGATCACTTGGATAAAAGTTGAGGAATAAGGAATAAAGGTTTGGTTATTTTGTTTAAAATGTTATTTTATTTCACTTCAAAACTGTTGCTTTACGCACGAATTTTGCGCATTAAGAGCCATGCATTTCAGCCAAGCCCCATTGGCGACATAGTTCACTTCAATTTCAGTCTGATTAACGATTTCGTAAGCTATCCAAATGATTCTTTAAATCAGCTTCCTCTCATAATACCCAAAGTTTCAACCATTTCAAAATTACATTTTAAAAGCATTATAAATGCAATTAAAGCTGAACGCAAGGTTGTTTGGCTAAGGTTTTCTGTAAGAGCCAACTATTAAGACCAAAGCAAAAGCTTGTAAAGCTTGTGGAAGCTTAGGCTTATAAACTTTGAAAATGCAGCTGTTGATGGTTGTAACGCTAGTGTTAGAGAAAAAAACTTTAGGTATTAAATCTCATACGTAATTATGATTCCGCATTGTATTAAAAAAAATTGGAATCAATTGAGTAAAATCCGCGACTGTGAAAAGTGCTACAAGTTTTAATCGTACAAAGTAATCGTACAAAGTACAAAGTAAGTAAGTAAGTACAAAGTACAAAGTACAATCCTACAAAGTAATCGTAGGCCTAATCCTAATAATTATCCATTCGGGGGGCATATTGTTAATTTATTTTAATAATTTAGTTTTTAAGAATTGAAGTGAACTTTAGGGCTGGTATATACAGCAACGGGCCATCTCAAAAACTCCAAACACTCCAACTCTTGTACTCACTTCGATTCCATCCTGGGAGATACGGACACAACAAACAAACAAATGACATTCACGTGGACACCAGGGTTGTGTGCAAATAAAATAAAGAGTTTGACAAATAAATGATGAACGTTAGACTAAAGTAATTAAAAAATAAGGATAAAATATTAACTTAAAGGTGGTGTGTGATTTAAAATAAAAATAATTTAATAAATCTGTAATATGTATGTTATTAAGTAATATTCAATGTTATATACAAACTCTTTATTCAACAAACTTCATCATAATTCTATTTTACATGCATATATTCTTTAGATATACTTATTAGTGATATTTCTTAAAAATGCAATTATTAAAAAGATAGTTGTCTCATAAGTCAAAGGGTTGCTTTATCAAGCAATCAATTTAATCGTTTTTTATATGACAAACTTACAAACTTAAGTTAAATTATTATTATTTTCTTTTCAACTATTGTGTATAAACTTAAATTAATTTGCTAAAATGATTAAATTGAATATGCAATTTAAATCATTCATCGATTTAAATGGAATTAAACTCAACGTGTATGCGTTATCCATATTTATATTAAGGAAAGCGTTTATATTTTTTAAGTTAAAATACAATTATATTAAATATTAATTATTTAAATTTTATAAGATGTGCAATATACATAGTTAAATATTGTGCATTTATTATCTGGAACAATGGACGACTACTTAGAAGGGCGTCCAAATCAAAAACTTACCTTGAACACTTGTCTGCAAAGGAAGTTTTCTTTCACTGGCAGTAGCCTAAAAATTTGTATCATAGATTAAAATTTGTTACAAAAAATATCAATTAAACGTTATTGGTAATTTTTATATGACTGTGTTTAATCAATGGTTAAGTAACATTTTGTTTTCTTTTTCTTTTTTAGGACAGTAAATATAATTAAATTTTAACATGTCTTGTCCTGGTAACCATAAATTCATGGAACTACGATTTTTCCAAATACATATAAGTCAACTGAAGAAAAACTAGATAAAATGATCAATTTTTTGTGCAATTCGATTTGCAGTGGTAACGAACAGTGCAGTATTGGGATAGGAGAGATAAGCTTGGAAAGGCGTGTCATATAAACTAGTTATAACCTGCAATCTGGGGTTAGACTTCAGAGGTTCATATATTAAACTTCGAGATTTAAATGTTAATATCGAACTACTATGGACGGCCCCCGGGGCCAGTTTTTGACCTTCGACCCCAGGGATTCCCCACCCCTTCCCCCGCTCATCCCACGCGCAGCGCTATCTCTCTCCCAACCCTCTTATCACACCTTAACCAGTTCTGCCGCCTTTGACACTACCGGATGTTTTTCCTGAATGGAATTTTTCAGGATTTTAGATTATTTTATCAGTTTGTTTTATTGTATGTTTCCCTTTAGTTGTTCATATCCCAAAACACTATTGTTTAGTTTTTTCTTTTCTTTTACAATGCCGAAATGAAGAGAGAATCTGGTTCTATATATATTATTATAAAAAGTCATTTGGTTTTTTTCCACACTGTTGTTCATGTTGTAAAATGAAACCGATTATTATTATCGTTTTCATTGCATAACCGCAGCGAAAACCCGGTTCGATATTTTATTTCATATTAAAGTTTTTCGATTTTTTCTATTCGGTTGTTCACTTCACAAATCACTATTGATTTATTGTTTTGGGTGTAATGTAAAACCGTAGGAAACATACTATTAGACACCTAGATTATCAAGAGCTGTTCGGTTTTTTTTTCTATTTGGTTGTTTTAAAACAGATGTTCATATCGAAAACACTATACATTGCTATGGGGGGATACGATTCGATATATCGATTGCATCGAAATTCATTTAGTTGTTTTCATTTGGTTGTTTTAATTTGGTTGTTCTTATTGAAAATACTATACATTGCTATGGAGGAATCCGATTCGATATATCGAAATTCATTCGGTTGTTTTCATTCGATTGTTTTCATTCGGCTCTTTATATTGAAAGCCCCTTTACATTACTATGAGAGAATCCGATTCGATATATCGATCTTATCGAAATTCATTCGATTGTTTTCATTCGGTTGTTTTCGTTTCGGACCGATAGTTTTTATAAAAGGGGAAGAGCGACCCGGCCGGTCCTCATTTGTGTTCCGGCTCTCTTAGTGTTCACATCTACCTCTCCTGTTCAGTGATGTCTGCTACACCACCACCACCTTCCCCTCCGTCTTTTGACGTTGGGGACAAACAGCCCTTTTCAGGGCTGAACCTCTCCTCCCAAGAGGTGGCAGCTCTTGTGGATGGAGTTTCTCATCCGAGGGCGAAGTCTATCGACCACCGCTCCGAATGGATATTGTTCCTTTCCCTTCTACCCCTCTACCTATGCCCGGACCATCCTATTCCTGTGCCATGCCTCAGTTGGGCAGACCTACTCCTGTCCCCGTACCCGACGTTGATGTTGTCGGGGAAGTCCTTCAGCCTTCTCCTGTCTCTCCTGCCTCCTCCTTCCGTATTATCGATGAACGTGAACGTCAGTATCGTAATTTCGAACTGATGTCACGTGAAGTTACCGCCCTAATCGACCCTCCTGAATATTCTGTAAACCCGCATACCTGGCTCCGTGAAACCTTTGAATCCTTGCTTCGACATCTAATTAATGACGATGTTGCCCCAGGAGACCGTGTGGGCTTCACTTTTCATAGTGCAGCCCGAGTCGGCCAGCGTCCTATTGGCATCAGCCTACGAAGAATGGATCAATTCTCCATAGAAGTTTTGCTCCAAGTATTGGAACGTTGCATTCAAAGTAACGAAAAATTTCTCATCTCAGGCCCTCTCAGGGTTGTCTTCCTCCACGTTCGAATGCCTATGGGTGGAATGCGACACCGTCGCATCGACTACACATCAGACTTCCATACTTTTTGTAACAAAAAACAGGGAATACTCACCGTCGACAATAACGACAACCTCTGTCTTGCTCGATCTCTCGTACTGGCCATCGCATTCTTAATGAAGGATGAATCTCCTACTGCCGCTATGGAGTACAAGAAAATGAGAAAATCTGGTCGCTCTGCACAGCGAGGATTACAGACTGAGGCTGCGCATCGACTATGCAGGGAAGCAAATGTTGATTTGACCGCTCACGGTGGAGGAATGGAAGAGTTACGGCTCTTTCAACAGTATTTGGTTGATTATTGTATCACGGTGTTTACAGACCGAAGAGGAAGGGAAACAATGTTCAAAGGACCTGTTGGCACACCCGATCACCCCCGTAAACATATAGATTTGATTTTTGGCGATAATCACTATAATGTGATAATTTCGTTGACTGGAGCCTTCACCGCATCAACCTACTGTCGACCGTGCAAGTATGCAGATTCCAATACAGTCAGTCGCCATCGCTGTCCCACCAAATGTCCTGCCTGTATCCAGCCCGGTTTGTGCGAGGACACCGCACGGCTGAAATGCGATGGATGCAATCGCTCATTTTACGGCCAGGCCTGCTTCCAACGGCATTTCCAACCTTCTTTTGGAAGCCAATCAACATGTCAGACTCTGAAAAAATGTGACAAATGCCTCCACAATTATAGTTTGGCCAGAAAGAAGCGCGATCATGTTTGTGGAGAATCACTTTGCACTATATGTGACAAGTATGTTCCCCCGAACCATCAGTGTTTTGTACAACCTGCAAAACCTTTCAGACCGACAAAACCATTTCTTTTTGTATTTTTTTGATTTCGAGTGTACCCAAGAGACCCCTGTTCCAGGCAATCCTGAGGTGCTCGAGCATATACCAAATCTATGTATATCAGAACAAGCTTGCCCGACATGTGAATATCCCCGATTCGGATCACATCTGTGACTTTTGTGGCCAACGAAGACGCGTCTTTGAGGGAGTCAACACCGTTAAAGATTTTGTCGCCTATTTGGCCGAGCCTCGACCACAGTACAAAGATGTGATTGTTATTGCACACAACTTCAAGGCTTATGACGGCCAGTTTGTTCTGCGTCATATGATTGAGGAACTCGGATGGGCTCCCGAGTTGATAATGACAGTGTCGAAAATTCAGTCACTCAAGTATTCGCATCTTCACTTCATCGATTCCTTAAATTTTCTTCTTGAAGGCCTCTCAAAGTTGCCCAAGACATTCAAGCTGGAAAATGCAGTAAAGGATATTTCCCACATTATTTCAACAAAATTGAAAATGCTGACTACGTCGGTCCTATTCCACAACCAGAAATGTACGGTTGCAATGATATGACAGTGGCCGACCGTGAGAAATTCTTCGAGTGGTACTCACCTTTGGCGCAGGATCCCAACCATGTATTTAATTTTAAGTCAGAGTTGTTGAAGTACTGTTCTGAAGATGTTCGTATTCTACGCCTAGCCTGTATAAAATTCAGGGAAGGTTTCCTCGCTGAAAACTGTGTAGATCCCTTTAAACAAGCCGTTACGATAGCAGGTGCTTGTATGACTGCATACAGGACAAACCACCTTCCTCGTGAAACAATTTCCGTCATACCTGCCGGCGGATATCGAATTGCCGATCGACAGTCTCGTGAGGCTCTCTGCTGGCTCATGTGGGAGGCCCATTCACGAAGAATAGATATCCAGCATGCAGGAAATGGACGTGAGAAGAAGATTTGTGGCCGTAAAGTCAACGGTTACAGCGAAGTCAACGATATAAAAACTTTTTGGGAGTATCACGGTTGCTGGTATCACGGATGCCCTTTATGTTTTAAAAATCGTGTCACCCCCATCAAGAATGGAACTGCCGGTGACACTATGGCTTCGAGATATGAGAAGACACTCTACAAAACTGAGCTATTGCGACGCAACGGCTATACCGTTATAGAAATGTGGGGTTGTCAGTTTGCAACACGGAAGGCAAGTAACCCCGCAATTCAACAATTTATAGATTCGCGGAAGGACATCGCCGCTCCTCCCCTCGATCCTCGTGACGCTTTCTTTGGTGGTAGGACTAACGCCACCAAACTGTACCATCGGGTGAAGGAAAATGAGAAGATTCTGCACCTCGATGTTTGCAGCCTTTACCCATATGTCTGCAAGTACGGTACGTTCCCCGTAAAACATCCAAAGATTCACGTGGGAGTGAATTGTCCCCAAGACATTGGAAACATCGAGGGACTAGCTCATCTCGACATCCTGCCCCCTGACAACCTGTACCACCCTGTACTCCCTGCAAGATTCAACGGCAAACTTTGTTTTGCGCTTTGCCGTACTTGTGCAGAAACCATGCACCAAGGGGACTGCGAGCACACGCCTCAACAAAGAATACTCTCTGGGACGTGGGTAACATGCGAAGTCCGAAAAGCTCTTAAACTCGGCTATCGCATAGTCAAAATTCATGAGATTTGGGAATATGAAACCACGACGTACAATCCCAACACCGACACAGGCGGACTTTTTGCCTCCTACATTAACGAGTTTTTAAAACTAAAAGTGGAAGCTAGTGGGTGGCCAGACTGGTGTACTACAGAGGAACTTAAAACCCAGTTCGTCCGTGATTACCAACTGAAGGAACGGATCGAGATTGATCCAGAAATAGTTTTCTTCAACCCTGGCAAACGGGCTATCGGGAAGACCTGCCTAAATTCTTTTTGGGGTAAATGGGGCCAACGTGACGACTTGCCCCGTACATCTGTAGTCAAAACCCGTGGCCAACTGTTAGACCTCCTCACCGATCCAGGCATCGAGGTCGATGAACTCCTTCCAGTCAGTGATGAGTTAATGTTTGTTAATTGGCACTCACTTAAGGAATCTATTGTACCTCACCCCTATACAAACGTGGTGATTGCAGCTTTTGTGACTGCACAGGCTCGCCTGAAACTGTACTCATACCTCGAGCGTTTTGGTGATCGTGTCTTATATTTTGACACAGACTCGATCATATTCACCCAGACCCCCAATGATGAGGTAATAGAGGCCGGCGAGTTCTCGGGACAGATGACAGACGAATTGACGAAGTACGGACCCAATGCCTATATCGTCGAGTTTGTGTCTGGCGGCCCTAAAAACTATGCCTATGTCTTACGTGTGGGTCCCAACGAATACAAGACTGTTTGCAAAGTCCGAGGGATTACCACGAACTACAGGAACAGGGACATTGTTTGTTTCGCTTCACTCAAGGAAATGGTCCTCAATGATGCCCCTGCTTCTGTAGTCCAAATTCCCAAGAAGATCGCAAGACCCAAAACAGGGCTAGTTGTTACACGCCCTGAGTCCAAGACGTACATGGTAGTGTACAACAAACGTCGTCGAGTTGGCGAATTCGATACACTCCCTTTTGGGACGAAGCGGTCGAGGATGTAATCCTACTATGAGTGCTTTCTTTGCATGTGAGCATGCGACGTTCTCTTCATTTGTTTTTCAAATACAATAATGACAATATATCTATGAATATGGCTTGCAAAAGAGCGTCTTATATAATTTTAATTCTGCATGTTATATTCCCCAATACAGCCACAAGGGATGTTTACAGACTAGCCTCCTCAAACCCTTAAGGAGGAGGGAGCTGCGCCTGACACATGGCAGTGCCACTGATGAGATCTGATGCAGATCGAAACGCTAGCTAATTCATTCGTTGTAATTGCAAAAAAGTGGAGGACGATGTACACACACCTCCTCGTGGTGTCCTCTGGGTAACGCTAAGAGGTGTACATAAGTTTTGCTTCTAAACTTGTAAAACAATAACATACTAAAACAAAGCTATGCATAAGTAAGCCCGTCCAACAACTTTTAGTTTTTATTGGGTCGGATAACCGAAAAATCATTCAAAGTCCCGACTAGGGCTGGAATCGAAAAACTCGAAAAATCATCCAAGACACTACACTTTATGACTTTCAATGTTCAAATGCCAATATATTTCTTGTATTTTCAGTTAATGTGGACTTGGTATCCTATAGAGTTACGAGTACAAAAACCCGTGCGTACATTTTTTTTTTTATATAAAATACTATCGTAAAATGTGATCAGGTTTCGTTAACTGCTTTTCTACTTAAAGGAATGTCGTGAGAAAAGTTACAAATCTTTAGAAAAAATCTGAAAAGAAACGACTAGGGATGAACAACAAGTGTCAAACTTGAACGTCTAGTGTTAAAAGGATGGTCAGAAAATAGCACTCAGCTTTCTAATGATCTCAATTGTTTCTGAAAATAATGAACGAACATAGTTGTTGAAAGAAACATTATAGTAAATTGTGATCAGATTTTTGAATTGTGACAAGTGACTTGACACTACACTTTATGACTTTCAATGTTCAAATGACAATATATTTCTATATTGTATTTTTAGTTCATGCGGACTTGGTATCCTATAGAGTTACAAGTACAAAAGCCGGTGCGTACATCACTTTTATATAAAATACTATCGTAAAAGGTGATCAGTTTTTGTTAGGTGTTTTTCTACTCAAAGGAATGTCGTGAGAAAATTACAAATCTTTAGAAAAAATCTGAAAAGAAACGACAATTGATGAACAACAAGTGTAAAACGTAAACGTCTAGTGTTAAAAGGATGGTCAGAAAATAGCACTCAGCTTTCTGATGATCTCAATTGTTTCTGAAAATAATGAACGAACACAGTTATTAATAGAAACATTATTGTAAATTTTGATCAGATTTTTGAATTGTGACAAGTGACTTGGATGATTTTTCGATTCCAGTCCTAGTCGGGACTTTGAATGATTTTTCGGTTATCCGACCCAAAAAAAATTAAAAGTTGTTGGACGGGCTTACTTATGCATGGCTTGGTTTTAGTATGTTATTGTTTTACAAGTTTAGAAGCAAAACTTATGTACACCTCTTAGCGTTACCCAGAGGACACCACGAGGAGGTGGGTGTACATCGTCCTCCACTGTTTTGCAATTACAACGAATGAATTAGCTAGCGTTTCGATCGGCATCAGATCTCATCAGTGGCACTGCCATGTGCAAGACGCAGCTCCCTCCTCCTTAAGGGTTTGAGGAGGCTAGTCTGTAAACATCCCTTGTGGCTGTATTGGGGAATATAACATGCAGCATTAAAATTATATAAGACGCTCTTTTGCAAGCCATATTCATAGATATATTGTCATTATTGTATTTGAAAAACAAATGAAGAGAACGTCGCATGCTCACATGCAAAGAAAGCACTCATAGTAGGATTACATCCTCGACCGCTTCGTCCCAAAAGGGAGTGTATCGAATTCGCCAACTCGACGACGTTTGTTGTACACTACCCTGTACGTCTTGGACTCAGGGCGTGTAACAACTAGCCCTGTTTTGGGTCTTGCGATCTTCTTTGGAATTTGGACTACAGAAGCAGGGGCATCATTGAGGACCATTTCCTTGAGTGAAGCGAAACAAACAATGTCCCTGTTCCTGTAGTTCATGGTAATCCCTCGGACTTTGCAGACAGTCTTGTATTCGTTGGGACCCACACGTAAGACATAGGCATAGGTTTTAGGGCCGCCAGACACAAACTCGACGATATAGGCATTGGGTCCGTACTTCGCCAATTCGTCTGTCATCTGTCCCAAGAACTCGCCGGCCTCTATTACCTCATCATTGGGGGTCTGGATGAATATGATCGAGTCTGTGTCAAAATATAAGACACGATCACCAAGACGCTCGAGGTATGAGTACAGTTTCAGGCGAGCCTGTGCAGTCACAAAAGCTGCAATCACCACGTTTGTATAGGGGTGAGAGTAGAAGTGGCCCCCCTTGCGGACAGAATGACCTTGAAAATCAGCTGATTGAGCGAAGCGAACGAGCAAAAAAAAAATCAGCAGGGGTGCCAACCCCCAGGGTTTCCCCAAATTTCCCTGGAAATTCCCTGCAGTGTTACCAACTCATACCATTGACTATAAAGTATACACTATAAACCATATACTATAAGGTATATACTATATTACTCTACGGTAGAGGTGTGGAATAAAAACTATGGTTGTGGGTTAGTAGAATTGTATTAGACTATATATTTACAATATTGGTTAAAAAAACTATACTAAACTATATATTATAATATTTACACATTACTCTTCATTCCCATCCCCCTGCCCTCTTCCTTCTTCCTCCTCCTCCTCTTCTTCCTCCTCTTCCCCTTCCATGTCTTCTTCTTCTTCTCCTCCCGCCATCTCTCCTCTTTCCGCTGCCACCTCTCTTCCCGCTGCCACCTCTCCTCCCGCTGCCTCTCCTCCCACCACCCCCTCCAGCTCCTCCGGTGGGACGAGGAAGAGCTCGCCGTGGTTCACTGCAACAGAAGAATACCATGGCTGTGATTGGTTGGAATAAGAAGGTCCCTGATTGGTGGATAATGGGCGTGCAGCGCTCTGATTGGCTGGTTGGTAATTATACCGCCGACCGCTGCTTGTCCTCGCTCTCTTTGCGTCAGGCTCTCGTAGCGAACGGACGTAATGGAGTCGGTTGTCGAACCTGTTAATGTTCTTAGTGAGGACCAGACTTACATAAAGAAATTCAGATTGTATGGGCTTAGAACGATTTTCAAATTTACTAACCCTCCACCCGAAACAAATGAAATTGATTGGCTAAGACAAGGCTTTGCTAAGATTGTGAATGAAGTAAAAGACCAATGCCATGAAAATGATATGCTTGGTTTCACTTTGCAGAGTCTAAATTTAAAATCTAAAGACCCGGGGTATGTAGCTTTTCGGCCCTTCAACGAAGTAACTGAAGATGTTTTGTGGGAAATATTTGGAGGAATTATTCAAAGTAATTCGGAATCTATCAAGTCGACAGACACCTTCAAAGTAGAATGTACTCGAGTTAATCTTCCAGTAGGTAAAGGAAAAGTTAGGCCTGGATTTTATAACACTTTTGAAGAAGAGTGTAAAGCTAGGAATGGGATTGTTGTTATTAATAATAAAGACAACTTGTGTCTGCCTAGGGCGATAGTAGTCGCAATGGCTAAAGTTACCGGTGATTCAGATTATAATTTGATTAAAAAAGACCGTAGAGGAAGACAAACCGTCAGGGCTCAGGAGCTTATGCGTAGAGCGCGTGTTGAGATATCTACTAGTGGAGCTGGTATCCCAGAACTTGAGAAATTCCAAGATTACTTGAAAGAGTTTAAAATTACAGTGTACAACTATGATTGTAAAGGTCGCGAAGTTTACTTTGAGGGGCGAGTCGAAAACCCAAAATTCAAAATTAATTTACTTTTCCATAATGGCCATTACAATGTTATTATCTCACTAACTGCTGCCTTTGCATGCAAGTATTTCTGCGAAGCATGCCATGTACCCTATGACCATAAACCTAAACACCGCTGCTCTAATATCTGTCCTACTTGCCAGACTATCTCACCCCCCTGTAAGCTGGAGCACCAAGGAATAGATTGTCCTGAATGTAACATGACTTATAAAAATCAGGCCTGTTTTATAGCTCACAAAATCGATAAATGTCAGTTAGTAAAGAAATGTCTTGATTGTGGTAAACTAGTAATGATCAATGAAAGGTCCAAGCCCCATCAATGTGGGGAGGTGTACTGTAAAGTATGCGAAGAGTTTATGGACCCTAACCATAAATGTTACATGAAACCTAATGAAAGCCAACCGAAGGGGAAAAACTACTTATTTATTTTCTTTGATTTTGAAACCAGACAAGATGAAAACCTTCCATCTGACCCAGAGAAAAAAGTTCATAAAGTTAACCTATGCGTAAGCCAGCAGTTCTGTGGACAGTGTCTAGGTTCAGGCTTCTGTATGGCATGCAAAAACCGTACAAAGATTTTCAAAGAGGATCCGGTAAAACAGTTTATGGAGTATGTGATGCAAGTCAGGAAAAAGTTTAAAGATGTTTGTGTGATTGCACATAATGGACAGGGGTTTGATTTCCAATTCATTTTAAAGTATACTCTGGAAGAGACTAAATTCACACCCGAACTGGTAATGAGAGGATCCAAGATTATTTTAATAGAAATGGATAATGTTAGATTTGTTGATTCCCTAAGCTATTTCCCCATGCCCCTCGCTGCACTCCCGAAAGCGTTTGACTTGCCTCCGGAGAAAAAGAAGGGCTATTTCCCGCACCTATTCAACACAGTTGCAAATCAAAATTATGTAGGCCCGATGCCCGCGAAAGAGTTTTATTGCCCTGAGTCAATGTTTGAGAAACCCCATGATGACTTTGAAAAATGGTATAATGAACAAGTGAACAGTGGCTATGTATTTGACTTTCAAAAAGAAATTTTGGAGTATTGCATTTCGGATGTAGAAATCCTGGCGCAAGCGTGTATAAAATTCAGAGCCTTATTTTTAAAAGAATGCAGCGTAGACCCGTTTCTAGAGGCCGTGACTATTGCCAGCGCGTGTAACTTGGCTTTTCGCCGTAATTTTCTAAGGTCCAGAACTATCGGTCTTATACCAAAGAATGGATATAGGCTAACAGATAATCAGTCAGCCGTAGCCCTACAGTGGCTATCGTGGGAAGAGGAGAAGCGTGGTGTTAGGATTGAGCATGCAGGCCGAGGCAAAGAAGTTAAAATTAATGGGGCGAAAGTAGATGGTTTTGATGGGGAAAACATTTATGAATTTCATGGGTGTTACTGGCACGGTTGCCCTAAATGTTTCCCTTACAGCCGGGAGGCCCCTCTGAAGGAGGATCCCTCTGATTCACTTCACTTGCGTTATCAGAGGACTTTAAAGAAAATTGAGAAACTCGGAAGTAATGTTATTGAAATGTGGGAGTGCGAGTTTAGGAAAACGAAAAAGGATGAGAACCTCAAACACTTGGACAGTCTACCGATACTGAACAGTCTTCCCCTTGACCCGAGAGATTCATTTTTTGGAGGTAGGACCGGTAATGCGAAAGCTTATCATAAATGCGTGGAGGGAGAGACTATACAGTATGTAGATGTTTGTTCTCTTTATCCGTATGTTAATAAATATTGCAATTACCCCGTAGGCCACCCTGAAATTTATGTAGGAGATAGGGAGTGCAGAGAGCGGGGACTTGGCGTAGAAGGTTTGCTCAAATGTAAAATCTTACCGCCTAGGGACCTATACCACCCTGTGCTCCCAGTAAAAATGAACAACAAATTAATGTTTGTCTTGTGTCAAACTTGTGGAGAGACTTTAAATCAGGGGGAATGTTTTCATGAAAGTAATGAGAGGGCATTGGTAGGGACTTGGACAATGCAGGAGATCAGAAAGGCAGTAGAGAAGGGTTATGTGATTCTAGACATGTATGAACTCTGGGAATACCAAGTGGCGACTTATGAAACCGGTGGTCTGTTTACTGATTTTATAAATAAATTTTTGAAAATGAAACAGGAGGCGTCAGGGTTTCCTAGTTGGTGCAAGACCGAAGAAGATAAAGACAAGTATATTGCTGATTACTATAAACATGAGGGGGTAAAACTGGAGAAAAACAAGATTGCTAAGAATGGGGGTTTAAGGTCTTTGGCAAAATTAATGTTGAATTCTTTCTGGGGGAAATTCGGACAGAGGGAGAACCAAACCAAAGCCTCAATTGTTAGAGACCCGAAAGATTTCTTTCAAATGTTAATTAGTCCTGAAATAAAGATAAACATGATACAGGTTATCAATGAAGAAGTGTTAGTTGTTAGCTGGGAGTACATTGATGAGGTGGGAGAGGCGTTGAGAAATGTGAATGTTGTGATCGCGGCCTACACTACTGCCCATGCCCGACTTAAATTATATGAACATCTTGAAAAGTTGGGAGGTCAAGTTCTATATTATGATACAGATTCGGTAATATATTACTTGAGAGGTAATTTGTATAAAGTGCCTACAGGGGACTACCTTGGGGAAATGACCAACGAGTTGGTAGAGCACGGACCCGGGTCCTACATAGTAGAGTTTGTATCTGGAGGGCCGAAGACCTACGCCTATCTCGTGTGGTCTACCAACAAACAGAAATTGATCCCTGTATGTAAAGTTAAGGGCCTAACACTGAATCTTAAAACTTCTAAATTGGTAAACTTTCAGACATTGAAAGAAATGGTTTTGAGTGAATCCGCTCAAATATTACAAGTTGAAGAGAATAGAATCAGACGCACAAAAGATAAAAATATTGTAACAGTCACTGAAATCAAACAGTTTAAGATCACTGGTCCTAAAAGAAAACTAGAAGATAACTACGACACAGTACCCTATGGATTTAAACAACCTAAACTTACCTATTAGTCCCACCACTCAATAAACTTCTCCAACTCCTGCTGTTCCTTTTTCATTTCGTTTATCTTATGTTCTAATTCAAAATATCTACTCAAATATTTCTCTTGAACAAAAGTATTATAGGGACCCCCCAACCATTGTAAAAACACAAACACCGTTAGAAACATCTTACTACACAACCACACCACAACTAACTCCCGAGAACAACAAGTAAGAAAGAGTAGGGGCATACCCCCTCCAACTTACCCATGAATCCATCATCTCCACCTTCTTCTTATAAAGAAAATCCCTTCTCTTTTCAATCTCATCCAACTCGTTACACAATTCCCTAAAAGCCGATAATTTTTCCTCCCTCCTCCTCTCCCAACCCCCAAAAAACACTTTACTTAAAAACACTATAACTGTTAGAAGCATGGTGGCAGACTGAAGAGACTAGAGAGAGCTAGCCATGGAGGGAGAGAGAGAGAGGCGGGGGGAGGGGGAGGGGAAGGGTGACCTCAATATTGTGACACAAGCAGTAAACCTTTCAAAAGTGTGTCGTCATTGGTCATAATTAGAAAGCTTGTGATTGGTTAAAAATAAGCGTGTCACGTTGTGATTGGCTGTAATTATTTAATTTCCCCCTCCACCTCTTTAATTTATTAAAATTATTAAATTATTTTTTCTCTTTATGCCCAACCTCTGTAGCGAACAGACGTGTTTCCTAACCTCAAATATGTCAGTACTACATTCCTACATATTTGATAACAGCCCTGTAACTGTCTTATTCGATTCTGAAAACAATCCATGGTTTAAAGCAAAAGATATATGTGAGATACTAGAGTATGAAAATTCAAATAAAGCAATCAGAGACCATGTCAGAGAAAAGTATCGTAAAACAGTTGAAAACAAAGGGGGTAACGAAACGTTACCCCCTTCGAACTTTCAAAAACATACTGTATTTATCAGTGAACCGGGTTTATATCAATTAATTATGAGATCCAAAATGAAAGTAGCTGAAAGATTCCAGGATTGGGTATTTGAAGTAGTCCTACCTACAATTCGCAAGTATGGGGAGTATAAATTAAGGAGAGAAAACTTTGAATTGACACATACCTTGAATCTAGCACTGGAAAACAATAAAAACCTAACCAAAAAACTAGTTGACCAAGCACCCAAAGTTGCTGTTATGACAGAAGACGAGGGGTTGAAACATGTATTCTGTGTCCTGGAGAAGGACGCATACTACAAACAGTATGGCTTAATGGAATATAAATGTATTAGGGCAGAAAAAAGACGATATAAAAGAGCGCTAAAGAGAGCAAAGAAAGATGGTTTTGTCCCCTGCTTTATGAGATACCCTGTGCCTAACGGTATAAATATTCTAAACAGAGTCAAGGAGGTCATGCGTAAATATGACATGCACTACGAATCTGCACATAATAATGTCTTAACCTGTCATAACCTTGTAAATATTGTAAAGACTGTTTTAAATGAATAAAGAAAATGTGTGTATGTGTGTGTGTGTGTGTGTGTGTGTGTCCATGGAGAGGTCACCTGTCAAGGCATGGTTAATCCCTGGTAAGTCCTGACAGATGAGTGGGTTTGCCTAAAAACAGTAAAACATTGTGTTCCCCACGACCGCCACGGACTAAGGGCTTAGTAGATTGAGATGCCCTGACCCGAGGAGGGTTCGGATTTCGCCTTCGAAAAGCCCGGTGTGAATGAAGGTCACTGGCGCGACTGAAAAGTCCGTAAACCTGTATGTGTGAGCGAGTGTGGAAAAATAATGGAGGAGGCAATTAATTTGGAAGGCCTTCACAAACCATAGCGATGGTTGGGGCTATGGTTATAAAAAATATAAAAAAAACCTGCAGGAGGACTTAACCATTTCTGTATAAAAATATAAAAAATTGGGGTGCGGGGGCAGCAACTAATTTGGAAGGCTGCCACGCTTTCTACTGCGGTGGCAGGGGCAGTAGAATTGGGGGTTTAAATACAAAAAGACTAAATAAAAAGTATTAGTTTAAAGATGGATGTAAGGGAAGCTATTGCTAATGAACTTCATGCTCCAAGTAGGAAAAACTATGTCAGAAGAAAAGTCACACTAAAAGGGTTAAATGATCTCTACCAAGCGGATCTTGTGGAGATGCAACCATATTCGAAAACTAACAAAGGTTATAAATATATAATGACTATAATTAACTGTTTAACAAAATTTGCTTTTGCCATTCCTATTAAAAACAAATCGGGTCTTGAAGTAGCAAGAGCCTTAGAACCAATCCTAGCCAAATATAAAATGAAAAATTTTCAGACAGACCAAGGAAATGAATTTTTTAATAAACATGTTAACAAACTTATAAAACAATATAATATTAACCACTATCATACTTTTTCTGAATTAAAAGCAAGTATTGTAGAACGATTAAACAGAACACTAAAGTCCCGTATGTGGAAACTATTTACAGCCAGGGGGAGTTACGAATGGTTAAGTATTCTACCAGAAATAGTAAAGTCTTACAACAATACAAAACATAGCAGTATAGGCATGAAACCAAAAGATGTAAGGCAAAAACATGTTAAAACTATTTTAAAAAAACTTAATAATATTAGGAAAAGCCCCCATAAAAAACCCAAGTTTCAACTCGGTGATAAAGTGCGAATCAGTAAATACAAAAGAGTTTTCAAAAAAAGTTATCTACCTTCATGGTCTAATGAGGTATTTACAGTCTACGCCATAAAACCCACGAGACCGGTAACGTACATTTTGCAAGACCATAATGGTGAAATACTAAAAGGAGGTTTCTACAGCGAAGAGTTATTAAAGTCGAAAGTAGGTGAAGTCTATCTCGTCGAGAAAGTGTTGCAACGTAAAAAAGATAAAGTGAAGGTCAGGTGGTTCAATTTCGACAGTAATTATGACTCTTGGGTAAATGTGAAGGACTTGGTGAAGGGAAAATTACAAATCCGTGACAAGGCCAAGTCGTAATGAGCGACCACAGTATCCGGGACGCGGCGGTATAAATTATCTTGCGGTCGTGACTACTATCTAATCGCTCAGGATGAAGGCTGAGAAACAGGATATCACGTTTCCTGTCAGAAATTACGACATAGTAATGGGGTCTGGTGTTGTAAAAAATAATAAGCATGGAGTATTATTACCCGATTCCATTCGTTGCATTATAGCTGGCCCGTCTAATTGTGGTAAAACAAATGTTTTATTCAACTTACTATTTGACCCTAATGGATTAAGATTCGAAAACATTTATGTCTTTTCAAAGTCTCTTTACCAACCGAAATATCAATTATTAAAAAAGGTAATGCCTAGAGAGGTGGGATATTTCGCCTATGATGATAATAAACTAGTAGTTCATCCAAACGACAGTAAAAGGAATTCTATTATGATTTTCGATGATATATCATGTGAGAAACACGATAATATTCGTAATTATTTTTCCATGGGGAGACACAAGAATATTGATACATTTTATTTGGGTCAGACATACAGTGCTATCCCAAAACAACTTATCAGGGACAACTGCAACTTTATTATCCTGTTTAAGCAAGATGAAACAAATCTAAGACATATATATAATGACCATGTAACCACCGATATGCCATTTGAGAAATTCAAAGAAATGTGTGGTAAAGCATGGGTTGATAATTATGGATTCATTGTAATTGATAAGACTCGTGATCCTTATAAGGGGCGGTACAGAGTTGGTTTGGACACTTTTATTACGGAAATATAATGGTTCGCATCTATACATTTAACGACTTGACAGGGTTCAAAAGAAAACTACACAACGTCAAGTCCAATCTTTGTACATTTTATTATAAGGATAAAAAGAGATTTTGTGGTAATTACTGTAGTCGTAAACCCCCACATGGCTATCAATTTAATAAAAGGTGTTGGCGACACAAGAGGCCCACATATTCAGCTATGCTACCCCCTGTGGTACTTTTGATGATATCTGCCAGTGAGCGGACATATAACCGTGAAACATGGTTAAACTTTTTATTTCATTGTGAAAAGAAAAATATCCCTTTGGAATTAGTAATATACCATGAAGACATGGCAAACTGTACAGTGAGGGACCCTCAAAATCTAATATCCAGGTTTAGACCATTTCCCGATATCTTTGGCCAACCCCTACCACTACGTAACCTCCACGGTAGTGTAAACTTTACACAAATATGCAATAGAATGTTGGAATACGGAAGTAAAATACCCTATGCCAGCAAGTGTATACTGCTTACGGAGAGAACCATACCGATTAGATCACCTCTAAAAATCTACAAATTAGCACTATCTTTGAAATGTTACATAGATATAAGCTATAATACAGCTTACGGTCCTGTACCTGATGGTATTCCCAAAGGCTATCGTAATAAACCATATATCGGTGTTAACAACCTATGTCAAGGACTCTATACAGTAGAATTTCTAAAAGAAGCGTTACCCACTCTACCTATACACTGTGAAAAATTTGGAATATCTCTAAACAGGGGAGTATACACAGTGACAAACCAAAAGTTATTCGACCAATGGAGAGCATTTACAGGTGCTAATCCCAGCGAGTTTTGGCTTTTAAACAGTTTCCTATTACAACACATAAATGATCAGAGACCGCTTATCGCTTTAAAGAAATATATGGAAGACACTATCGAAGGGGATAGGTACATTATTTCGGAAATACCTCAATGGAGAAATGGTTGGAAAAGAACTTTTGTATTTAAGAGTTTTACTATACCTTATATGATTCCCAAATTTGATGCAAGAGAACAGAGATACTATAAAGACTTAGACTTGAGTAAAGGAGTTTCACTTTTGGATGTTATCAATTATATAAAGAGGTATAAGAAGCGTGCTATGTTTATAAGACAGGTGGAAATGCCATAAATTAGAAGTAATCCACCCCGGGTAATCATTTGCAAATATGAAACGCAAGAGCGAACAACTGACAGAGCAACTAATACAGTTGCGAAACGCCATCAGGCGTAAATATAAAATGTTCAAAGAAGGTATCGAAGAGACAGATATTAAATTAGAAAAACAATATAACCCTCTACTGAAGGAACTGAGAAAAAATGTTAATCAGCCAGAAATAAAAAAGGAGGAGGAATCAAAACAGGATATCAAGGAAGAAGAAGGAATGGAAAACATGGATTACAGTGAGGATGAGTTTTTTCCCTCTGTCTCCTCGACTCCAAGAGCAACTACAACACAACTGTCAGACTTGGTGTCTGAATCATCTGCATCCGAGCTAGTGAATGAACACTTCAATAACAGCCTAACCAAAGAATATATGAAAACCTTTTTAAAAGACGTTACCAGTAAAAAAGTTATAGACTATACGTATGGACCTAGGTATGAAAATCAAACCTTAATGATTGGAGATAAAACAATGGACTTTGATAGCGATGGTAATATAATTATAGGGGGTGTAAACTATGGCAACACCGAGGGATTGTATGAACTCATTTTTAAAAATGTTCCGGATAAAAAAACAACCACCGAAAACGATATGAAAACATATAAAAGTATACTGACGGCTTGTAATGCTCATAGAGAGGGTTATAGATATAATGGAAAGCTCAAAGGAACAAGAGGTACAAAATATAAAAAATTTATTAGAATCCTGTTTCCTCCATTGAGGGGTAGAGGTGTAGAGTGGAAAAATGAAAGATCCCGCAACATAATTTACTGGGATGATATTAATGAATTAGTGGCACGACTCAAGCATATCTGTATGTCTACTGAAACCGGTAACCGGGTGCACGCTAACGAAATCATAAGTATTATTGAAGAGCTGAGGGAGGCAGGTTATATAAGAGGTGCCGGTAACAGCAGATATAAAGCATTATTAAAATGACCATCGACAAGTTTGGACGTACCCTAAAGGGTGATCAAAAGGATCTCAAAGGTCCGAAAGGAGATGGATTTAATTTAACACCTGAAGGGAATTTCGATATCGAAAAGAAAAGACTAACTAACTTGGGCGACCCCGTGGCTTCCAGAGATGCCGCTACAAAAGTGTATGTTGATATAAAAAGTATTCCCACAGTCAAGGATGGATACACATTCCTAGGAAAAAGATTACAAAATATCAGCGATCCCATTGAAGACAGTGATGCTGTTAATCTACACACCATAAAAAAAATCTGCTTACACACCAAAAACAGTGACTACAATGCCAATAATAATAAAATTATTAATCTGAATAACCCTGTAAACAGTCAGGATGCAGCTACAAAAGCATTTGTACAAAAAGAATTAACGCTGGTAACCACTAACTTGGTCAACCAACAACTGACCTTGAATGAAATGAAGGACCGTTTAGCAAAGTGCGAAGGTAAAATCGAAAATAATAAAATATATCACGATAAAAACCTGAGAAAATTTGGAGTATTACTTTTCAACTACATCAATCAGAAACAGTCGGGCAGAACCGTGTCATTACCTACAGCCGGTGAGGATGATTATCTCAATTGGGAGGAATTATTTGCTGTTGGTAAAGGTCAGACAGCCAGTCTTTTAGAAAGTGACATGATGGTTGATGGCAGTGGTGATGTAAGCAGAAACAAGAGAGTCTAATGATGATGGCCTTAAATAGGGGTTTGACCTCGAGGAACAATCAGATGCTTGTTAAGTGTTGAACACTAAGGATGGGGTCTGTTTTATTATTTATAGCTCTATTGCCCTTGGTCTTGTGCAACCAGACGGTAGAGTATCTTACACGCTATGGTTACCTCAATGAAAACGCCAAGACCGAGGATATACATAATTCAGTTAGATTATTCCAAGACACTTTCGGTTTAAACAGCACTGGTATTTTAGATAATGAAACGCTACAGTTAATGTCTCAACCCAGGTGTGGGAATAAAGATGTTCTACTACCATTTTCAGCAATCCCTAACAGGAAATGGAATAGCACTCAGATAACATGGTTCCAGTTTGGGAATAATTTACACCCAGAAATTATCGAAAAAGCTTTCGCTCTATGGGGAAGTCATATAAATGTAACTTTTAAAAGAGATTTTAAAAACCCTACAATTATTATATCATTTTCCAACGATAGAAAACATTTCTTTTATTCACGTCATGATACGTGTTATTACGAATTTGACGGTCCTGGGACCGTCCTTGGACACGCGTTTCTCCCCACCCCACATTACAATCAAACCGATATCCATATGGATTCTGAAGAGACTTGGGATTTTTCAATGTCACTACCTCAACATGGAAATTCATCGTTCTTTTTAACTATTTTACATGAGATTGGTCACGCCTTAGGCTTAGACCATTCATATGATAAAAGTTCTATAATGTATCCTTTATACCGCGACCCCGAAAATATCACATCGCTTGATGAATATACTCTAAGTAAAGACGACATACTGGCGGTTCAGTTCTTGTATGGACGTGCGGGAAACACAACATCTACCACAACAACCCCTGCTACAACCACTACTTCTACTACCACGACTACACATAAACCGTATGTGCAAGAGAACAGAGATATTTGTGAGATAAAAAACCAAATAAAAACATTTGTTATAGTTAATAAAAAGATTTTCGCATTCTTTAGAGATTATGTGTGGGTTATAAATTTAATACCAAGCTATAGATACCCTGAGGAATATACTAAGCCAACAAAGATAACCGATTGGTTGGGGTTTTTACCTAGAGACTTTTATGAGGTTTCAGGCATTTACCAGAGACCCAATGGAGAGATTGCGTTATTTACAAACAAACAGGTATATATCTTTTCATTCCCAACACTGAATCTAAAAGTAAGCTACAACATAAACACAATACTGGGGAAACAGGTGTCAAAGATTAACGCTGTTGTTTCAACTAATTCCGGTAAAACACTTCTCATTGCTGACGATTATTACATATTTGAAATAAACGAATGTACATTCACGGGAACCTTTTTGGGGTCCACTTCATCCGTATTGTTTGGTGTGCCCGCTCGAGTTAGTGGGGCCTTTAGATATATAAACGGTCGCATTTACTTTATAACCGACAGTGGTGTTTTAGAGTATAATGAATTCAGTAATACAGTGGAAACCTCTCACCCCAGTGCATTAGAAATACTAGAACTGACCTGTATACGTGAAACCCTATTAAACAAGCTATACGAGGTGCTGAGATACATCAAATAAAATGGGGAAATCAAAGAGAACCCACATCATTCGGCCTTCTACTGTCAAAGGGGGCGGAGGTATTATCTCTTCTATTGTTAACAGAGCGATAGACGCTTTACCTTACGAACTTCATCTGCCCGGAGGTTATCAGTATTGCGGACCAGGAACTAAATTGAAAAAACGATTGGCAAGAGGCGATCCGGGTATAAATAAATTAGACCAAGCGTGTAAAGAACACGATATAGCATACTCGAGATATAAAGATTCGGAAAACCGGAGGCGCGCGGACCAAGTATTGACCGAAAGAGCTTGGCAACGAGTAAAATCGAGTGACGCTTCAATTGGGGAAAAAGCCGCAGCTTGGGCGGTCACAACAGCCATGAAGGCAAAAACAAAATTTGGTGGGGGAAAAAGGAAAAAACGGGGTCCAAAAAGAAAAGGCAAGGGGTTATATCTAAGACCGTACAGAACAGAAGGTTCCGGCAAGAGAAAAAGGCGTAGCTCAAGAAAAAAAAAAACATCAAAATACCAATAAAACCACTTACAAACTATGAATTAATGAATTATGCGAAATGCTTGGGAATACCAAACTTTAGAGGAGTGTTTATGCGTGATAACCTACCCACTCGCCCCAGGGCTTATGAGACAGCTATAATAAATTTAGATTCCAGCGGTGGTACCGGTACTCACTGGGTATGCTACAAAAAGCTTAATAATAAAGTATATTATTTTGACAGTTTCGGTAATCTGAGACCCCCACCGGAGCTATTGGAATACTTCAAAGGTTGTGACATTTATTATAATAGTAAGAGAGAGCAAAGTTTTAATTCAGTCGTTTGTGGACACTTGTGTTTAAAGTTTCTCAGCAGTAATGTTTTGTCTCACGGGGACAAGTAGTGTACTATCACATGAACTGTCATTCCCTATCGATGTCAGTAATGGGAGATACGAACTCGGTCTCATAGAGATTATGACTTGGAACTCTATACCTAATATAGAAAAAAACATCAACAATATATTTTATTATGGTGACAATAAAGAAATTCATATTCCTGATGGATCTTATGAACTCCAAGATATTGAAAAGTATATCGCGGGAAAATTACCGAAAGAAGTTACATTCAGTTTAAAACCTAACAACAATACATTGAAAGCCGAACTAAATTGCTCAGAGGCGGTGAATTTCGAAAAACCGGCAAATATTGGCAAACTACTAGGTTTCAAACCTGAAATATTACCGGCCAATATACTACACACGTCACCTTTACCGGTAGATATTTTAAAAGTGAATTCCATACGCGTAGAATGCAATATCACTCGCGGGTCATATCTGAACGGTATCGAGGGACATGTAATACACGAGTTCTATCCGGCCGTACCACCCGGGTATAAAATCATCGAAATACCTAAGAATGTTATTTACTTGCCTGTGATCGCTCAACGTATCACAAACATTAGTGTGTCTTTTAAAGACCAAAATCAAAACCTTATAAATTTTCGCGGAGAACCTATTTCGGTTAGACTTCATCTTAGACACAATGGGGCTGGTACTACATAGGGACACATCACATATAAAAGTGCTTAGTCCTAGACGGAAAGCCAACGAGTTAAGTTGGAAAAACATTAATTTCTTACGCTCTCTCGGTTTTAAAGTTTACAAGAATGGCTCTACTGGCAATAGACGATAAAGCTATGTATGATGATAGTATTACTAATATGGAGTTTCACACACATCAACCTTACGCGTCTACTACATATAAAAATAACGATGAAATCAGAATCCCCATCTTACAACAAGACATAATCACCGCTCCGTTTGATAGTTATATTATAATTGAAGGCAAAGCTTCCGCCGTCAAAACCGATAACACTACTGCTCAGGATGTTAAATTTATAAACAATGCAATTGCATTTTTATTCGACGAGATCCGGTTTGAGATTTTCGGTGTAACCGTGGATCGCATCAGAAGTGTCGGACTTACCACGACATTGAAGCATCTAGTGTCTTTGCGCGGTGAAGAGAAAAATAGTTTAAAAAGCGCATGCTGGCTAGGGCCAGGGCAATCGGAAACGGTCACGGATTTCGTTTATTCTATACCCTTGCGATTACTTTTGGGATTCGCAGAAGATTACAGAAGAGTTTTAGTAAACGTCAAGCAAGAATTGATTTTGCTAAGATCTTCTACTGATTTAAACGCTGCCTTGACAACCACGGCTGGAACATTAGATTTAAAAATTTCTAAAATTTACTGGAGGGTCCCTCACATTACTGTAAATGATGCGACAAAACTTAAAATTTATAGATTTATCGAAAAAAATCCTGCTATCCACATACCATTCCGCTCATGGGAGATACACGAATATCCCAACCTACCGACGACTACCAAAGTATTATCATGGCCTATTAGGTGTAGCTCCAGACTAGAGGTCCCTCGAATGGTTATTGTAGGGTTTCAAACCGATAGAAGGAACAATTTAGTAAAAGATATGAGTCTTTTTGATTCATGCAAAATTCGAGAAATAAAATTATATTTAAACTCTAAATATTACCCGTATGAACCGACCAACGGAAACAGCGCTCTATACTACGATTATTACAAGTTGTTTCAAAACTCTTACTACGGTAGAGTGGGATCCCCAATATTGGATTTTAATGACTTTAAAACTAAATGCCCACTGTATGTCATCGACTGTTCTAAACAAGACGAGTCTATAAAAACCGGGGGTGTAGAAATAAAATTGGAAATTCAGGCCGACGAGGACTTTAAAGCAAACACTTGGGCCTACTGTTTAATCCTGCACGACGACCACTTCACATACACTCCCATAACAGGGGAGGTACGCAAGGTGGCCGTTTAATCATGACAAAGAAAAAAGTTACATTTTCAAAACCTCTCGTAACGAAGGTTTACATTTTACCCGAGGAAGATAGAAAATCAATTTGGATGCAAATCGCTAGAGACAGGGGTCGCCGGCAACAGTCTTTAACTTGACTCCGGTAGTAAAAGAAATTAACTCTAACGAAATTACATAATTGGTCAGTCGTGATCATGGAGTCAAGCGGAGCGGATCCCGCACCTATTCCTAAAATTAACGAACCCATCAATCTGGTAACCGGGGTATTCTTAAAATCTGTTCACTACCTAGATTCGGAATTAAAGAAATGTGTTATAACTGGGATCTTCAAAAACAGAGACAACTCTCTCGGAATTTTATTCAAGGGGAGAAACGGTCTAGTTTACTGGTCATATGACCTATTCTGCCAATTTTACAGCAAATTCAATGAAATAACGCTATCGCTTGAAAATAAGAGTAGAATAATTGTAAACGAGGGAACCTATAGTATAAAGGTGTCCCCAGTGTTTGGTAATCATTGTGTGTTCATCTCTGATGGAGATCACTCCCTAGCTCTAGGCAACACCGAATGGTACATTTTGTTAAATAATTTATCGCTAATATCTCGGTCTCTTTTAGAATTGTTTTATATTGAAAACGAGATTAAAGCTTTTATCGATCAAGTTATATCGGGTAATGAAATTCAATCGGATCAGTTACCATCGTATTTGTGTGACCGTTTAGTAGACGAAATTTTACTGTACACCCGGTGGCCGAATGGAGGCCGTAGTTGAATTTCACGGGTTCAAAGACAATAATAATGAGTTTATTGTAAAAGAGCTGGCCATTGTAGGGAGATCGTATAGAACACAGATAGTGTTCCGATCTCCTTACAATTTCAACAGATTAAATGAAAAAATGCAGAGAACAGCTAACTGGCTGACTCACCACTTCCACAGGATAAAGTGGGAAGATGGTGAAATGCCATTCAGTAAGAAACTGATGCGTTCTCTGCTAAAACCCTTTGATGTTATTCATACAAAGGGAAGTGAAAAAGCTCAATTTCTAAGGAACTTCCATAATAATGTAATAGAAATTTATGAAAAACAAAACACAGTCACAGTAGACTGTATTATACATAAAAATAATAATAAAAAGTGTGCTATAGCTTCTGCTGAGTACCACATCCGGGATCTATCCCGGGTGAACTCTTATTGAGTTGGCACCCTCGTCTATCAGGCCGGGGTAAGACCTTATAAGACCAGGGACAGAGGTTATACAGGTTGGGTTAAACCCCATAAAACGTAACATGTTTTCCCTGTATGTGCTCGGGAAACGCAGAAGTTGAGATGCACAATAAAAAAATACATAAAAAGTAAAAAATAAAAAAATAAAAAGGGAGGTAGCATTTTTGTAATGGAGTGGCTACCACCGTAGGTTGCGATGGTTGGGGCAACCTACCCCAGAGGTTAGGCCTCCGGGGGAAGCTCTGGGTTAACAAAAAGAACGCGCCTACAACTGTACGGCCTGGCATACATGCCTACCGTGGTGTGGAAAACAGTTGAAAACAAAGGGGGTAACGAAACGTTACCCCCTTCGAACCGCAAAAAATAATTTATATCAAAAAATAAGAAATCAGAATAATATTTAATAATAGAAACACAAGGGTAACGAAACGTTACCCTTCGAACCTACAGAAAATAATTTATATCAAAAATAAGAAATCAGAATAATATTTAATAATAGAAACAAAGGGGGTAACGAAACGTTACCCCCTTCGAACCGCAAAAAATAATTTATATCAAAAAATAAGAAATCAGAATAATATTTAATAATAGAAACAAAGGGGGTAACGAAACGTTACCCCCTTCGAACCGCAAAAAATAATTTATATCAAAAAATAAGAAATCAGAATAATATTTAATAATAGAAACAAAGGGGGTAACGAAACGTTACCCCCTTCGAACCGCAAAAAATAATTTATATCAAAAAATAAGAAATCAGAATAATATTTAATAATAGAAACACAAGGGTAACGAAACGTTACCCCCTTCGAACCTACAGAAAATAATAGGAGTAAAAATAAAATGGAAATACACTCACCAGGGCCGGTTGTGTAATCTGTGCCACAATTGTGGCACAGATATCTTACGCGCCAATGGGTTTTAACACTGGCGCGTAACACGGGGGAAATGCATAGATGGTATCGCACCACCAATGTTGGGACCACCTGTATAGGGTGGCCCCTATAGCAAATTCCCTGAACCCATACGGGGAACAGGGAATGTTCAAAAACGTCAAACTCAACACAAGTGTGCTCCATGACTGAATAACCCAAAAGAGATGGCTAACCCAACCACTCTTCCCCCACCACTACTACTAACCTTATCGCAAGAAGTGTTCCAGCCAGCCGGTGGAGAAGTGCATATTGCACCGGTAACAATTGTAAAAAACCAACCACTTGTATTCCACCCGGGTTAATTCCCCGGATGGAATACAAATGTGGTAATTTATAGTTACAAATGGTGCAATATGCACCGTGTGAGGGCAGAAGAAGAGACATGTAAAAATAGGGCTCAAGTAGCCCTCAAACACAATAACGTCTAAGCACGAGAACATCTCACCACCGACTGATCACAGCCACTTCCGCGCTGATAAAAAAATTTACACTCACCATTATCGGACAGCTGGTACTGAAGCGTGACCCGAATTTGTATTCCCGGGTCACGTGCATACAAACTTAATAAACATAAGTACACTTCGTTTAGCTGGTCCATGTTAAATAATATGAAATCCCACCTCTCCATTATTTTACAGCAAACTGACAGTCCGGCTCCACACACTCTAGGTATATGGGAAGTGGTGGGGGAAACCAAAATAATAACTATAGTACTCACCCCAGATTCGTCACTGCTATACACGTAGCAATCACATGGGATATCCCTAAATACTAATATTTTTCGTTCACAGATTGGACAGGTTCCAGGATTAGTCAGTATTTTGAAAGTTGACTTATAAGTACACTCGTCACATTCTGAATGTGTGAAGAATTTAAATTTACATTTTTGAAATAAAGGAATGTAGTGAGATCTAACTATTGTAAATTTTTTTAATTGTTCTTTTAGATCTGTAATTATTGAATTTGGTAAAACATTTTTGAATTGATTAGTGATATGGTAAGGTGTGGGAAAATCTAGACAAATACTATAAAGACACAATTCGTACAAACTCAACGGTGACGCCATAACCAACTGATCAGGGGAAGCGGAGGGGTAGTATGATTGGGGGTAGGTGGGGTTTACTAGCCTTGAATATGGTTGGACAGCTGATAACTGTAAAAGAGGGGGTATGTGTATAAATACAGGCCACCCTATGTACCAATTCAGAGATGCTCTTTATTGTGCTTAATATGGTATTATTCGTATTAGTGTTACTTGCGCTTCGAACCGCTGCTGCAGACAGCGACGAAGAAAACATCCCTCCACAGGTAATAATTTTTTATTTTATTGAAGATACTTATTTTAACTATTATATATCAATGCAAATAGGTTCTATCAATTGTTTTTATTTTTAGGGAAGTTCACAACAACCACTCAGTCAGGACATGTTTTTTGCGGATGACTTGGATGTTCTTGTTTTACAGGTAAATATATTTAAACTTTATAAGCCAATACCCTCTAAAATAATATTTTTATTTATAACTAATTTAATTCAACATTTGCAGACGGGGTCGGAGGTATCAAGTATCTCTAATGTGTCTCAGGAGCTAAGGCAAATATCTCAGGTGGGTTCATTGAGTATATATCATTTTTCTTTTTAGTTTTTAGCAATAACAGTTAGTAATACAACTGAAAGAAATATTATTTATTTCAGGAAGAGTTTGACGGGCGACTAACTCAGATGATAAGACTCTCTGGGGTTAGTAGCAATGGAAGTTCTAATGGGAGATATATACATGTTTCCCGCACATTTTTACAGGACGGATCGGTTCTTGTAAGACACCATTTGGTTAGTATAAATTAACACTAATTGTTATAATTACTTTTAATTATTAGAGAAAATATAAGTTATAGTTATGTTTTTTTTATTTTAGGAAAATGATGGGATAAATCCTGAGGAAATCCGACATGAACTATCACAAGTAAGTACTTTTAATATTTAACTATCAAGTTTAGTTATATCCTATTCCTAAATTCTAAGTACAAATTTACTTTTTATTTTTACAGTGGCAATTGCCAGCGCCTCCTATTCAAAGGACTCCACAAAGAATACAGGTAAGGAACATTCTTTCTTTTGTAAATTATCTTTATGTTTTAATTATAAATTAATTTTTTGTTTTGTTTTTAGGACATGAGAGATCGTTCGCCAATAAGACGACCGCCTTCACCGACACCTGCATCTACACCCAATAATGTAAGTAAATATTGTTTAATTTTTATCTAAAGTTTTTTTTTTTTTTTTTACCAAATACCCATAAAATGATTTTATGTTTTTTTTATTTTTAGATACCAAGTCCACCCCAACCCTCCCCTGAGGCACCCCAGACACCGGCATCTTCACCCAATAATGTAAGTAAATATTGTTTAATTTTTATCTAAAGTGTTTTTCTTTATTTTTTTATTATATACCCATAAAATGATTTTATATATATTTTTTAGATAGAAGACGAGTTCACATTCCCTACCCAGAGGATATTCCCTGAAGAAGAGAGGAGACCAACCCAACCCTCCCCTGAGACACCCCATCACCCCCGAGTAAGTTCACACATTATAGAGTTATTAGATTAGTTTACATTATTATTTGCTATATTAATTTATATTATTATTATTATTATTTTTAGATTGCCATTTTGGAGGAGAGAATGACCGGTGAGCTACGTACCAGCCAGCCCAGTGCTAGACCATCAAGGAGATATGTGCCACCAACGGTAGGTTATTTAAAGTATTACTCTTTAATAATAGTTTCTACACTATCTATTATTTCTATTAATACAGTTTTAATGTTTCAGAATGAGAGTTTCCAGCTAACGGGAGAACAATATTTTCGCGACAGAACCTGGCGAATCTTGTCTTATTGGGGAAGACCTGGGCAGTTTCCACCCCCACCAAGCTACCACCCTCTATCTTCAGTAAGTTTAATAATTTTATTATTATTGTTTATGTTTAACTATAATTTTTTACAAAAATATTTTCTCTAATTATAAAATAATGTTTTAGACCGAAGCAACTCAAAGAATGAATGATTGGCTGGATTATTATGGACCTACATCAGAGACAGGAATTTACGTTTTTGAAGAACGAATCATAGTAAACGGTATTCGTTGGAGGCGATACACCCTCATGGTAAGAATATATATCTACAATAATATAACTTGTTTTTTTATTGTTTTAAAACAAAATAAAATATATACACTATACTATACCCTTAATATACTACAAATAATAACTAATATAATTTGTTTTCAGCAAGGTGATAATATGATTGACCCAGAGAGATATAATCCCAGAGTTGGGGGTCCTATCGAACGCACAATTGAATACAACTCCAATGATCTACAGGTAATCATGTTTTTATTTTTTCAGCTAGGGGGCGAGCAATTCATTGAGATGGATTTAGAGGTGGCTGACTTTTACATACTCGGTAGACGACCTAACCAGATAGTTAATTATGTTATTGAACAGAATACTGAGGCTCTTCAGGTAATTAGTTTTTATTTGTTTTTTAGAGAGATAGGAGAATATACATAGCACCTAATTGGGAAATTCAACTTAGGAGAACAATACCACCCCTAGCAAGAACAAACACTGTAATCGAACAAAACTCAACTGTTCTCCAGGTAATAGGGGTTTTCTTCTTTCATAACATTCCTATTTCATTTCTTTCCTATTTAATAGATATACCAATAACAATATACAGCTATAAATTTAATATACGATTGTATTGTTTTCAGGCATTGGTGAATACTGTCTCCCCCGAGGCACCCCAAAATAATATGGTTAGTAATTCACATATATAATTTGAAACTTTAATTGTTTTAAGGTTTAATAATTTAATATTTTAATTTAATAAATTTGTTTTAGAATTTGAGCTGTTCTGAAGCTATGCCTTCGGGGGAGGGGCCACTCTGTAGAGGGTGTCAACGCGAAGAACGTCTGATTCATCTCAGACGGAGAGCTTTGTTTCAGGTAAAAACTACTTATAGTAATTTTGGTTTTAATAATTATTAATTTTTTTCTTACTTGTAAAACAAGAGAGTTTAAAACACTCACCTTATGTTACAGAACGCTGAGCAGTCCTCCACAAGGGCAGACAGTCGGGCAGTACTCCAACTTGCTCTGGTTCGAGCGGAACTCCGGGAAATAACAGCAGTAGCGTCCCAAGTATTAGGCACAAACACATCACAAGCACTGGATGTAGCTCCAGTTATATGGGCCGACATAAGGTCGACCCTGGAGCATATTCTATCAGTTCAAGGTCCGGTCATCGCTGACCATCTGCACTACTTCAGAAACAACACGATAACAACGGAAAGTCCACGGAATATCCAATGCCATGTGTGTATGGCCGCACTACCTACGACAGCTTTACAGCCCTGCGGACATGTCGTATGTCCTGAATGTTCAATTCGTCTTTTCCGCTGCCCACACTGCAGGCAGACCATCACCGGTCGTTTAAATTTATATTTTTAATTTTGTAAAATAAATATCATTCTTTAAATTTACTGTTTTTTAATTAATTCTCCTAACAATCTTAACACTCATAGAATTTTACACTTACAACACATCTTACTACACAATCACACAACAAACACTAAACATCTCACTGCACACAACACAACACACACACACACACACACTACACAACTACATCACAATAACACAACACGCACTACACAGCCACTACACGATAACACACGAACAACGCACAGACATCACACTACGCAACACGAACAGTCCAAGGACCGAGACGAACTGAAGGTAGAAGGTACTCTTCCAACAAACGATTGGTAAAAGGTCATGTTCCCACGGAAAAGATCTTCTCACGGAAGAAGAGGGGCCACTCAATATCGTGACTCCATCAGTCATGAAACCCATTAGGACTGTAATGGGTTTATAGCAGTCCTAATGGAACTGCCTCTGACAAATTATAATGCCTGGCACAACCTCGAGAGCTGAAACTCTCTACCTCTACCACGGACTATACCTTATAGTATATACTTTATAGTATATACCTTATAGTATATGGTTTATAGTGTATACTTTATAGTAAATGGTATGAGTTGGTAACACTGCAGGGAAATTTTGGGAAATCCCTAGGGGTTGGCAACCCTGCTGATTTTTTTTCCCGCGCTTTTCCGATCAGCTGATTTTCCGATCAGCTGATTTTCAAGGTCATTCTGTCCAATCTCTGTGCCACTTCTACTGGTCTCTTTTGGAATGTCCCCGCATTTTTAAACAATTTTCTATTGAGTTCCAACATAATGGAAATGGTTAAGACCCAACTGGTAGTCAAGTGGGAAGTTATTTTATCGTGATCGTTATCAGTAAGATTATCTTTGGGTCCTTCGCTTGCTTATCGGTAGGCTGATAAAAGGTTGCGCGCTCGGCTTACATATTCAGTCGTCATCATGTTTCTAGTTAATAATTTTATCCTGCAGTACATTCCTTAGACATGTTGAAGGCAATAGAAAATTGTTTAAAAATGCCGGGACATTCCAACCTAACCTAACCTAACTGACCGTGGCTCTCCCGGCGGGTCAGTCGCGGGATAACTGTGGGACGGCCTAGGTTAGGTTAGGTTAGGTTAGGTTAGGTGTCTTAACCATTTCCATTATGTGGGAACTCAATAGAAAATTGTTTAAAAATGCGGGGAAATTCCAAAAAAGACCCGCACCTGCGTCAATACATTTAAAATAAAACTAAAATAAACATTAATGATCTTTCTATAAAGCTAAATCCAGGGCGCTAAGCCATTGCAGCCCAAGTTCACTTGCACAATGAAGGCCTATCAGCCCTTCCGGGAAAGCACTTGCAGCCTCCCCTGCAATGTCCGGTTAAACTCAGGATGATGGGTGGGGTTCCGAGACCAAAGAATGGTTTGGGAGGTTGTACCTAGGGTAGTGGTAAGTCCCAGCTGGGCAAGCTGATGTCGGTAATTGTTGTTTAGGGGCGCCACTCCGTTCCAGGTGAAGATTCAGGGCTCTAACGGAGAAAAACCCTTTCCAGATGTTACCCAGCAAGGCAAAATTTAAAGGATACCAATTTATTTTAAGTCCAATTACTCATGCCTGGCTATAATAATACCCATAAAAGTATACCATAAAATGAAGAAATTATTTCACATATATCTACTACTTATGACTAATATTCCCAAAAGATTGATAAAAGAATGAGAAAATTATTTACTATGTGAAAGCAAATTCTTCAGTTTTTTTTCCAAGGGCAGAAGGCCTTACTTTAATCAAAATTATAATCTACCTTTGGTTTCAGGGAGTCTCAATGATGACTCTGATATTCAGAAAATACTTGTGATTTAATGAGTGGAATTCCAATAATATTCAGAACATCAACTTAACATAATACTTCATAAATCATGGGGAACAAGTAAATAAAATGAGTACAAGTTGTTCAATACCAAATTAGACGGTGGCCACCAGCTGAAAGACATTGATACATACATAACACTTTAAGACTAAATTAAATAGAGAAACACATACCACAAATAATACTATAACTAATACCCGTATATCAACTTATATTAATTTGTAAATAATAAGACCAGTAGGTTTAAGCACTGTCCCAAAAGTCCTTGGAGAAGGGGGGGGGGGATCCCAGTAGAAATTGCTGCACTGATTTTTAGGATGAGTGTAGTCACCCACAGTGTCCAGGAAAGTTCTTTAGAGTTATTTGGCTGGCCAGCAAAAATAGTTAAATAAGTCACCTCAGAAATTTTGACTTATCGTTCCGTAGAGCTCGGTAGTCCACTATCACCCAAGAGGTTTGATGGTGATCGATAGGTCCAGGTAGGTGTCCTGGATAGGCCCCAGTCGGGGCCTACGAAAACTAACGGGCCTGCATATTTCCCCCCACCACCAAAGTCACGTGACTATTTGCGGCCGATCTGTAGCACAAGTTTCCATAAGATAACATTGTGAAAACGTGACATCCTTCACTTATTTCCCACCTCTTAGGAATTAGATAGTAGGTTACTAGACAAGACTTATATATTTTAATCTAGATTAAATAAGGAACAAAATGATACAATTACTGTAAAGTAAACAGTTTTTCTGATATTTTTTATTACGAGATAAAGTCAAAACTTAATTTAGTTTATAGTTTTGTTTACACTTTTCATCAGCTGTTTACATAAGAGTATATTTCGTTTCAAATAACAAAAATTTTGAACCGAAAAGGTACATTTTAATTTGTTTTATCGAAAATAAAAATTATAACCGGCAAACTACTGATTTAAGACGTTTATTTCATGTCTTATTCCTAGAAATATCTTCAAATTATTGGAAGAAATCTGTTAACAAAAAAGTCAATGCATCCTACAATGTGAGAAATTCAAGTTTTTTCTTTTACCCAAAAAGTGAGTTTTAAGTTTTGCAAAGCAGAACGTTATTAGTATCATTCAATTTGTAATTTAATGAGGATTATAAGGATATGCAACACTTATGACTTCATTTACGTGTATTTAAAAATATACGTAAAAACGGATGCCAAGTCAGGCTATTGCAATGCTTTCAAATGGAGATGACAGCTGAAATTCGGCCGCATCTGGTCACGTGACCAAAAATGTATGCAGGCCCGTTAGTTATCGTAGGCCCCGCCCCAGTCCACAGCAAGGTACAGGATCAGGTCCGGTAAGTGAGTGACCCCAAAGCTCAGCGTGTCACCGACAGGTCCGGGAAATTCCCTATATAATTTCAGTCCTCGATAATAAAGGAAACCTAATTATATTAAATAAGTTCCTAAACAAGGTTATATGCCCCAAAATTCAATTATAATATCTGATTTTCTCATGGGAATGATTGTCTTTAAACATTAAATAATTAATCCCATAAATCTTTCAGTCAAAAGTTCCTTAAATTGATACAAACTACATAAAATTATTTTATAATACAACATTTAATCACAACCTTGTTAATATCAACACTGCAGTTCACTGCTGTTATTTTTTTAATTGAACTGTATGACATTAAATTTTATAAGTCAAATGATTTACGGTGGTAAAGACAATTATTTTCCAAAATATTCAATGACACTAACACATTAAGCTGTATGACACACTTTAAACAATTTAATAATGCACAGTGTGACATTTTAAACAAAATTGGTATTTAAAATAATACTTTAAATCTACAACTGAACATAGCTGATCCAGGTTATTTTATTTTCTTGACAACATTACTCAATGATAAAATTTAATTTTTCCCCTCAGTTTTCCATGTCTGGATTAATGACCAAAATTATCTACTAACCTAAAATTAAATTCTTTGACACACAACAAATATTTAAATCTAAATAAATTATTACCATGGGTTGGCTAATTCTTTGGCATCATTTTAAGCATCCATCAACTAAATAGGGACTAACAAAATTATTTACACTGAGAATATATTATTAAAACATAAATCAATCAAATGTTGCAATGTAAAACCATTTAATCACAATGAAATATTTATCAGAACAAAATGAGGCGCTTTACTGAGAGTCAAAAATTATTACCGTGCATTCGAAACTAAAATCCTTAAAATTAATGAAACAATTAATAGATTATTTTCATACAGGACAAAGACAATAGATCACTGACCAAATTATTATTAATTACAGCCTGATAATAAAATTTAAGAAATATTGGTAATTTATCTTCTAACTTGGCTCAATTTCCCACAGTTTAAATATAACACAATTACCACAAGAGTTATATTATTTTTAAATAAGATGTAATAATTCAAATTAAACAATGTGACTCTTAATTTTATCCAGGTTAAACATGAAAATTTTCCACGTGGTTTATTACTTTAAAGTGAACGTTTTCTTTCAGAATTTAATGAAACTGGAACAGACCTATCTCTCTTCAAATAGTTACAAAATTAAATTCAACAATTCTTATAGCTAAAATCAATTATTTTATATTACATAATCAGAAATTCTCATAAAAGGACCAAGCATGAATAACTCCCATGGCAATTATCTTGCACTTTTAAAATTAATATTTTAAATTTGGGATTTTAAAATTTTTATTTCTCAAAGAAGTTGAAAATAATTGCAAAATTTAATTATTCTGCCTTACCTCTAAAAATCAGCAATCTGCTTAAATTCCTCAGGATGAGCAGAAGGAGTAGGCAGATCTTTCCTCGAAGAAGGCACAGCAAAGACAAATCGACGTCGGGCGGCAGGGTAAATCCTGTACTTAGGCCGGCAACTTCCTCTGTACAAAGTTCAACTAGGGCGCGTGCCGCTTGGTCTCGGCACTAACGGCATTTTCTAAACGCCTTCAAGGCTGTGAGGCAAGTTGTAATACATTTAAGTTCGGAGGGGGTTTGGTCTTTTGCAGGCGCGTTACTGCAAGGGTAATTCTCGCTGGTTGATCAGGCCAGTGTACCAAAAGCGGCCGTCCGAAACTTGGAATGCTACACACTCAAAGGGCACTCATTGACTATGTGAGTCATAGTCTGGAACTCCACTCCACAGCCACATGACTGGTCTTCTGTCATTCCCCATTTGTATTTCCAATAATTACATCTTCCCACTTCAGTGCGGAATCGATTGAGAACAGTCCACTGCTTCCGAGGAATATCCATACCACTTACTGCTAAGGTTAGGTCAGCAATCAAAAAGTGATTCCGACCTTGGAAAGAGTCCCAGGAGGAAGTCGAGTCGGTATAGATTGAAAAGTTTGTGTCCGTCAACTGGGACATCGCTTAGCATAAAGTCTTCTTAAATATAGCAACTTCATGTTCTATTTTTTTTAATGAACAATTTAAATTTAAACACCCTTAACAAATGTTTATTAATAAATTTAAATAAAAGGGTTAGTTGTTTTTTTTGTGTGTTTTTGGAAAAAACATGTTATAAACGTGTCATAATGTTAAATTAAAAATACCAAACTTTTATATTTTTCACCAAAATAACTACTGTTGTTTTGTAGTATAAAACTAATAATAACTTTTTAAAACTAATATTACAAAATGATAGTTTTTTTTTTGCCATATAAAAAAGTAAACCACAGGTTGATTAGACGGTATGGTATATGATTTAAATTTACTGTTGAGGAAAATGTTTAATGAATGTTATAGTGCAGATAACTCACATTATATTTTTGTAGTTGAAATATTGACTTTAATTAGTTTTTAATATACTTAGTAAATCAATATTCTCAGAAATATTTAAGATAATTAGAAGAAGGATAATTTTATCCCCATCAAACTTGACTAACGTTTCACGTAAAGTTTGTATTTCTTGAATGTGAAGTAAATCATCGATTAGTAATGTACAGTTAGTCCAAATTTGTTCTGAGGTTCATCTATCAACTTTCACGGTATTTGTAGCCCAAACCTCACTATGAGGGCCATGCTAATAACATTTTTTTAATAAGGTTTTAGTTATAATATATATGCCTATATTAGAATACGAACAGGAAAAAAACTTTTCGTACCTCTACCAAAACACGAACAATTGTTGGTTAAAATAATTAGAATTATTAGTGGATATTTCGTAATAAGTATACGCAGCCCATTAGTTGTTAAATGTAGCGTCATCAATATAACTGAAGAAAGTGATATTTCTTAGTCTGTCAGATTTGAGGATTACAATCCAAAGTATTCGAAATATATCACATTTGGGAGCTACTCTAATACAAGTGATCTATAGATGTAAACAAAGCTGAATTTATTACGCACAGTAATGCATGTGATCGAATGTGTGTGATGTGAATGGGTGTCGTCTGAGTATTATCTTGGTTCCATAACACGTAGGATTAACTTGGAGTATTGATTTAATCCCATAACATTATTTCTGTGAAACATAGAGCAGTTATATGAACAGAACTGTCAGTTATAAAGCAGCTATAACTTTCATAAGCATAGAAAGTTATATGTCTATAAAGAGATTTTACCAAGTGATTTACACCTTGCGACATCTTGTACAATAAAAACTTATCGACAGTACATTGAGACTAAATAACGGTAACAGGTAAATAAAGTTTTGTATTTTTACTTCTTTTCATGAAATCAGCCTGTAAAATTCCTGAAGTTCCAAACAGTATTTAGCTTAAAAGATGGACCATTATCTGCAGGGTCGCAATCCTCGTAGTAGTAAAAATTTCCAGTTCATTGCCTACAAATGTGTTTTCCTTTTAAATATCAGTTAGCTGGTATAGCTAGGGTTAACTTTACCTGGATTGGTTTGGAATTGCTATGTACGATTCTAAGTATGAGTTTCTTATCGTAGAGTAATATAATATATTACCTAAATTGTATACAGTTTAGTTGTTTTGCCAATTTTTTATGATATTCGCACTAAAATCAACTAATATAAGATTTAAGATGCCTTACTTAAAGCAGTTTTACTATTTATAAAAATACTTCCAAATTGAAAACTTACGATAAGATTTTGGGAATTTTTACCCCTTTCTTCCACAAAATATGGGCATAGTAAAAATATTGTCTTAAGTAATCCTTTTTTTTTAGTTTCTACTGGAACATTCATTTAATGCAACCCTGATTCTGAGATATTGGTTCTGAAGTGATGCCTGTCTGTATGCATTTACACATACTAAGCTATACAAAACTAACATGCCACATCAGTGGACAAGGATTCATACAATGTGGTTTTTAGGTATGCAATTAATACATATAATTATACAAATTATTATTCTTTTGAAAAAAATACAAACTTCTTCCCAAAAAAAGTCAATACATAGTCATAGTAAAAATAACTTTAATTCATTCACAGTAGTATGACCCCTGTACCATTTTGTTTAATATTTCAGTGTACTAAATGCTGTACATAAAGGTACACCATGCGTATGTCAGGAAATTTGATCATATCGATAGAACAAGAGTAAATTAATGTTAATAACTAACTATAGTTAACTCAGTGTCTTAGTAAGGGTTCTTAAAAGACCTATCTGTTTTACCTTTTGAAAACATTTTTACTAACAAAATTTGACATTTTATAACTTACCCAAAACCGGGGTTTCGCCTTCGGTGTCACTAATTACGGTACACAGTGGTACCAGTTTCGGACTTATGATAGTTTATCATCAACGACTCTTCCTATTTACATGTCGACTTTGCTGCATACATTTCTCTGGTTGTCGAAGGTTGAAATTCTCAACTTATACATCAAATCACAAAACACGCGAATACATAAGTACGACTTCCAGAAAGTGTCTAATGTGTTCGTGTGTTTTGTGTTTTTATGTATAAGTTTGAATTTTATCCTTCGATAATCACAGAAATGTCTGCAGAAAGTTAACCTGTAAATAGGTAAAGTGGCCGATGATGTACTATCATAAGTCCGAAACCGGTACCACTGTGTACCGTAATTAGTGACACCGAAGGAAAAACCCCGGTTTTGGGTAAGTTATACAATTTTTTATGTCAAGGCTCTGATTTTTTCTATAACAAAATTCAACTACGTATTTTAATATGTAATGTTATACAAATTATAATCCAGGGGAAAGTATTTATTGGTTTTTAACCCCATTACTGTTTACCTTGGAAAAAATAATTAGAATATTTCAAGGATAAGTTTTATTATTTATAAAAAAGATATAAAACAAGTAATTATTATTAATTGATTATTTATAATTAAGATATAAAAAAGATATATTTGGTTCGTTTAGTATACAATATGGCTATTTACATCAAATTAATTACAAAATTTGTAAGAAAAACTAAATCAATTAACAATTACATATTACGTATGACAACCTAACTTCTTCACTAAACAAAATAATTTTTTTTTTAAACTTTCAAAATATTCCAGATGTTTATAAGGTCACCTCAACCGACTATGTAGTCAGAACGTGGGAGTCAAGATGGGACGAAAGATTTATCCGGTCTGCAGTGACCATATGCAATAGTTTGGCAACTTCAAAGAGATCTCCTCTGGGCGTGATAATCTCCTGCAGCAATGTCGACATGCGTCATTCCCTATGAAATAATGTTGCATACAAAGCACACAATGTATATTCCTCATATTTTCGTTGAAAAATGTAAAGTTATTTTGAGTTAAAATAAACATTTCATTTTTGTTTTTGACCTGAACTGGTATGACTGTATAGTGTGGTTTTAAATTACCTTATCGTCTCCAATTCCAATCCGTTGTTGTCGACAACCTGGTTTCGCCACTTGTTTGTGCCATGGTCCCGTAGTTTTCAAGTGAAAACATCAATCTGGTTAAAAAATCGGTCTGGACGACGTCGTTAAGATATTTAAAAGTTTTAATAAATAACACATAAAAATTACCAACAGTATACAGAAAACACATAGACACATGTAAGTAAGTTTACGGACGGAAGGTTGGTTTGTTTTGCACTTTCCCTTAGTTCCGTCGCGGCAGCCGGCTTGAGGATGGAGGATATATATACAATAATTTGAATTTAATATATTGTATATACAAATAAACAGTGTATATTCGCCAGCTGTTTTAATTACTTTTTCGTTCTTCTTTATTTTTTATTTATTTTTTCAGTATTATTCAAGCCTTTTTGTGTTCAGTATTAAACAAGACTTATAAAATTGTAGTGAATTTAAAATCAATTAGTGAAATATCATGACGTATTTTCTAGATGATGGAATCCTCCTGAATCGGAATTAGTGATATTTTGTACCTTCTGTCTACATGGTTATTTTGATACTTAATCCACTCGTAAAAAAACAAACAAAAAAAAAACAAAAAAACTATGGCGTATTGTTATTTTCACCCCAGCATCTCTATCCATAGCATCAAAATTTATTAATTTGTTTACCGTTTTTATAGTAGGCCAAGTTTTCATAACTAGGAGCAAAAGTGGGTTTTTCTGGTGCGAAATCGTGTTTAAAACGAGGCACAGCCGAGTATTTAAAAACGATTAAGCATCGTTAACAAACGATTAAACATTAACAATGTTTTTTATCATAATGCGGAATCAGACTTTTGACCGTTAAAAAATTAACTATTGAGTTGTATTTTCGATGTTATATTTATGAAGTAAGTAATGTGCAGTGTTTAAATTTCTGTTATTTACAAACGATGCTCTTTATAACCTTTTAATTTCAAAATTCTGTTCCTCAAAATTAATAAATGAACATAATATACTTAGCAAACAACTGACTTTTCAGTCCTAGGACCTAAAAAACATTCCAGCTGATTTTTCAGTCCTAGAACAAAAAAGGAACAGTTTTGATACTATTGAGAGAGAGAGAGAGAGAGAGAGAGAGAAAAAAACAGGCTGCTTTCGTGCAGAATTATGAAAAAATATTTTAAGTGGATTCAAATGTAGGATTTTTTTATATTTTAGCGAGTCCCCTATAAGCAACATGCTTTTATCTATGGTTAAAATTATTTATGGTAGGAATCGCCAAATTTTGCTATAAATTCGCTTGTTACTTATGTCTGCTGCGGGGGGTATTTACTTAAACAATATCCCAAGAATCCATCGTTTTAAGACTTATAATCATATTGGAAGCTGATGCCATTAAAGGAACTCTTAACGTAGGAAGACTTCTAACTGTAATGTATGCTAATAAAAACTAGCTTATCTTGTGTTTAGAATTAATTGTTCATCTTCATTCTTTGAAAATAAATCTTTATTGACCATGATTTCACTAGGTCAATTTATAATACTAAAATAAAGGTGTATATCAGCCTTCCAATTCTTTGACTTTGCCTCGGATGGTGCTGGGCCAAGGACGAGGCATGTATGGGGATAACTGATATATTCACTGTCTCAAGACCACAATGTATCTCACAAGAGCTCTTCCACATGTTCACAATCCAACCTACGAGACCCAACAGTAATTCTAGAAACCTACTGATTATTAGAAAATCACGTGGAAGACTTAATTGGACTCTTCGAGAAAAGTCAGAACTCGAGATCCATTTTTTAAATACCAAAGTCAAGTTTGGTATTATATTAAACATTGTTGTCCTATACCGGGTGTCCCAGACCACCCGTACACCCCTTTTAAAATCTACAAAAATAATTATTCACAAAAACAAATTGTGCCATTATAAGTAAACCGGTTTTGCTTTATACTTTGATAATAATTTCAATGTACAGGGTGTACCAGAAGTAACCTACCCAGACCGTAAGTCATTAATTTTAAATACGAACCCACATTTTTGTGGTATTTTTTTATTCTAGACATAATTTTAGGACTACTTTACAATTTAATGTGTACCCCTAATCCTAATGGTCTGGGAGATAATGGAGGTCGAAGTTTGATTTTTTTCCCTTAAGAATAACATGGGGCTAAATTTCACATCCATCATCTCTGTAAATTTCCCGTTAAACTAAAAAGGCCTAGCATAAAAATGCCTTAGCTTCTTCTTTTAAACACTTTAGCTTCATAAATTATTCATAATTATTCACTTTAGCGTTTTATTATAAATTATTTTTTCCATGAATTTGTCAATATGGTGGAAATTATTTAATATGCGTAGAAAACTAAAATTAATTAAGTGAAAATCGGTATTTTTTAATAAAATATTATCTAAAATGACTATCTAAAAACATATTTTTTATGCTTGGACCCAAAAGTTTCAGTGTTAACAGATTTGGCATTTTCTCCATGTTATTCTTATGAGGAAAATCCTACTTCTACCTCCATTATCGCCCAAACCGTTATGATTAGGGATACACATTAGATTGTAAAGTAGTCTTAAAATTATGTCTAGAATCCAAAAATACTATTAAACATAGGGGTTCGTATTTAAAATTAATGACTTAGCTTCTGGGTAGGTTATTTCTTCTAGTACATCCTGTACATTGAAATAATCATCAATGGATATAGCGCAACCGGTTTACCTATAATGGCACAATTGGTTTCTGTGCATAATTAATTTTGTAGATTTTAAAAGGGGTGTACGGGTGGTCTGAGACACCCGGTATATGCACACTGACTAACACACATTTCATTGCAGTGAGTCTTATAGTGTTTTATTTCAACTTTATTTTAATATATTCTGACGCAGGTGCTCTATGCCACATGATTTAATTTAGATTTTTTATTATCACTATAACTTGGTGGGTGGTCAATGAAGAAAGCCAAATGGTTTTGGCTTATTATAAATGATTGGAGGATTTCGTGGTATCGTTTTTTACTAACTAAAATACTATAAACTCAAAACACTATATTTTTAGATTAATTATTTATTTCATGCACCTGGTAAGCTATCATTCGTTGGGGATTGGTGTCAAACTGCCCCTCCCACTCGACAAAGTGATTGGAAAATTAGCTTTCTATCAAATTAAACTTTTAACAATATCAACGAATACATTTTATTTAATTATTTCAACCAGTAAACTGTTTCCATACTGTTTCACACTGATTTGACAATTTCAATGGAAAGGTCCTAATTTATTAAAGGTATAATTGTATGAAAGCGGGAGTTGAGTATTTTCATCAATCTGTTAATAACATTGAGGTACCTTATATATTCTACGAATATAAAATATATTTTGGTGATATAGAACAAACAAAGGAATATTTAGGTATAAAATTGAATATTACCATTCCCAAAAGAAACTTAAAGTATTAAAATTACATTTTATGCACTTATAACATTTATAAGAATGTCTTTTTAAGCCTCAATTAACTGGTAATGTTTGTTATTGTTACCTTGTTAATTTAATGAACATGCTATAACTTAAAACTCTGCATAGATTCCTTAGTTATTTGAATACTGCAGTAGTAGGTCAAGTCGTTTAGTACCTAGAACCTGCAACAATGTTTAATTTCCTTAAAAGGAGTCTACAATAAAGTTTTGTTCAATACATGTACCACATACTGTAATGACTTATAACCTGACTGGGAACGTAACTTCGCACTTTCCACGTGTGACAAGGTAAGTTAAAGGCAAACCCAGAGCCATTCGCGCACCAGAACCGCAGCGGCAGTTGGAAGGGACATTTGTGTTTTGTGAGTGGTACCTGCTGCATCGCTTAGTTGTGATATTCTGTTTCTTGTAATATTATTGACAGCGGCTTGGTCCTAGCTCTGCACTTACTTTAATGTTACAAAAATGTTCGTTTTTGGTAAATGTATCGTAAATAACTCTGTGAATCAGTTTTTAGTGATATCGCCATCAGTGAGTTACAAAACCAGTAAAAGCGTATTTCACAAAAAACATTTGTCTTCTATACCAAAGCCAATTGTATATTTTTTCATCAATATTATTACAAAATTATCCTAAACTAGCAAATAGCCCGTCAAAAATGACGGGTAATGTTTATGATGATTATTCATGTTTACGTTTTAAAATGGTCACAGAATTTATTAATACACAGACAACATAGTATTAAAACTAAAATGCAAACATGTTTCTTTTTCTCCTTTATTCTCAACTTGTGAGCAACGTAAAAGAAACCCGCGCATGCCGTTTGAAAGGTAGCATGAGCAGCATGGTATTTTAGTTCACATCCGCCCCCGAGGTTACGCCCTACAGGCTTTAAAAGTTTAAATGTCAATCTTATGAAAGGAGGATAGTTGAATGATCATGAAACAGCTGTTGTACCTAATAACAAATTATAGCAAATCAGGAAAACAGTTTGTTCTATCTAAAAATTTTTCTAAAACTAATTAGCTCAAGATCAAATAAATATTTTGTCGAATTTCGACCAGTGGGCGATTTTGTAGTCCTCTATAATAGGCAAGCATGTTTCTTTTCCTCCTTTTTTCTCAGCTCATGTGCATTGTAGGAGAAATCTGCGCATACCGTTAGAAAGGTATGAAGTAGATGAGCAGAATCGTATTCTAATTTACGTTGGACTCTAGGGCTACGCCCCACAGGCTTTCAAAGTTTCAATGTTAATCTGTTGGATTAAGGAAAATTGATTGAATCGTTAGACAGCTGTTATAAAAACAACTGCTAAAACATGAAGAACAGATGTTTCAGTTATAATTTTTTTAACTTCTTGGGTCCGGATCAACTAAAATGTTCGTCTAATTTTGATCAGGAGGATTTTGATCTCTAGTATATATTAATATAGTTTAAATAGTTTATAATACTTACTATGATTGGTTTTTACAATATAGTAGGCCTATGAGACAAAAATAAAATGATTAAAGGTTTTTACAAATCAGAAACAAATTGCAAATTCTGGCAAATTAAATGGACTTTGAGTGAGCGAAATTATACCCATAAGTTAATTAGCCATACAACTGTAATGGAATAAATGGAAATACTGTTACCAATCTAATTAAGTGTGTCTTCAAGCTCTGGCATTTTTACCTCCTTACGTTCTTGTTTAATTTTGTTAGATCCACGCAGAGTCTAACGTCCCAATTAGGTTTTGGGATTACCAATATCACTGATCACCATTCTGTGGGCTCTTCCACAGTGTTTATGCATCTAATTGAACCTGCTTTCAAGTTCTGACTTGAATTTTTAACACAATGTTATAGAAGTACAATCCTGTGTGTACTAAGTGCATTGTTCTCTAAGACAATCGTATAGTAGTTTTTTTCCTTCACTAAAACACTAATCAAAATGTTTATTCTCTGTCTTTTGTTTCCACTATATTTCCATCTCCTTTTTTATTCTTGGTACCTCTCTTCTTGTACATTTCAAGACTTATTTCTTACAGTTCATAGTTCCACATTTTCACATTTTAGTACTCCATTATATCAGTGGGAACAATAAACCAACTGTTAAACATGTAGAATTAAAAGCCTACACGACCTTCAAAGGATAAAAAATAAGAATATAAGGATGTTATATGACTTAGTTATAACAAAAATCAATGGATTAAAATATGGCGGGAAGAATTTTACGATCTAAAGATTATTTATATATTTTTTAAAACATAAAGCTCATTAGTTGATAGTTTATAAAACATATGTTTAAACAAATATTAATAATTAACTCGTAAGTTTAAATACATAAATTAAATCATCTATTTTGTTAATTAAACTCTTTTTATAGTATAGCAACCCAAGTTTTATTAAAGCATCAGATGTTAAATATTTATTTTACTGCTTTAAAAACCACTGCAACATTACCTGCCCTTGTTTTTATTTGTATCTGTCAATTATTATAGAATTGAAAAATTGTCTGTTTTGTTTACAAAAACACTTTGTAAAGCAGCAGTGGTGTCTAATTTCAAGGTAAGATATGGATCACCTGGAGCAGTAAACAAATCGACAAAATCACGTCTTAGATTGGTCTAAATAAGGTCTAATTTTCATTTTGCGTCTTTATAAGGCATTTTCCGAGGGATACCATATTTTTCCTATCGTCTAGGGGTCACAAGAAATCCATTGACACCAAAACGGCCTCGATCCGTTCAGTAGTTCTCTCTCTAGACCCTTAAATGCACTATTTTATTATATAAGATAAAAAATATTTAAACCAACATATTTTCCAATATCAATTATGAAAATTTATCCAACATATTTACAGAGGCGGTAAGCTCATTAAACAGCTGACAGCAGTGATGTTCAGCAGAATTAAATATTTAACGGTACCTATACTACAGCATTAACGTAGGCCTATCTCCAACAAACAGTTTTATTGGTTAGCTTTGCTGATTACACTGGGTTTGAAAATACTATTATAATTCCTGTTTCAAATACGGTTTTGTATTATTTAGAATCGTTGACTTTGATATTAGGAAGACACAAAGAACATTCATTTTGAACGTATAATACAAACCTATATTTGAAATAGTAGTAAATGGTTAAAAATATTATATTCCAATAAATTAAAGACCAAGGAAAATAATCCTCATTTATTGTCCAGACTGATTGATGCTAAATCAATAAACTGTCTAGACTTCCGCTCCATCCTAGCCAAACGGATGTCAATTGCAACATTATTTACATAACATTCGCATAGATTGACTTTTATTGCCAAGCAAAATTAGATTGCTGAAAACAACAACGTCAATCCGAATTAAACTTAAAAACTGCTTACACTATACTGTGTAGAGTGTATTTTGTTTTAGAGATTTAAATTTATGCCTTAAAATAAATAAAACTTTACTTCATATTTATTGTTGATTATCGTTCAATGGAACGTTTAGTTTGTAAATGCTGTTCTATGGAATGTAAATGTTTAAATTAACGTATAACATTACTAACTTATAACAAGTTAAAACTTATAACTTATTTCTTTATTTACAAATTTTAGTACGTGGCAATGTGACTGTAGTCAGTTGTTATTGTGCAGGTTGGTCACGCTGCAGGTGACAGTTTATGTTGACAGTTTACACGGCCCCGCATGCGAGGGGTCAACTGGCGTTATACGTGGCAATTTGACTGTAGTCAGTTGTTATTGTGCAGGTTGTTCACACTGCATTCGACAGTTTATGGTGACAGTTTACACGGCCCCGCATGTGAGGGGTCAACTCGCGTTATACGTGGTAATGTGACTGTAATCAGTTGTTATTGTGCAGGTTGTTCACACTGCAGGCGACAGTTTATGGTGACAGTTTACACGGCCCCGCATGCGAGGGGTCAACTGGCGTTATACGTGGTAATGTGACTGTAATCAGTTGTTATTGTGCAGGTTGTTCACGCTGCAGGTGACAGTTAATGGTGACAGTTTACACGGCCCCGCATGTGAGGGGTCAACTCGCGTTATACGTGGTAATGTGACTGTAGTCAGTTGTTATTGTGCAGGTTGTTCACACTGCAGGCGACAGTTTATGGTGAGAGTTTACACGGCCCCGCATGTGAGGGGTCAACTGGCGTTATACGTGGCAATGTGACTGTAATCAGTTGTTATTGTGCAGGTTGTTCACACTGCAGGCGACAGTTTATGTTGACAGTTTACACGGCCCCGCATGCGAGGGGTCAACTCGCGTTATACGTGGTAATGTGACTGTAGTCAGTTGTTATTGTGCAGGTTGGTCACGCTGCAGGTGACAGTTTATGTTGACAGTTTACACGGCCCCGCATGCGAGGGGTCAACTGGCGTTATACGTGGCAATGTGACTGTAATCAGTTGTTATTGTGCAGGTTGGTCACGCTGCAGGTGACAGTTTATGTTGACAGTTTACACGCCCGCATGCGAGGGGTCAACTGGCGTTATACGTGGCAATGTGACTGTAGTCAGTTGTTATTGTACAGGTTGGTCACGCTGCAAGCGACAGTTTATGTTGACAGTTTACACGGCCCCGCATGCGAGGGGTCAACTGGCGTTATACGTGGCAATGTGACTGTAGTCAGTTGTTGTTGTGCAGGTTGGTCACGCTGCAAGCGACAGTTTATGTTGACAGTTTACACGGCCCCGCATGTGAGGGGTCAACTGGCGTTATACGTGGCAAAGTGACTGTAGTCAGTTGTTATTGTACAGGTTGGTCACGCTGCAAGCGACAGTTTATGTTGACAGTTTACACGGCCCCGCATGTGAGGGGTCAACTGGCGTTATACGTGGCAATGCGACTGTAATCAGTTGTTATTGTACAGGTTGGTCACGCTGCAGGTGACAGTTTATGTTGACAGTTTACACGGCCCCGCATGTGAGGGATCAACTGGCGTTATACGTGGCAATGTGACTGTAGTCAGTTGTTATTGTGCAGGTTGTTCACACTGCAGGCGAAAGTTTATGTTGACAGTTTACACGGCCCGCATGTGAGGGGTCAACTGCTGTTATACGTGGCAATGTGACTGTAGTCAGTTGTTATTGTGCAGGTTGTTCACACTGCAGGCGACAGTTTATGTTGACAGTTTACACGGCCCCGCATGCGAGGGGTCAACTGGCGTTATACGTGGCAATGTGACTGTAGTCAGTTGTTATGGTGCAGGTTGGCCACACTGCAGGTGACAGTTTATGTTGACAGTTTACACGGCCCCGCATGTGAGGATTTCAACTAGCGTTATATGTGGCAATGTGACTGTAGTCAGTTATTATTGTGCAGGTTGGTCACGCTGCAGGTGACAGTTTATGTTGACAGTTTACAAGGCCCCGCATGCGAGGGGTCAACTGGCGTTATACGTGTCAATGTGACTGTAGTCAGTTGTTATTGTGCAGGTTGCTCACGCTGCAGTTGACAGTTTATGTTGACAGTTTACACGGCCCCGCATGTGCGGGGTCAACTGGCGTTATACGTGGCAATGTGACTATAGTCAGTTGTTATTGTACAGGTTTTTCACACTGCAGGCGACAGTTTATGTTGACAGTTTACACGGCCCCGCATGTGAGGGGTCAACTGGCGTTATACGTGGCAATGTGACTGTAGTCAGTTGTTATTGTGCAGGTTGTTCACACTGCAGGCGACAGTTTATGTTGACAGTTTACACGGAACCGCATGCGAGGGGTCAACTCGCGTTATACGTGGTAATCTGACTGTAGTCAGTTGTTATTGTGCAGGTTGGTCACGCTGCAGGTGACAGTTAATGTTGACAGTTTACACGGCCCAGCATGCGAGGGGTCAACTGGCGTTATACGTGGCAGTGTGACTGTAGTCATTTGTTATTGTGCAGGTTGTTTACACTGCAGGCGACAGTTTATGTTGACAGTTTACTCGGCCAACATGCGAGGGGTCAACTGGCGTTATACGTGGCAATGAGACTGTAGTCAGTTGTTATTGTACAGGTTGTTTACACTGCAGGCGACAGTTTATGTTGACAGTTTACTCGGCCCCGCATGCGAGGGGTCAACTGGCGTTATACGTGGCAATGTGACTGTAGTCAGTTGTTATTGTACAGGTTGGTCACGCTGCAGGTGACAGTTTATGTTGACAGTTTACACGGCCCCGCATGTGAGGGGTCAACTGGCTTTGTACGTGGCAATGTGACTGTAGTCAGTTGTTATTGTGCAGGTTGTTCACACTGCAGGCGACAGTTTATGTTGACAGTTTACACGGCCCCGCATGGAGGGGTCAACTGGCGTTATACGTGGCAATGTGACTGTAATCAGTTGTTATTGTGCAGGTTGTTCACACTGCAGGCGACAGTTTATGTTGACAGTTTACACGGCCCCGCATGCGAGGGGTCAACTGGCGTTATACGTGGCAATGTGACTGTAATCAGTTGTTATTGTGCAGGTTGTTCACACTGCAGGCGACAGTTTATGTTGACAGTTTACACGGCCCCGCATGTGAGGGGTCAGCTGGCGTTATACGTGGCAAAGTGACTGTAGTCAGTTGTTATTGTGCTGTTTGGCCACACTGCAGTCGACAGTTTATGTTGACAGTTTACACGGCCCCGCATTTGAGGGGTCAACTGGCGTTATACGTGGCAATGTGACTGTAATCAGTTGTTATTGTGCAGGTTGTTCACACTGCAGGCGACAGTTTATGTTGACAGTTTACACGGCCCCGCATGTGAGGGGTCAACTGGCGTTATACGTGGCAATGTGACTGTAGTCAGTTGTTATTGTGCTGTTTGGCCACACTGCAGGCGACAGTTTATGTTGACAGTTTACACGGCCCCGCATGCGAGGGGTCAACTGGCGTTATACGTGGCAATGTGACTGTAGTCAGTTATTATTGTGCAGGTTGTTCACACTGCAGGCGACAGTTTATGTTGACAGTTTACACGGCCCCGCATGTGAGGGGTCAGCTGGCTTTGTACGTGGCAAAGTGACTGTAGTCAGTTGTTATTGTGCTGTTTGGCCACACTGCAGTCGACAGTTTATGTTGACAGTTTACACGGCCCCGCATTTGAGGGGTCAACTGGCGTTATACGTGGCAATGTGACTGTAATCAGTTGTTATTGTGCAGGTTGTTCACACTGCAGGCGACAGTTTATGTTGACAGTTTACACGGCCCCGCATGTGAGGGGTCAACTGGCGTTATACGTGGCAATGTGACTGTAGTCAGTTGTTATTGTGCTGTTTGGCCACACTGCAGGCGACAGTTTATGTTGACAGTTTACACGGCCCCGCATGCGAGGGGTCAACTGGCGTTATACGTGGCAATGTGACTGTAGTCAGTTATTATTGTGCAGGTTGTTCACACTGCAGGCGACAGTTTATGTTGACAGTTTACACGGCCCCGCATGTGAGGGGTCAGCTGGCGTTATACGTGGCAAAGTGACTGTAGTCAGTTGTTATTGTGCTGTTTGGCCACACTGCAGTCGACAGTTTATGTTGACAGTTTACACGGCCCCGCATTTGAGGGGTCAACTGGCGTTATACGTGGCAATGTGACTGTAATCAGTTGTTATTGTGCAGGTTGTTCACACTGCAGGCGACAGTTTATGTTGACAGTTTACACGGCCCCGCATGTGAGGGGTCAACTGGCGTTATACGTGGCAATGTGACTGTAGTCAGTTGTTATTGTGCTGTTTGGCCACACTGCAGGCGACAGTTTATGTTGACAGTTTACTCGGCCCCGCATGCGAGGGGTCAACTGGCGTTATACGTGGCAATGTGACTGTAGTCAGTTGTTATTGTGCAGGTTGTTCACACTGCAGGCGACAGTTTATGTTGACAGTTTACACGGCCCCGCATGCGAGGGGTCAACTGGCGTTATACGTGGCAATGTGACTGTAGTCAGTTGTTATTGTACAGGTTGGTCACGCTGCAGGTGACAGTTTATGTTGACAGTTTACACGGCCCCGCATGTGAGGGGTCAACTGGCTTTGTACGTGGCAATGTGACTGTAGTCAGTTGTTATTGTGCAGGTTGTTCACACTGCAGGCGACAGTTTATGTTGACAGTTTACACGGCCCCGCATGGAGGGGTCAACTGGCGTTATACGTGGCAATGTGACTGTAATCAGTTGTTATTGTGCAGGTTGTTCACACTGCAGGCGACAGTTTATGTTGACAGTTTACACGGCCCCGCATGCGAGGGGTCAACTGGCGTTATACGTGGCAATGTGACTGTAATCAGTTGTTATTGTGCAGGTTGTTCACACTGCAGGCGACAGTTTATGTTGACAGTTTACACGGCCCCGCATGTGAGGGGTCAGCTGGCGTTATACGTGGCAAAGTGACTGTAGTCAGTTGTTATTGTGCTGTTTGGCCACACTGCAGTCGACAGTTTATGTTGACAGTTTACACGGCCCCGCATTTGAGGGGTCAACTGGCGTTATACGTGGCAATGTGACTGTAATCAGTTGTTATTGTGCAGGTTGTTCACACTGCAGGCGACAGTTTATGTTGACAGTTTACACGGCCCCGCATGTGAGGGGTCAACTGGCGTTATACGTGGCAATGTGACTGTAGTCAGTTGTTATTGTGCTGTTTGGCCACACTGCAGGCGACAGTTTATGTTGACAGTTTACACGGCCCCGCATGCGAGGGGTCAACTGGCGTTATACGTGGCAATGTGACTGTAGTCAGTTATTATTGTGCAGGTTGTTCACACTGCAGGCGACAGTTTATGTTGACAGTTTACACGGCCCCGCATGTGAGGGGTCAGCTGGCTTTGTACGTGGCAATGTGACTGTAGTCAGTTGTTATTGTGCTGTTTGGCCACACTGCAGGCGACAGTTTATGTTGAAAGTTGATGAAGTCGAAAGTTTATATTAACCCATCACTGCCCCGCATGTGAGGGGTCAACTGGCGTTAGGTATGCCCAACAACGGCATATTGCATTAAGGTTAAAAATATATTTCTTATTAAATTATATAAAACTATATAATTCCCAGAGACCTATAACACTCAAAATACCTAATCGGGAGAAACCATGGTATTTAAGCTAGAAACATAAACTTGCCTCTATTCGAAATCAAGTGAATTTCATGAAATTCAATACTCCTATTTTATACGTAAAGAACTGTTGACGTCACGCCAAAAATATTAATACTTAATTAGCCACTTTTATTTATATTTAAAAATGCTTTTAAAAAAAGATTTCATATTTGGCTTGTTTAAATATAACTGAATAAACTCCAAATCAAAATTATTCATGACTGTCAAATTAAAAATTAATTTCCAACAATATATTTTGATATCACTTCTATGAACCAGAACAATATTTGGCGGTTCATCCAATATCCTTGAGAAAGCCCTCTTACCTACTTCCAAAGATATAAAATCTTCAGATTCAATTTCTTCTGTGATATGAAACGTTATAGTTTTCTGAGACAACTGTGTAAAACTAAGATAAATCTCCACAGAAATATATATTTTTATTTTTGAGAATTAATGGAACATGCTCCACTTGTATATAAAAGTAGCCACAAAAATTGAAAGAAAGCTAACTTTAATTCAGCATACATATTTATAAACTTTTAAATTCAATTTTTTATAAATAACTTATGGTAAAACAACCATTTCGATCCATTTAAAGTTCAAACTATTACTTGCTCTATTATAGCAAGTTGCTATAACATAACCTACTAATATAAGTTGCTCTATTGTAACTTTCTTCATGTTATATGTATTTATATACACCTTGATATACCAATAACCTCGAAAAATTGATACAATATTTAGGTTTCTAGAGAGACAGACTAAGGTAAATTTTCTAATAAACGTTCCTATAAAAATGTGTTTATGTCTCGAATTAAATTATGCAGATTATTTAATTATAAGAGTCCAATTTCATTACAAAAAATAAGTAAAGGGAAGCCTGTTGCAATAGCTGTCATACATTTTGAGACATTTCACCTGTTTCAAGTAAGATGGGTTGATGAATGAACAATAACATTTTCTATTAATTTTAAATATTTTTGAGACGATAAACATAAAATCAAACCTCATTCCTTATAGCGTACAAACTATCATTTATTTATTTATATGTTTATTTATTGCTTCATGGTGACCACGATATTTTCGTCGTTTTATTATTTATTGTTTTATTAACCATAGCCGTCACATTACAAGAGTTCAGAATACATGTTATTGGGTTAGATATTAGATGTTATATGCTATAATTGTATTATTTCATTTCAAATTGCAGATATAATTTAGTATTGTAGACTGAAATATAAAATGGACGATTAATATAAATTTAAATATCTCATTATTTAGGAAACTATAATATAATTAATAATTAATTTAAATTAAAAACAAACAAATATTGTACTTGTAATACCATTGTTTTACAAATTTCATATATTAGTAAGGTTATTATCATTGTAGGTTATTATTTCAATCATTAGGTTATTATTATGATCATTAAACATGCTACTAAGAATTTATCATCTTCCGCAAACTAAAACCTATACGAGCACAAATAAAATTTTATCCAGTTGCCTTGAATTTGTCAAGATGTATTTGCCTTGAATTTGTCAGATGTAAAAGTAATTATTTCGACTATACATTTAACTTGAATTCATTTCACTGTGCGTATATTTAGAAGGGATAAGATGGTAGACATTCTCAGCGTTGTTTCGAATGTTTGGTACAAGTGAATATTACAAGTGTTTATGACCATTCCCAGTGCAGCATTACAGCGTACACGGTCCGGGCGTGTAGCGAGTTAACCCCACATTAACCCGCCTTAAACCTCCCTCCCTACTTACCTTCCTACATTTAACTCTCGTATAATCTTTGCTTGCCTTGAAATAACATTTTAGTAACATAAAGTCGTAACTTGGATCACATTAAGTAATAAGTAATCTAATCCAATATCCTTTAAATATATTTCTAGTATACCCCCGAGGGTAAAGAGTGTCTTTTTATTGGGAGACATTTTATCGTAAGAGCTAAAACCAAAGATGTAGAAATAAAAAAATGATATCTTAAACAACTGCATTAGTGGTTCTCCTACTATGATAGAAAAACAATAATAGTTTATTTAAGAAAATTACCATTGGTCGCATGTTTGACGGATGCTTAGTTCCCTACTTTAATTTTTTAAATGCATTCTTCACTTACTTTTCATTTACAATCTCGGTCTTTGATTACTTAGCTTCTCGATATTTTGACGGATCTTTTAATTTCCTTCACTAAATTTGGAGTTCCAGAATAGGAAGCTGAGACAGGAAATAACGTCGTGCAGCGGGCGTATGACATTTATACCCTTTTGCTCACTGAAACCAGTCAGAATAATAACATTGATAAGTCTGTAAATACATGGTCGCCGCACATAAATACATTTCCAATGCTGATTAAATGTGGAGAACATTTAACCTCCCTAAGTGTGTCATTAATACCATGAATGTCTCATATAATATATTTACTCATATAAAATATAGAATAATTTCAAATGTCGTTTTGTATAAGAGTACAATTTAAACTCTGATTGGTACACTAAGTAGCTTGAAAAAATAGGGATCGCTTTAAATGTCACACTCGTTGTAGGTAAAATGCATAAAACTTTAATCTCTTGCCCCTAAGAGCACAATTAATTCAAATTTAAGCTCTCATACCATACAAAAAATACGAATTGATACTCTAAAACTTTTGTAGTTTTTCTCCAGTCCAACCTACTTTTATAGGATTAGTTTTATGTAACCTAGTTCCTTAAGTAGTACAGTATCCTTGCGGCAGTTTAAAGTTCTTAGTTGGATTGGGCTGCTAGAACACTCATAGGCCGACGCTTAAGTTTTCATTGGCTGAGATTTCAAAGAAAACGTCTAGTTTTATTCTCTTGGTTTATTGGGTGTCAGAATGGTTATTAGACTGCAAATAACATTTTATGCTCAAATAATCACTATGCAATAAAGGCCGGCGCATACAGCAACAGACGGACGTATGCAGACGGACGGAGCAAAAATCCCTCCCCATGTTATTAAATGTTGCAACGCACACAGACATCCGTCTGTCTGAACGTCTGCATACGTCCGTCTGTTGCTGTGTGCGCCGGCCTTAAGTGTGTACCACCGCGCCACCTTAATTAAGACGAAGGTGAGCACTGAGGGAATATTTCTCTGCTCTACAGCTGTCCATCCATGATTACCTACCCCAGGTGACGGGTCGATTGAGATCCCAAAAACCACCTCTGCGAACAACCTCCCAGTTGACGGGGACAATGTTCTACATCCATAACGACTGGAGGTCCTCCTGGGGCTCTTTTCTTGGTCGGAACTACTTTTTGATAAATTACCTGAAACTAGCAGTAGGTGGTATGCCTTGTAAGCAGAGATCTTACCAATAATGATGTAATTATTGGTAAATATAAATCGGGAATGACTTACTAGTCATGAGATCGTAGTATTAAAATATGGATTACATATTTGCACATTAGAGCTTCAATATTAGATATTATAATAATAAAATTTTTTGTTCTCTAGCCAATATTTTTATAATTTTTTGTTGGATAAAATTATTACAATATAAATTATAAATATAAAATAAATATAAAATATAAATTAAATATTATAAATTGGATAATTTAAATCCAATAAAAATTAATAAAATATTGACTAGAGAACAAAAAATTGTATTTTCATTTGTATGGATTACATAGTCACAGATTATTTTTTATAAGAACAAAAAATAAAGATATTAAACTGTAGATTATTGTAATGAAACTGTAAATAAATGTTGAATGTACCCATGCCCATTTAAACAAGTTACAATTTTTACCGTTAATTTACAAGAACACAGGTACAGTACAATTCAGGTGTTTAATTAATTTGGTTTAAATAGATTGTAAGGGAAGAGCAATAACATAACACTCGCTTTTACTTTCCTTGTCAAACTTCTGGCTCTACCTCTTTGTGGGTTTTAAACCTGGATGGAACAATAAAACGGTGACTTAAACCAAAGCAAAGATGGGGTAAATGGATTGGAAATTTGTTATTTTATGTTTCCCAACGGGTGAACTCCATTGCTGCAGATAATGGGCCATCCTCAGGCCGGATGTTATTTTGATCTTCGTTGTTTCCGGAATATTTTTTCCAATATTTTAGTGAATGTTTGGTATTGTGTTAATTTAAAATTATTATTCGGATGTATTTTACTGGGATGAGTGGGATGTGTAGCCTCTTACTAGATAAAATAACTCTAGGGCTTAATCTTTTATTATTTATGTTTTAAGAACAAACTTATGAACACAACATTTTTAGCAGAGCTAAAAGAATTTTAAAACTGTCATTATTTATTAAAATATCCAGTATTTTATACATTGAAATAAAGTGTGTACTATTTTATACTTGAGATAAAGTGTGTAGTATTTTAAAAACCAAATATAGCTTTACGCAGATAAATGAAAAACAACTAAGTACGGTATATACAGTTTTTAATGGTGTTATTAAGGCGTATTAAGGCGTTATTAATATAAATGAAAAAATTAATGAAAAAACCTTTCTAACCCCATTATGACTTATTATTTTATCAATTTGAACCAAAGGTTAGCCACTAAATAACAGTGTGTCACCACACGGTTGTAAATTTATTGCTATTTGCTTTTTTGTGCACTGTTGTTAACTATGAAATGTTTATCTGTTGTTAAATATATTTTGTTTTAATTTATGATAGTGTAGCAGTAGCGTACTAACGAAAGTGTGAGGGATTGTGTAAACTGCCAACATAAACTGTCGCCTGCAGTGTGGCCAACCTGCACAACAATAAATTATTACAGTCACATTTTCATATGGAATTGTATTTTTATACTGAAGAAATGTTATAGCCTATTAAATGTAAATTAAATCCTGAGCTTCAGATATATTTTATTAAAAACAGAATTAGTCTGTTCAAAAATTACTTCATGATATCTTCCCAAAATCAGCATTAACTAACGATTTGATAATTTTACATTTTCATTACCAAAATTGCATAACATAAATTGAATTTTAAAATCTTGGTAACATGATTTCAATAATAAGTTTGATCGCCAGCCATTTTTAACCGGTTATTTGAGATCTCGTTTGTGACTTTGTTCCCTACTAATTGAGATCCTTAATTTTATGTGAATATAAAACCTAACTCACATTCAAGGTTTTCTTCAGGCTCCTCATCGGCCATTCCTAAGGAAAGGTAGAAAATCCCATAGAATAGCTTTTTTATCTACTACTATTACTATTTCCCAGGTTTCGTCGGTCGATCTTTATTAATAACGAAATTATAAAGCCGTTTCGGGACTTTTTAAACTCCTGGTGACTTAAAATATTAAAATTATTTAAAAATATATATTTTATAATTTATATATATATAATTAAGTTATATATTAATTTGGTATATTTTAAAATTTAAAATATTATGGCCATAAAAAGAGTTCCGAGTTAATATACGCGAATGTTATGAGTAATATATGAAGCTAAAATAATGTTTTGTCTGAGAACATTACATCATAAGTGGTAGAGGATGGGTTTGTTATTCTCAAAACACAAATGTCCCTTCAAACTGCCGCTGCGGTTCGCCGCTACCCAAACTTCCGCTGGTCTGGTGCGGGAATGGCTTTGCGTTAGGTTTACCACTTGTCACACATGGAAAGTGCGTTTTCCGGCAGTCACTGCATTAGAGGTATAATATTGTAGAGGCGGATCTCAGACTGTACTCGCAAACCTTAAGCTCTAATATTAAATTAATACTAAACAACTTCAACGTTGTATCAATACAACGCTCTATCTAGGATTGAATTTTGTGATCTTCCTCATTTCATTTGTTCGAGTTTTATCCAGAAGGAGGACCTCATTTGGTGCTACTCTAATCTTATTATGAGGCAAAGTTTTTAATGCTTTGCCTTGAATGATTTTTCAAGTAATTTATAATTTTAATTTAACGTTGCCTTTTTAACTAATATAAAAGTGTATTTAAAGTAGTTTTAAAATAATATAATGCAATATCAAGAACTAAATATATTTTTTTAATATTTATTTTTAATCTTATTTGGATGAAAATTAATTGATTGGTTTCGAAGGATTATGATTAGAATCACCCAAAAATGCTATAAGAATGTTTTTTTTTTTCTTTATTTCGCATGGCGTCTTGTTCATACTTCAAACGAATGCAATGAGTATTTTCTATAATTAGAAATACCTTTTATTTTGCAGACCTTTTATATGATGCATTTAATATACATCATAGAATCCCATAAATCTCAACCAGGAGAGTTTAGGTTGGAATTTGCTGTTGGAATAAGATAAAGTATGGAACTCCTACGTTCATTGTGGCCTATATATGAACGAGTTAGTAAGAAACGTTCCTGTATCTATTATTTATTTTAGCTGAATGCTTTATTTTTTTAACTTTTCCTGCTCTAGGACTAAACTCTCTTTCAATCAATTCATCCAGGTGTATATAATCACTCTTCGTCTAGAAAATCGTTTTTATCTTCTTTGTCGTAAGTTACACAAATTTACACATCTTTTTCAAATTGTCAATTAATTATTATATTTAATTAATTACAATTGCCGATTGTCCATTATACTGTAAATGTGGTCAAAGGTAATCCCTTAAACCATACACGTATTAAGGTTGGAAAGTATTTCTAAAATATCTGCATTAGCATCTTATTAAGGTCCAGGTGAATGCTCAACTTAATAAACGAGCTAGATTCATGGGCAAAGTTTAAACCTAAGTAATGAGACAGACACAATGAATGTGCAATACTTAGCGTTGGGGATCTGGTATAACTTAGGAGAACTTTACGTATATTTTGAATAGTTTTATCAGCAGCATTTATTTTTCTGCTTTATTGACACACAGAGTAAAATTATCAATACAACAGAAAATATCGCATACTCTAAATCAAGAACTGTTTGTACACGATTTTTCGTTCCTAGGAGTTATTACATTATTTTCATATGAGGTATTTAGTTTCGAGGAATCCTTTGGAGCTGATCCCATGACTGGAAAATTAATCCTACAGACCTTCAAAGTTCCAATTTAATCCCTATGGACATTTTTTGTAGTTACTGAACTGTAGAAAAAATAGCTGATAGATGGAAAGAAATATTTCTACGTGTCATAAATTCAACCTGTGGTCCATTAAATTTAAACCAGAGTGCAACACCCTCTGGTCCGAGTGGTGAGCGACGCGAACTTAAATGTCTTACAACTTTACAGGTTTACTCTCAGTCCACCAGGTAGTTAAATGTAAAATTAAAATATATTTTAAAGAGTCTATTCCACTCTTATTAATTTTACTGTATTTCTAACTGTATTGTCAGAACTTAATTTATCTCCTTTGTTCTGTACAGTAGTTGTATACAGTTCCAAAGTGGTTATAATTTTTTTCATCAATAAAAACAAAAATACTAGTAATGTCTGATTATTCCTTTTATACTTTTTTACAAATAGACGATGTCTTTTATTTTTCTTTAATATTTTTGATTTCTAGCAGTGAAGCAAGTTTAATTCCTTATTTAGCTAAGTTCTTAAACGTTAACCAACCAAACAGCCAGTTACAAACAGCCGTGTCGTCCTTGTACTCTAGGATTGAACTTAGCTTTTCGATGGTGGTCTGGCCACAGCTTAAAATTCACATAACAGCACACACATTCAAAACACATATTATATTCATATATATATTCACATATGTATTCATTAGTTACATTCTTTGAGACATACATGCACTCTTGAGTTAATTTTGAGGTGAATATTATTGGAGAGTAATCAGTGTTATGCATCAAATGATTGGTACCTACAGCTTTGTTACTGACAATATGCAACCGATTATTTTGTACTTAAAGAGGGCGTTGGAGTCAATCCAGATTCCGTCTTTCCCCCATAAGAGCAATGTTAAACGAAAAACCAAATAACTCCTTTATTTGTAATCAGAAAATAATGGTTTATAGATGTAAATAAAGGGTTCATCAAGACGGATTTGGTTTGCAAAAGGATTTTTTTTATAAAAAGTAGTGTATTTTACTTACTTGAAACAACAAAAGCAAGTTTTTTACTACTACTTTTCCTACAGAATTTTATAAATTATTTTCAAAGAATCGATCTCGCAAAGGGAACGGTGAATTTAATTGGGATTCAAACGCTATTTATTCTGAACCAATTGGACAAAAAAATAAAAAAAGGAAAAAAATGCCTGGGACAAGTTTAGCATTGCTCTTATGGGAAATAAATCCAACACGGCGGCACTCCAACGCCCTCTTAAGCCAGTGACCTTTGTTGTGAACTGTTCAAGTCCTGGTTTGTTACTAACTTATCTAACGTCGACCTGTTGATAGACAACATCTTTAATTGGTAGCCCAATAAACAAAATCATGCAAAAACTACATTTTTGCGGTAGTTAAAATAAATTAGATCCTTATATTTTTGGTATTTCAGAATGAGCATATATCAAAATTATTAAAGAAGATATAAATCTTTGTTAGTGCGGAGGGAATTAAATTATAGGCACCTCTTTGTCTGCTATCAATGACGAGAAATGGTCCATCAAAAGCATTCCTTTGGCAGGAATTGATCATTGGTGGGCCTCTGGACAGATATGTCCGATGATTAATTATCTAATGATATTTCCGAACTATAGCCTGCTTCAGCGTTACACAATAAAAACTTTACAACGCCCAAAAACGATTTATTAATTAGTTGTTATATATATATATATATATATATATATATATATATATATATATATATACATTACAAACCTTTTAAACAACAATCTTCATAACTTATTAAAATTATAATTTTAAAGACAATTACAATGTTTGTAATTTTTTCATTGTGTAACATTTTTTTTAATTTATATAAAATTTTACAAGTAATAAAGCCACAAAATATTGTACTGTAGTTACAAAAAGCTCTTGGAATGGTATTTATTTTTCTTTGCCAAGGTTTACAATAGTAGGCCTAACATTTTTAATACTCTATGTATACAAGTTCAAAGTAATAAAAACTTGTTGTAATTAAATACAATCATTTTAAAACATTTATAAATTGCTTTGTGGATAAATGTTTTAATACTTTATTCCTCCATAGTAAAGGCACCTTCACAACTGTTTTTACTACTCGAAAACTGTTCTTTGTTTTTATACCCTTTTCTTTTTTATCTTAGTTTTTAAAACAAACACAACCCAATTAAATTATTATATTTTTACTAAATTGCGTTTGCTTTCATATTACTGCATAATTGATAAAAAATTACTTCATTTATTTTGCTATGGTAGTTCGCATAATATTCCAAATGGCTTCATATTAGATTTTTTGAGGAGGAACGCTTTTACGCACGAACCACAACATGCTTCATATTAGATGCAAACTTTTAGTTTAACAAGATTTACTGATAGAAATAAGTAACTCTATATATTAATACGCAAGCATGTTTCATTTCCTCCTTTTTTCTCAGCTCGTGTACATCGTAGGAGAAATCCGAGCATACCGTTAGAAAGATATAGTCCTGTAGATGAGCAGAATCACATTCTAATTCACATCGGACTCCAGGGCTACGCCCCACAGGCTTTCAAAGTTCCAATGTTAATCTTATGGAGAAAGGAGAATTGAATGAATCATTAGACAGCTGTTGTGAAAAGAACAGATGTTTTAGTTCTAAAATGTTTTAAGCTTCTTGGGTCCAGATCAACTGAAATTTTGATCGAATTTCGATCAGGAGGCGATCTCTAGTAATTATTTATTACTCAATCTTCGTATACAAGATAACAGGAATTGATAGAGTATAATCTTTTGTTTTATAATCTTGCGAAATAAATTACTAATGATTAGGTTACGTACCTTGTCCGTCGTCAATCCTTATAGTTTTCCAGATTACTAGTTTCGGGACTGTTGTCCCATTTTCAAATCAGTAAGAACGTCGTCAAAACTTCAAAACACAGTCATATTTTACATTTAATACCACGACACATACACAACACACGCGCGAACAATTAATATTTAGTTTGAGGTTGGCCGGCCAAGACATGGAGGGTCACTTGGCCGGACAAGGTACGTAACCTAATCATTAGTCATTGATCAATCCTGGAGGCAAAAATGAATAAAATAAATTACAACTTGATAAGTGTTTTAATGATGTAATTTCATATTGAAACAATACCAATATTTATTTTTACTTTTTACTTGTGAAGCCTTTTGATCTCTATGCTTTCATCCTCAGACATTTCACAACTGCATAGCCATCGAAAGGCTCTACCCAAAAAATAAAGTGAAATAGATTTATTTAATTCTATATTGAAGCCAATATTTACAGCTCTTCATTGATGTATATAGTTAATGATTTTTGAGCCTACTAACAGCCTAGTGTTACTATCTAAATGAAATCGAGGTCGGGTTACTAACTCTAAAATTATGTAACTTGTTCGTGATTATGTCTAAATGTTCAGTAACTAAAATATCAATAATTATTTTCCAGAAATACATGTGTTAATTTTACATTTGAGATCTATATTATTATGAGATAAGGTTTTATTGTTAGTGAACGACTTGAAATATTTACTGGGAATAATGTAATATGATGGATATATTTTTTGATACAAGATGAATAATCAATCTACTAAACATAACGCATAAAACTGATATTTAATCATTACTTAGGATAATAATTACTTGGAGGTGAACTAGGATTTACATTATCTTGTTTATACGTATGATTTATACATGACAAATACCGACCGTTATGTTTGTAAACTAACTTCCATGGCACAGGTGCAAATACTAATAAATAGATGCCGCAACTTTGTAAGCCGATTTCAACTTTTTAGCCACAATCTTTGGTAAGATTGTTTTACAAAATGTTACTGTAAATCCTTCACAATAAATCAAAATGGTCATTTTTACCAAACCTTTTGGTAAATAATTATTCACTTTTTATCCATGTAGGCCTATCAAGTTGAACTATAAACCAAACCCTCTTACTCTATATCATGAGACGTTGGTTAAAAACCCCCGAGCACGACTGAAACAGCATTCAATGTATTTTTTATGGGGAATTCAATTACTGATAAATAATTGATTACTGCTCAAAATAACTACAACCACGAACTTAGATCTACAAATTATACATAAAATCCACCTCGAAAGTTTGAACTTCCTTTGAAAGTTATTTTCAGACATTGAAATAGGATTTTATCAATCTGTGATCCAGCAACATTCATGTATATGTCACTCAAAATACGATTATTTTCCTTACCAAATAAAAAATATTTAAACATTTTAAGCCAAATGGGGAAATAAATAACTCAAAGGGTTTGTGGCACTCCGGTTCAAATGGATACCTACCAATTTACTTTAGAAAACCTTTACGCCTATTTCTATACAATGACACAAAAATCATTTATGCCGTTTGAAAGCTGTAAAAGTTCCTTGTAAAACACAGTTGAATATTAAATCAATGACATTATTAACATTACATTGGCATTTCAATTATGAATAAATAAATCAATCGGCTTTTATTTTGAGCGTTTTTCTTGGTACATGGTTTTAAAACAACTCAAGTCCAAGTCACAGTTTTACATAAATATACATTAATAAAATTTACATTATTTACAAGAAAATACAAGTTTATAATAAATAAAGTGCACTTACACTTAAGTGCAGGTTACAGTTACAGTTGCCGATACAGATTCCATATTCAAAAGTTCAATTTTATTTAAGTGACCTCTGAGTACAACAAGTCTAGAAGTGTCCTTTTAAATTTATTTTCATCCCAACGTGGACGACAACATATTTTAAGTTTTTGTGGCGAAATATGAGTAACCTCTCATCATCCCTTCGCAGGCACAATTCAAACATGGCGTCTTGACTATTACGTACCTCAGCTCGGGTTCTCAGCCGTTCTCTGAGTCATTCAGGTCCCCCCACTTCCAGGTCTTTCTGAATAAGACAAGATGTGCGGAGTAAACATACCGTAAGTCGGTCATAGGCAATAATCTAAGGAACTTCCTCTTACATGATATGTGATCAACTTTTCTCAGACATATGATAGGTACAGAGAAAATTTAGAAAAGAACTCACTATGAGTGGTCAAGGAAAGGAAGTGAGTCCCTAAGCAACAATTAAAGAAATGTAATGAGATTAACAGTGTGCTCCCCGAAATAGAGACCTCTCGGAAAAGAAGGATTATGAAAGAAAGCTAAAAACCCAGCCTACCTGAAAACAATATTAAAGTAGCCGCTAAAGTATTTGTACATCACAATGGTCGATTGTGCAGCATGGAAGTTCAAACCTGCCATAAGTTGGTGTGAAGTTTGATCGCCTAATTTACATTATATCAGAATTGTTTGAGACCCAAGTACCTATAAAAATTGTGTCCCAGTCCTACAGACAACACCAAAAGAAATTAAATGGCTTTAAAGGAAATGATACAATACGCCCAACTGTCACCCAAAGGTACTCCAAAAAAGAAGGGTTATGAAAGAAATTAAAAAGAACCCCGTCTTTCTGGAACCAATTTGTAAACAGTCACAGAGAAGTTTCTGCCAAGGAAAAGGATTGGTCCAGCAAAGGAAAAAGAGATTGTGCAGCTTGGAGAATAACACGTGCCAGGTTTCTGTGAAGTTCAACGCCTACCTTCCATCATATCTGAGATTGATATGCAAAAGATGCTTTGCATGTTCATTCAATTTGGTTCCATTTATAAGATAAATAGTTATGCTGATAAAAAAAAAAAAATACCCCCGTCGCAGCAGACCTGCGTACTCAGCGAATTTCCAATGGAATTTTAGATTATTTACTTTCCCCATAAAAACACCATAGGATCGAGTATGTAGGTTTGCTACCATGGGGTTTTGTTAGAAAATCTAAGTTAATCAATAATTAGTGAATGTAAACACAAAATTGTATCAAGCTATGGCAATTTTTTATTTTCCCCATAAACCCCATGGGGGTGAGTATGTAGGTTTGCCGCCATATGGGTTTTCAAAGCAAGTATAAGTTAAACCCTATCTAGATAATGTACATACCAAATTTGATTAAGTTATGTCAATAAATAAGCAAGGTATAGGGTTTTCTTGATTTCCCATAAGGATAACATGGAAAACATATTTTTGGATTTTCCCCGTAACCAGTTATGCTAAGATAAAAATTCAAAATACCTAATTGTTTGTTTTTTTGAGCTCTTTTAAATAATTTTAGTTAAAATTGATAAATTTTGAAAAATGAGGTCCAAAAATGCCAAAAACCCATTTTTGACCCCTTTGAAACCCCATAAAACCCCGTTCCCATAACCCGATCACGCTGGTTCGCGAACTCATGAAAATAGACCTGGTCTTACACCTTCATACCAAATTTCATCAAAATCGGAGGTCGCTGTCAAAAGTTATCAGTACCACGGACACATAGATATATATATATATATATATATATATATATATATATATATATATATATATATATATAGATATATATATATAGATATATATATACATATATATGAAAATGAACTAATGGTGTTTTTGGCTTCTGGGGACCTTAAAACGAAAAAGTATCATGGTCCCGGGCTTAGGTCTTACCATGGCTACTACCGTAATAGCGTATTCCCTATAGGGAAATTCGCTAAAAAAAAACAATCTTGCAAGCAAAGGTTTTTCTTGCTACGTGTAACAAAATACCTACAGTATGATTTTTCTATGAAACATGACCATCAGAAACAGTTAACAGAAAATACAATAAAACAGAAACTATTTTTTGAGTCTTGAGTGAAGTTCTCACAAAACGCTTAAAGTACTATGCGAGCAGTTTAAATATTTGAATCTTTATAAAATCTAAATTTACTAAAAAAATTGGAATTGACAATTGGGTTTGAATAAAGCCATTGAAAAGATAAAACGTAGGAAAGTTGAAGCTAATTAATTCGTAAATAGTGAATGAGATTTACCTTCATAAATGAAGTACTGTACCATACATGTAGTTCTCCTTAAATAAAAATATTTAAATTTACTTCATACGTATTGTTTTGAAAAACAATATTATGAAATAATTGTGGCAAGAATATTGTGATTAATAATTAGGTATTATTATTATTTTGATAGGTAATTAATAATAGGTAGGTGACAAAAACACAATTTACAGTTCTTTAGGTCATTTACTTTATTGTAGAGATAAAAGTAAAGAAAAGTTCCTATGGGTTAGTAATTTCACATTTTTGTAGGTATTTATTTATTTTGAGCAAGAAAAACTTTATTAATTTTAACCACTGGTGTCACTTCCCCCCAAAGGCGTAATATCCGGTTCTTCCTATTAAATTTTCCAAAGCATATAAGACGCTTGGCTGGAAAAACAAACAAATTCTTCTTACTCTTTTCTTAATTAAAAACAATAGGTCGATCCACATTTTTCCCACCATATTATGACCGATTTAAACTGTTGATTATATGCATACTTGATTTAAAATTAAATCGGTTTAAGAAAACCAAAATGACGAATTGAGTAATTTTACAAATACCTAATTAAAACAGTGATATATTTCGGATTTAACAATTTGTGTTACTTATGTTATTATAACTCCAAAATTTCCAGCTACAAGTGACTTGGCTTCTTTCGATATCATAATACTTAATGACACATGGTCATCAATAAAAGTTCCAAAATCATCTACCTTCTTTTGATTCTCAGAGATTTTGATTCGCTCTGCTTACTGATCGGTAACTGGGTAACTCACCAAGTCGCTGTGAAATTGATTTTTATTGCCGATGTGTTGGGAAAGCATTGACTACATAACACAGGTGTTATAATAAGATCAGTGCTACTACACCATTGTTTTAGTAGTGAGTGCGATTGCAATGGCGTCATATGTGCAGAAAGCTCTGTTGTACTTACAACGTGCTCATTGTAGTGATCCCAGCATTGCAGCGTCGACGGCAACAAGAACGAGTGACGAAACAGTCAACGGAATTCATCAGCGTTTAAACCGTACATTTAAAAGTAATAGATAAAAGAATGATGAGTCCCTAATAAGTGTTAACATTTTTTTATATTTATTTAAATAAAAGCGGGAGATAAACACCTTATTGCGATGTCACTGCAACTTTAGACTGCAGGGTGGGTGGATTTTTACAAACATAAATCGTCAAATGGTCTTACTGACAAGTTCAAAATGTGATAATTTATGTATAGTTTCTGTTCTCTATTACACTAGTGGGGAAGATCTTACCTATCTGTTTCTGCTAACAGATTAATCCGCCCGCATGCAGCAGAGAGACAGCTGACTGCGGGCCACCCTTACATCTACTGATACAACAGTTGGTCCATTGGGATTAATCATTGATTTGTAATGTTTATAAAACTAATAAACTGATTATAAAGCGATTAAGTTTTTTACATTTTGGGAAATAGTGATGATAGAAAGGAAACCAAATCATTCCAAAATGGTAATACTAAATGGTTTGTTAAATCAAGATTGATTTATCATCTTTAAAAAAAATTTGTAACTGCAATCTTTATACCTTGCGGAAAACGGGTTTTTTAAAGCAAATCTATGATTTTCAAGTTTTTTTTCCTTATAATTATGATAGGCCTATTATAACAAAATAATTTTAACAACAAAAGTATTAGGCATAATAAAACTACTTGAATTATCACTCTGTACGTATAATCTTAAAATTAGGTTGAAATTAAAAACTCTCATGCAGGTTTAATATCGTAATTGCTTTAATTTTATCGTAAATGTACAGTAAAGGTATATTGCTCAGTTCCAACGAAGATTAGAAAGTTTACTAAATGTTTAAAAACTTTATATTTATAATAACCGTTGGAGAGAGACTACAATGAGGTCACTCCCCTTCAGTGTCGTGTATCTGTCGACATATATTTGATCCTGAACTGTGGTCTCAGGCAAGTATTGTGTGTGCGGTCGACTAGACATCATCTCTAGTTTAATTTTACACAATACAAGGCGGTTGGTAGTCAGTAAATTAGCCAGTAATTTGGTCAAACATTTAAGGGGTTATTATGGATGTAAAATGAAATAAGAATATGCAGTTTAGGCAATTATAGTTTATTAAGTTTATAGGTCTACAATTAATTGGTATGGTTTGGTCTGGTTTTACATTGATACAAATTCTGAATAAGGATGATTTGTGAATAGTCTAATTTAGGATGTGTGTTATTTTGAAGTTGTCCACGAATAAAAAGTAAAGCTAATAATTAGCAAATTAAATTAACGCAAGACTCAAACTTTATCTTCTATAAATATAAAAAAGGCTGTGTCTAAAATATACTGCTAATAGGCGTTGCATGGTTTAAATTGGATTGGGTTTTAGCATTTAAACTAAAATATCTTTGAATTGAATGAAATGCTGTACATATATTTTTATAAGTCCTTAGCTTGATTTTTTTGGACGAGACATGACGGGGCAAAGCTAATTGTATTTAATAAAACTATTGATACAGCCATACAAGATTTCAGTATTAGCCTATATAATGTTGTATAAAATCGTATTTAGCAAACATGGCTTTAAAGTGCTATAACTTTCTTCTTATATAATCTATTGGTATGGGGCGTGTGGAAAATTGTTTAGGATTCAAAGACCTTTAAAATGATCTACTACGTGACATAGACCATTGAATTCCTCATATCTTTTGAAACGTTCCTTAGAGACAGTATTGCCATCTAAAAACTACATATTTACCTCCCCCCAACATGATTAATACTAGAACTTGAATTTACAATATAAATACTTCATTCACAAGTTAAAGATTAACTTATATTTGCTTACATTTTCATGGCTAACTTACTCATTCTCGTGGTATGTTTTTTAGGAAATAAAATATGCTGAATTCCATTAGAAATTCATTAAGTACGGTACGCAAGTGTTCTGCAATGTTTTTCTTATTTAAGTCGCATTAATTGAATGGATGTGTGTTCTTCATGTAGTGTTCTTCTATGTAGTTAGGCTATTTGTTTGCACACTATCGTTTAAGGGTTATCATTCGAATAAATAATGTAGTCTTAAATACCATGGCTAATAATCAGCAAAAATGTTTACATTTTTTAAAACAACACAATATTTTGTGTCTAAAGAAATCCAATGGAAAAATAATCATTTTCTTCTAATATTTTGGTGCTGCGGTCATATTTGTTGAAACTAACTAAACAATTATCATGATTCGAGAATTAACAACGTTTTAATAGTAGCCAGATCCTTTTGTTTGGCTTTGACATCTTCAATTCGTTCATGGCAGTAGCTCCAAAACCAAAGGAGAGCTTCCACGAGGCAAGTTTGGACGAATTCCCAAGAAAAATCCAAGGAGAGTGTTGCTGGGAAAAGCGCGACGAAAGGGCTTGGCGGAAATCGTCGATGAAGATATGCCCGATCTTCGCAAGAAACCTACTTTCGCCAGAAATATATCTATCACTCGATCATCCTGGTTTTTAAATCTCCTTAAGATATCTAAAACTGAGGACCTTTGATCGTTTTTTTATCAATTGTAAATTAATATATCTGAAAAAATTTATAATAAATGTATGTGTCATTAAATGATTTTTACTTTCTGGTCATTATAAGTTTATATAAAAAATATACATATATTTAATAAGATGTAAATACAAATTGATGGTTGACTACTTTAGTGAGATATTTGACAATTAATTGGTTTGGCAACTGATCGCTAATTATAACAACTTATTAATTAAAAGTGAAAAAAACTTGGATTACAAAGACACATCAGGGAACATCAAGCCATGCCATTAAGTGTCGTCTTGTGTTTTCTATAAATATTAGAATATCTATTAAATCATTTGCTTCTGCTATGTGCAGGGAGGGTAAAATTCTTTAAAAAAATACAATTGCTAATATTTAAATTTCTCTGAGGATTGTACGTGATCCAATAGGCATTCAATTTGTTCTACCCCCATATCACTTTCATTTAAAATTCTTAAAACTGTGTGGCGGAGAAAAGGATTGGAGATTTGACTTCCTGCGAAAATTTGTGATTGTGTTTGTGTGGTTCAAACTTGTTAAAATTCCCCACTGTCAAATAGGGACAATTCTATGACCAATTTTCTCAGGAAAGTGTGAGCCAAATAGAAATTTCAAAACCATGCTATATATTTTAAGTTACTCATTTTTGTGTAACGACTCTTTGTTTTCAATAGTCTAAATCTGAAAACTTTTCTTACCTGTTCGTAAAACATATCCAAAATTCGTTTTCCAAATGAATCCCATGGGGGTGAGCATGTAGGTTTGCAACCATATGGGGTTTGTAAGGAAGTAAACCCTACTTAAGTAATATACATATCAAATTACGTTAATACGTTAATATACGTTGATTACGTTATGTCAATAAATAAGCAACGTACGGGATTCTGTTGATTTCCCATAAGAATAGCAGGGAAAACACATTTTTGGATTTTCTCCGTAACCGGTGAGGCAAAATAAAAAAAATCAATATACTTAATTTGTTTGTATTTTAAGCTCTTTTAAATGGTTTCAGTTAAACCGTGCCCGCGGACACTCGTACGCACGAACAGATTCATAAACCCGAAGTCAAAAGGTCAAATTAATGGGCATTTTGATTGTCATTTCTGTCTCGTTCATCCTTTGACGTGCGATTTGCGGTATTGTACTCGGCTAAGTATTTGATGCACATATCAACATCAGAGTATGCTTGGGATAAATGTAGGATTTTCTTCCGACTCCTGGTGGGCCGTCCCCTAGACACGACTCGAAATTTTTGGTAACGTCAAAACATACTTTGTATTAAGTTATCATCTTTCCACGAAGGATTTTTATCTTAAGAAACAAAACAATTAAATGGGGCGAAGGGGGGGGACGATTAAAGGGGACTTTTTTACACATTGTATGTTCAAAGATAGGGGTCTACTTGTAATCATTTTGGTGTTTTATTTTCATTGTAGTATCTATAGGCCTATATATTTAATACGACACTTTTTCTGTTCTTTTTGTTTGTACAAGAATCCCGTTGTAGAGTTTTTAACCGATTTGAATAACGTTTGTGTCATTGGAAAGAACTCGTTGTTGTTGCTTAATGTTTTTGTTTTCTAGATTAGATTGCCAAATATCCATTTAAACGGAAGGGCCTTGCAAGCCATTTAAGCTTAAGTTCTATATTTCCCCCATTACCATTGATAAGGAACTTTGGATTTTGAAGTTTAACACCTGAAACTAGTAAACACATCACACTAGTGAGAGCATCTGCCTAGTCGTACTAAAGAATAAATGTTAAACCATGGATGATACACTGGTTAACGAACAGCATTAATCAAGCCTAACTGTAAAAAGTATCCAAATTAAACTGTTTGACTCCGAGCAAAAAGTAAAAGCAAAAGTAGTATACTATTAATTAGTTAATAATTAGTGTTACACATAGCATTTACAAGATCTACATGGCCTATTAATCAAATAAGTCCTATCAAACGGCCATTGTGGTTTGGTTCTCAAAACAAACTTCCGGATACCCGGTCCAGGAAATGGGTTTGTGATTGACTGACCGTTGCCTGTCATCATTTGCATTTTACGCTATTGAAGTTGGGTGTAAGATTACAGTGAGACGTAGTGTAGGCCTAATACGACCGGTATTAATGAGCAAGATATGCGGTTTATTTTGGGCTTATGACAACAAGATCATATCCCTCCATCTATATTAGGGGTCCAAATTTTTAATATATTTCTAACGTGTATGTCATCTGTAATTATTTTTTTTATAAAACCTTTTAAAAATATAATTATAAAAAATATTTACATCATTCTTGGTTCAAAACAAATTTAAATATTGTCACTTGTCACTTAAGAGTCATCTCCACCTTGGGCCTGAAATCCAAGTCTCCAACCTGAAAAAAAACTTCCTTAGTCCATTGTTGGGCAGGCGGCAATGTTACCCTGGTCGTCCTTTGGAGCGGTTCGCTCAGTTGATGCATCCCTGGCTACCTGTCTCATGTCAATTAATTCGCGCAGTTGATGCAGGCCCGTTAGATAAAGGCCTGTATTTCAGTAAATATGATCCCACTGATGAAGTCTTGGACTGTGGAATTTAAATTGTAAGCGGTTACCTCTTGTAGTAGTCCCTCCCAAATGATTTGGGTAAAATAACAATAGTAACAAGTATTATAACCTGTTTAACCATATTCTCATGTTTGCCCTTCGTTGTGATTGTTCTCTTTTCCTATACCAGTTAGGTCTAGTTTGAAATAATTTGACAAACGGTTCAGATCCTATCTCTACGAAAAGCTAGTACTATAATGCATTCTAGCAAATTCTTAGGTGGTCAAATAGTTAAAAATCCGAGTAGGGAAATGTGACGACTATAAGGTTCTATTTTGGACCCGTTCCTGTTCTCAAATTACTAAATTGTGTAGGAAATAACTTATGATTAGAAACCTTATGCAATAAATTTATGATTTAAATGAATATTTGCATAGACCCATTGTATTCAAAAGTTAAAAAGTCTCTGCCCATTACGGTATTGGAAAAGAAGAGGCAGGGTATAGGCACGCGACCTTAATTTGCCCATCCCCTCCCCAATCGCCACTCCTCGCCATCCTACCCACGCATAAAAATTTGTCACTCATTCATTTTTAGTGATGTTTCTCTTTATTTCTGAGGTTAAAAGTCAAGGCAATCGTTAAAAGTTTATAAAAGTGTTGATGCGTTCTCAATTACTTCATTTAAAGTGTAGTGTCCAATTTAGGCCTATAGCTAGCAAATATTGAGTTTTATTTCATTGAAATGTGTCAAGTACACCACCCTGTTTGGATTTGACATACGATATATCCTTGGCTTTCGTTTTATGGACTTTTTCACCTTTAGATTTATTATTGAAATCAGAAAATTATGGTTTATAACTCTGAATAAAAGGTTCATCAAGACAGATATGGTTTGAGATGGTTATTTTTATAACAAAGTAAAATATTTTGTAAAATAGAAATAAGAAATCAAATTTTTTATAACTTTTAAATATTTTTTACGAAATTAAACCAAATTTTTACAAAGAATCGATCACTCAGAAGGAATGGTAAATTTAATAGAAATTAAAATACAATTGATTCTAAACCAATAAGACAAAAAACTATATGATAGAAGGGGTAGACAAAATTAACATTGCTCTTATGGGAAGTAAATCTGAAATGGCAGCATTCCAATGATTAACTCCAATTCTATGTACCACTTGGTTTCTATACCAATTTTAAGTAATTAGAGTGATGTGTTTCTTTTATTTTTGAATATCATTGCCTCATTTAGTGTTTTACAAGTTGCCTAGTAATAGTTTTAAATACCCCCGTCGCAGCAGACCTGCGTACTCAGCGAATTTCCAATGGAATTTTGGTATATTTTCTATTTTCCCATAAAATCCATGGGGATGAGAGGATGTAGATTTGCCGCCATATGGGTTTTGTTGGTGAATATAAGTCAAACCCTACCTAGTGATTGTACAAACCAAATTTTATAAGGCTATGGTGTTCTTTTTATTTTCCCCATAAACCCTATAGGGGTGAGTACGTAGGTTTGCCGCCAAATGGGTTTTCTAAGCAAATATAAGTTAAACACTTCGTAATGAATGTACATACCAAATTTTATCAATATATGTTAATAAATAAGCAAGGTAGAAGGTTTTGCTGATTTCCCATAAGAATAACATGGAAAACATACTTTTTGGATTTTCTCCATAACCATTTAAGCTAGGTAAAAGATTCAAAATACTAGGTTGTTTGTTTTTTTAAGCTCTTTTAAATGGTTTAAGTTAAAATTGTTTAATTTTCTAAATAAAAGTAAAAAAGCCAAAAACCTATTTTTAACATTTTTGAAACCCCGTAAAATCCCGTTCCCATGGTCCGATCATTCTGGTTCGCGAACTCAACCTAGTAGACGCTGGCTTACACCCCTGTACCAAATTTTATCAAAATCGGAGGTTCCGTTCAAAAGTTATCGTGTTCACGGACACATAGTTATAAATATATATAAAGTATCATATGACGTGGGCCAAATCAGTTTCTCTGACGACTTCCACTAGGGACGTCCCTAAAGGAAGTCTTGGGAATAACTTCATTGGCCTATGTCATATGATATTTCATTTTAAAGGACTTTGCATTATAAGCAATTTACCACAAACCCGACCTCAAAAGGTCGAGTGTAACGGAGTTATTGCATTTTTTGTTTTCAGCAATATGATTTTAAAGCAAAGTTTGATCACCTGCCATTTTTGACTCGGTCATCCTTTTGAGGTCGGGTTTGTGGCATTGTTCTCTATTTTTAGAGACCTTTAATTTGATGTACATATTGACCTATGCTTACATTTAATATTTTCTTCTGACTCCTTGTGGGACGTCCCCCATGGAGGTCTAAGGACAAAAAGTACGTTAGGAGGTAGACTTTGTCACTCATAATTAATTTGCAGAGTTTGAGTTTTATTACCTAAATAATTTTAAAGATATTAGATCGTTTCCAGACTTTTTTCCACCCTGTATATATACTAGCTGTTTCCCGTCACGGCTTCGCCCGTGACTGAATTTATTTTTAAAAGAGCAACACTATCTTCTTCCTTAAGAATGACATTGAAACCACAAATTACTGTGTGTTGAGCTCTGAAGGAATTTTGCAAAACATTTTCTTAATGAGAACCATTGAGCAAAAAAGAACAACCATGTCAAATTTCAACCCCGTAGGCCCTAGAGTCATTTTAAAATCATGTAGGGTGGAGCCCTAAAGAACATAAAAAACTATATTTCTAAAACTGTTTCTAAGTAAACACCTTTTAGCAAAACGGAACATAAACGTTAAATTTCAACACCGTAGGATTTATGGTAATTTTGAGGACTTGTGGGGGGAAGCCCCTGGAATAATTTTGAAGTCCTATGGGGTGGAAAAGAACTTCGAAATAGTTATTTGTGCTTCTAGGGACTAAAGTACAAATTTTTCTCCCTGAAGGGAAAGTGTTGTCGCCCGAAGGCGAAGCCGAGGGCGACAATTTCCCTGAGGGAGAAAAGTACTTTAGTCCCATGATGCACACAACATTTTTGAGTTATCCCTAGGTAGAAAAATCAAGTATTAAAGTCACATGGGATAGAAATTAGTACTTAACTACTCTATTCCAAGGAGTAAAATACGGTTTTAGATAGTAGGTGGAGGAAAACTATATTTGCAAAGCCGTTTCTAAGTGAGCATCTATTTGGAAAACGGAGCATCCACGTTAGATTTTAATCCCTTATCATATATGGTAATTTTTATGTTCTTTGGGGTCTAGCACTAAAGTAGATTTGCTAAATTGTTTCTTAGTGAGGACAGAGCAACAATGAGCAAAGAGAAACGTCCATGTCAACTTTCAAAACCGCGGGCCCAAAGTAATTTTCAAGACTTGTGGGACGGAGCCCTAAAGAATTTCAAAATATACACTTTTTTAAAATTCTTAAGCTAAAGGGAACGTCCATGTCAAATTTCAACCCCGGAGGCCCTAAAATGTTTTTTTTAAGTCCTGTTGGGCAGAGCCCTAAAGAACTTCGAAAACCATATTTGCAAAACCGTTTCATTTTGAAAGATTGATTAGCTTCCGGATTACTGTTCAATACTTAAAGTGGTGTAAATACCTGCATTTAAGTAATCCAAAAGTTGCAAAAAATGGCAACTTTTGGATTACTTAAATGCAAAACCGTTTCTTAGTAAGCACCCATGAGCAAAGAGGAATGTCCATGTCAAATTTCAACCCCGTGAAGGCCCTAATGTAATTCTGAAATCCAGTGGGGTAGAGCCCTAAAGTGCTTTAAAAATCTATATTTGCAAACCCTTTTCTTAGTGAGTACCCATGAGCAAAGAGAATCCTCCATCATATTTCAACCCCGTGGGCCCTAGAATAATTTGAAAGTCTAGTGGGGTGCAGACTTACAGGGCTTCAAAACTATATTTGCAAATGTTTCTTAGATTCGAAAACTATAATGGTAAAACAGCTTCTTAGTGAGCACCCATGAGCAAAGAGGAACGTCCATGTCAAAAATTTCAACCCCGCGAATGCACTAAAATAATTTTGAAATCCAGTGTGGCAGAGCCCAACTATATTTGCAAAACAGTTTGTTAGTACCTATGAACAGTAAAAAAGCATATAGTAATAAAATACGAAATAAAGTAAACTGCACCTAATACAACCAAAGTACACCAGACTAAAACTAATAGTACATCACTATAATCTTGACAATCTCAAACATAATAAACATTATATCTCACACCTGGTTACTTCTATGCTTATAAGCATTTTCTTGCATGAATCATCATGTGTCAGATGTAAACAAACCTAATTCAATTTCCATAATATATGTTAGAATACAAAAATGTTGCTTCCAAAGAATAACATGGTGACTTTGAGAACGTCTAGGGCGTAGTCCTTTGTGAATATTAATATGAAAATAGTCAGACTTTCCTATTTTGAGCCTAAAGAATGAGTATACCAAATTTCAGCACTCTAGCTAGTCGGGAAGTTGGAGAATTAGTGATGAGTGAGTGAGTGAGGGCTTTGCCTTTTATAGATATATATATATATATATATATATATATATATATATATATATATATATATATATTAGATATATATCTATATAGTCTATATATATATATATCAATTTGAACGAACGGTGTTTTTGGCTTCTAAGGACCTCAAAACGAAAAAGTATCATGGTCCTAGGTCTTACCGTGACTACTACCGTAATAGCGTATTCCCCATAGGGAAATTCGCTAAAAACTTGAATCTATTAGGAGCTTCATTTTTTGCAATGTTTTCCCGTCCAGGCACCCCCCACCCCTACAAAGTTTCATATGCCCATGCGTGGCTTACATGTGGTTGATTTGTTAGACTAATAACTATACTTTAGTTATCTTTTATAAAATATTTTCCAGAACGCTTATTATCAATGCTTTTCAATTTTTTTGTTTTAACTTCAAGTCATTGTCGTTATATATTGTAAAAACAACAAATCGCTAAAATATTATACACTGTGGTGTATAATATTTTAACATTTAACATAAAATATTATAACAGTTTTGCTTGAACGTTTATAATGAAAATATTTTAACGTACATTTAGTGATAAGTTTTTTCTTTGACTTTATGGACCAATTCAATTTTAAATCATTCTTAAAATAGTTCGCCCTGTGGATCAAAAGAAAGATTCCAAAGAGTTATTCAAAATGAATTACTCCAATTTATCTCCCGATCCCAGGTGGACTTCTTTTAAAAAGCGTCACTAATCAGAAAACCTTTAGGTCGATTTTCTGAATCTTGCATTGACGTTTTAACGGTCACAATATTTATACAGTTTCATTCCAATTCTTCAAATAGTTGAGCAAATTAAATGGGTTTTAAAATTAAAAACTTGTTCTAGTAAGTAAATGCAGTGGGGGAAAAATTAATTTGTTGGTAATAAATTCAAATATTAATTTTGGTCAGTTGTTATAATTTACTTGGAATTTGAGTTCAAAATTTAACAAATAAACTATTATTTTACATAAATTGGAATAACCAAGTAAAATCATTTTAAATTCATTTTTAGCGTAACGTTTCATTGGTGTCTTCTTTTATTGGTGATATAGAAACAAAATGAAAAGCTCACCAACGAAACTAGATTCGAAGGGGATTGGTGGACACAGTGTTTCGTTTCTAAAGATCCTTTGAGTGAAATGCCTGAGCCTAGAATCTCTCACTTACAGATTCTGCGGTTTTCACTGAACCATTGAAAACATCTCGCGGCCAATTCCTTTCATCGCTTCATGAATGAGCTCTTTCTGTTGGGCTTGAGATGTGCTTGTTGGGTCAACGAAATCTTGTGAAAAGAAGCTAGTTAATAATTAGCTAATAAAGAAATGTATCAGTTCATGTTTTTTAACACGTCTCATAAATGTTCTTTGAAATATAATTGAAATAACAACTCAAAAAGTGTGGAACTTTGGAATAATATTTCAAAACTTTGTAAAACATTTTTAAAATGTAAATTTTAATATTGTTATGCTTTTGTTTCGAAATTATGCTTCATTATATAACAAATCAAAGGTTGTGAAATGACTTGCACGCATATATGGATAAACTACTTTAAACCGAGGCTTTTTAATTAATCCCAAATAAAAGAATAAACATACTTTTATAATTATTATCGAGTGCTTTTATATGTCCATTTCTTGATTTTAGCGAATTTCTCTTTAGCGAATACGCTATTACGGTAGTATTCATGGTAAGACCTAAGCCCGGGACCATGTTACTTTGTCGTTTTGAAGTCTACAGAAGCCACAAATACAGTTCGTTCAAATTATATATACACACAGAGTGTTTGGAATCCCCCTTCCGAAACCCCGTGTGGTGATTACTTGGATCAAAATTTAAAAAGAGTTTATGTGAACACTTGAACACTCATGTCCTTAAATGTTTCGCTAAGCAGTTAGCTATTGTGATGATCAAGCCATTTAAAACATTAAAAAAAAACAGTGTTGTATCTTGAATCATAAACTTAGTTCAACTGATAACGGAGAAAATTCAAATACAAGTTTCCCTTGTTATTCTTATGGGGAAATTTCGGCAAATCTTTAAAAAAGGTATATACCACTTATTCGTCAACACATCTTTACAAAATGTTGTATGGACCTTATTTATGTGGAAAGTACTTAATTTGCCTAAAACTCCTATGGCAGAAAACTTTCATACTACATCACTAATGGAAAATAAGTGCATAATGCAAGAGAGATATATGGAGATATAGTGTCTGGCATTAATCAGCTGATCAGCTGTCTTCTGCATTTGTCAAATTTGTAATGTTTATGTTCTGGTATTAGTGAACAGATCATTCATTCCTTTTGCACGGCTTTGGATACACTACACACTTTTATTAACCTTACCAGATTAGTTTATTACAATAATAGTAAAATAATTAACTTTAAAATATAAACTACTAAATATTTTATATTTTTTATTGTCAATAATTAGATTATTAATTTTTGGAAATTCTCTGAGTAGGCAAGTCTGCTGTGTTGGGGGTATTTTTCCAACTTTTAGACGTCCAAATTAGATTTTAGTATAGTATTTGTTTGTGTTTGCCAAAATAGTTCAATCTTACTTTCTCGTGACTATGGTATTCTTTAGCCCGAAATATAATTAAATTATAGGTCCCCAACTGGCTTGACCTTTGCCATTATTGTATTTTTGACACTGTCAGCACCCGGCATTGATTGAATGTCAACATCATCCATTTCTTTCCAGCATTATGAGGATATAATTGCCAATCCACAAGATATTTAATCAACCGAAACTTCATCTATAGATGTGGGCTACTGAGTGATTGACCTGTTAGTACAGTCTTACCACTGGTTTTCTAGTACTTAAATTTATTTTAACAGTGATTAATCTTCATAGCACTTAAGATATCTACGATTATCTAAATCCGTCATAAATTATATCTGCTGTAATTATTGGAAAGTGATATTGCATATGTAATTATTGTTACTGTATGCTCTGAAATTTGGCAACGTTTTTATCGGTTGCACTGCCAGATTATTGATTTAGCCTGTTATTGGTTTGAAACGTTACTGAATGCGGTAGGCTATTGTTATTGTTGTTTTATGAGACTACGTGAAAGGATATCAGTGGCCCACTCTCTCACCCCTATATTTCTTGATACGGAAAACAAAATAAATTAAATGTTATTTTTTCTATTTATAAATTGATTTAATTAAAAACACATTATTTTAAACATATTAATAAAAACACATTTACTTAACAACTCAACCAATTAAACACTGTACAAAAAGTTCTTCATTTTTTAACAACATGAAATTTTTAATTAATCATATCTATTTACTACGAACCAACAAAAACTGTTAAGCCCAAACATCCTGGACATTGTGGAAAATTACGTCATGAAATATGATGACGTCATCAAGACCCTCATTGAGGAGGCGCCTGCAGCGCAGTGGCCATAAATGTTTCAAACAATAGAAATAATGTTTTAGTTTTTTTCTGTGGAATTATCATTGTGTTTCCTCCAAAATTTGTATATTGCTTTCCATTTGTTGTGAAACAAAATAAATTCAAGATTGTAGTACAAAAAATCTTTATTAAATAATTTGTCGAACTTAATGTTTATGTCCTCTTCATGTTGTAACTTCAGCAAAGATAGTGGTGTGTTTACTATAGAACAAAATAATTTTACACATAATTTATAATTTTATTTTTTTAAATTGTTGGAAAACGGACAAGTTCTTATGGAACTACAGCGGCTCTGTCTGTGGCCAGCATGCATTTCTTTATGGCTACGTACATCCGTACAATAGCATTTAATATAACGGCACTTAGTACACATTCATTCAGTAGTGCGAATCAAAATAACAAAATGAGATGTGAGGTCTAATATTTGTTATAAAATAGTTACACAAACAAGCGTGAATTAGGAATTTCTTAATGTAAAAACTTTTTTAAGCAACATTAAAAACAGGATAACAATTGATCAGTGCTAGTGCACTAAAAATTAAAATCGACAACGGCACAGTATTTTTTAGAATTAAACTGGGATTTAGTAGGTTCTTATTAAGTGAAAGTTCTTATTAGGCTGTTCTTTTTAAGTGAAATTAAAAAACTTGGTTAATTTGAATTAAATTTACTCTAATGCACTATTAAAATTAAATACCGTGTTTATGGCAATGTTATTATTATTATTATTATTATTATTATTATTATTATTATTATTATTATTATTATTATTATTATTATTATTTTACGAAACATGAAGGTTTAGAAAAAGTTTGCTAAAAAAGGAGAGAGAAATTAAAAGGGAAGAATTTTTATACGATGTTCAGTTTTCCTTAATCGGAACTTTATAAAGCTGTAAAGAGTAATGATACAAAAGTAATCAGCCGTTGGCTATGAGATTGCTCGCCAGTGCCAAACGTCTTACAGGACCTTACACTGCTGTTAGCAGTACAGTACAGCAGAGTGTACAGCGTTCAGCTGTAGGGGAAGCTGCTCTACACTAACTGTTGTAAAAGAACTACAACATTCATTGAAATTAAAATGTATACCAGTATTTATTAAAATTAACTGTTGGATATACTTATTTCAAGCAAAAAATATCAGTCAGACAATCAAAATCCCAAAATGTTTTAGTACATTTTTTAGCATCTATTATATTTTACTATCTAGTGTTAGAAAATTCTTTTTAGTAGCTCATATAAAATTTTAAATGATGTTAAGAGAGGTACTGTAAGCAATTATAAGGGCATACTATTGAAATACAGTGCATATGAGGCACAGAGATAAAACGTTGTCCAGTTCCTTATTAAGAGGGAGTATATTGTATAAAGTTTTTGATAGCCTATCCCTCCCTCCCCCCCCCCCCCACCCTTTGGTCTGGACTCACGGGATCTCGAATGTTCCACCCAGTCAGGGTGAGGCTTACCTTACAATTAATGTAAAAATTATTTGACAAAGTCTTCTTCCTGAACAAACTAGTGGCACTACCTATGCAGTGCAATGCTCTGCTTCACGGATTAGTTTGACATTTTAGTAATTCCAAAGCTTATAGTTTTCTTAACTTGTTTTCCTTATTTATTGTTCTGTGTTTTAAGATGAACAGCTGTTTTCACTAGTAATTCAATAAAAAGAGCCAAGTTAACAGAGCCTTGCTCATTGTTTTTAATTCTTTTTTTCTATAGTGTCATGGTAATCAAGCTATTAAATATTATACATAAGACTCTTCACAGTTAACAGCTGTTTAAATAAAACTGCTTAAAATTAATGTTGATTATTTTTGTTTACTTTTAGTTGTTATTTTGTTACCAAAATAGCAACACTTAAGAACAATGTTAAAAATTACGATTTTTAAACATAATTTTAGACAAAATTAAATTTTTCCTGGGGAAGAAATACAACGGAACGGAAGAAATACAGTGAATTGAAAATTTAAGAATTTAGTAAAAGTATAAATTATCAATTTTATTGAATTCTGCGTTCATTTTTTTATTTTATTGTAGGTAATATTAATGTTTCTGTTTCTATATTTTACTTGATAGTTAAATCATATTATATTGACCCAGAAAGGTTTGTAGTGGGATTTGTGGATGGAAATGGGAGAAAAGTTCTTGATTACTTCAATGAGTTTTAAAGTTTATTTACAATTAGAAAACATTGTCGGAAAACATTTAAATCCAAAAAATGTTAGTTAAAGTGTGTTATAATATACTTCGTCTCTAAAGTATTAAAGTAGCTAGCGAACCTATTCTGTAGCTGTAGCGAAACTTTTACCTTTTCTTTTATTTTTCTTTAAAACATTTTCATAATTTTTCACCAGTATCTGACCAGAAGTAAACTATATAAACTCTTATGTTCAAAAAACAACAACAACAATATATATATATATATATATATATATATATATATATATATATATATATTACAATTTTAATTTATTACCTAGTTAAATTTACTTAACTATTTTATTACTAGCTTAGTTAGATATTAGTCCAGTATAAATAGAAGTGTGTATAAACTAATAATTTTATAGGCCTGCACAGACCAGAGCGATACTTTATCGCTGGAGCGACGCGATACCTTCCTGGAATTTTATCAATCTGCGTTACTTGGGCGATAATATCGCAGCGGGAACAGGAGCTTCCACACCGGAGCGGGAAAAAGAGACGCGCGGGAAGCCAGTACACCTGCTCCTTTTATTCACCGCGGCATGTCGCAGCGGGCTGTCGCTGCGGCAGATCGCTGTGCCAAATTTTCACGCGACAAGTCGCTGCTGTTGACCGCTGTCGTGTGGAAGGGGTAACAGTGCTGCCAACTACATTTGGTAGTCGCTCAGACAGAAAGGCAAGCACGTGTTGTGATGTTCGAGGCCGCTTGGGTTGGCAGCACTGCGAGAGTGAACGCGGGCTGCCGCTTTGAATAAACGGCCCAATACAAACCAATGCATATAGAAACCGCTCGTCGCCAGCGATTTCTAAGTGCACGCGACAGAATATACAAAACGCCGCGACACATCGCTACTTCTGAGACCGCTCATTTCTGAATAAACGTCCCTATTTAAATCAATGCATTTACAAAATCGCTGCGACAGCCCGCTGCGACATGCCGCGGGTGAATTCAGGGGAGCGGTGAGGGTGCGGTGATTGTGTGACTCTCTAGACATTGTGTTATAGTTAGTTTTTCTTACTGTACTGTGTGTTATCTTACCATGACATCGTCCGATGAAGAAGAATGGACTAGCCGTGCTAGAAGACGAAAGGCAGAGAAAAATTTGGATACACGACATAAATAAAGAACGGCTGCAATTTGGCGAGTACCATACGCTCATGCCCCAGTTGCGAAAAGATGAAAAAAGATTCTACATATACTTCAGAATGAACAGAATCCATATGAATCATGCATGAAATGCGAGTCAGCGGAGCAAACAAGCTCATCTTGAACAATAAATAAGCCTTATTATATTTTGGGCACTTTAACGCACCGTCTGTAACTGATATTACTATAAAGAACATTACCCTACTGTTTGAGACTACCGAGCAATTGCTCGGCCCCAATGTCCTTTACATAAGTATAATCATTAATCAAGTCAAATCAACTCTATTCGACAATAAAATACAAAATAATTACAAGCATTATTTACCGAATTAGTCCCACATTAGCCACAAGGCTTGTGCGTGGTGACGAGTCCTTCTTATACATAAATGTATAGTGCATTTTAAATTATATTACTGCTAGTTCTAAAATTATTAAACTAAATTATAGAATTTTTTAAGTCAACAAGAATTTTGGCATAATAACTTAGACATTACAGACGAAAACAATAATACAGTTTTATCGTTAAACAACATTAAAATAAAAATTAAAGATTAGTTGGCCTAGTAATACGCATTTTTTTACATAGACGATTATTAGCTTAGATACATAAACAAGTTGATAAATTTAAAAAAATTACCTAACTACAGTCCCATTAAATAATGGGTTGTAGAACTCAGCTTTATAAGTTAGTTACAGTATGTAAAACTACTTTACCAGCCATAAGAACCAATGTAAAATGTGTAAAAGAAAGCGTAGGCTAGTTGGTAGGACTATTAGTGTTACTGGCTAGTGAGTCCTGTGAGTTGACTTAAAGCCTTAAGTGGATTTAAATCATAGAGCACCGGGTAGGCTATGTATAAACAACTTCAAGTAAGTGTTCGATGATACACGACATGTTAGTGTTGTTGTTACAACTTGCACAGCACAGACAAAACTGAGTAGTTCATGGTTTGGCCGCATGGTATCGCGGCGATAAAGCGATGCGAATGGTGCATGCAGCGTAAAGGTAGCATTCCTAAGCGACGACTCTAGCGACTCCAGTCGTACGGCTGTAGCCCATAGAAATATAAATAGTTTACAGTTCCATGCTGTAGCCGCGCGACTATGACTCACACTGCTTCGCATGTAGGAATAGCACAAAAACATAGCTCCAGTCGTCGCGGCTGATACGACTAGACTGCTCATGCAAGCAGTTTAGTCGTACGGCTCGAGCCGCCTCACTAGAGCCGCTTCCGTCGCTAAAACATGCGAAGCAGTATGAGTCATAGTCGCGCGGCTACAGCATAGACCTATAAACATGTTTATATTTCTATTGGCTACAGCCGTACGACTGGAGTCGCTAGAGTCGTCGCTTAGGAATGCTACCTTTACCGCGATACCATCGCTACAGTATCGCGATCGTCTCAGTATCGCGTATCGCAGTTCGCTCTGGTGTGTGCGGCACCATAAGACAACATGGTATCGCACGACCCACTGGTATCGCACGCGAATTTCCAAGAAAAAGTATCGCGCCCGCTCTGGTATCGCACGGAGTATCGCTCCGGTCTGTGCAGGCCTTTGGTTTGATTATGAAATGTGGATGGGTAGTAAATTTATGTAATCTTAGTGAATTTATATACTGGTGTGAATATCACAAAAATTTCTCAGAGACAGAGTCGTCATTAACTTTCTATCTAGTTATTATCAGAATGTAAATTTCTTGACTTAAAAATGTAATTTTAGATAGTTATATTTTATAAAGATCACATAAATTCCCATCATATATACTGTATTTAATTCTAATATATACAGTTCAGAACGAGATCTGTACCTTGAGATTGAAAGGCTTGCATAGCAGTTTGTTCAGCAAAAAAAGATAACATTGAAAGAACTTTTTCTGAGTAATAAAGGCAAAGTTAAAGCCGCTTTGACTGTCGAATAATAACAAAAACCAATCATTCTTTCATCAAATAATTTAGCAACTTTTAGAGTTTCAACTCGGTTTTAGTATTACATTACTTTGATGTTAAGTACTTTTATACGTTGTGCAAAAGGCATTCTCAATAAATAATGGTATCCCTTTCATCATTTTATTAAGACAAAATATACTTACCTGTGTAATTAAAAGGAGGTCTAAAGGGATAGAGTGATTATTTTGCGTGTGCAGTCAAGTGGTCATTGTGGAAACTAACTGAATAGGTTTTGCATTGGTCACAACCACGCTGAGGGGGAAAAACAATTACCAATATTGGGTGTAAAACACTGTGGTTAAAGAAATGCTGCTGCACCACAGAACTTGTGAGACCTGCGACTCAGGTAGATGATGTTGAGGGAGAATATTTTGCCGCGGAAAGTACGACTTTTTATTAATACACTAGCAAACAGCCCGTCAAAAATGACGGGTAATTTTCATGAAGATTATTCATGAATTTGATCTTCACGTTTGAAAATGGTCACAGAATTTAACACAGACAACATAGTATTCCAATTTCCATTTCTTTAGCAATGTGAACAGTATCTATCTATATATTAATACGCAAGCATGTTTCATTTCCTCCTTTTTTCTCAGCTCGTGTGCATCATAGGAAAAATCCGCGCATACCGTTAGAAAGGTATAGTCCTGTAGATGAGCAGAATCCCATTATAATTAACATCGGACTCCAGGGCTACGCCCCACAGGCTTTCAAAGTTCCAATGTTAATCTTATAGAGAAAGGATAATTGATTGAATCATTAGACAGCTGTTGTAAAAATAACTGATAGGAAAACAGGAAGAACAGATGTTTCAGTCATAAGATGTTTTTAAACTTCTCGGGTCCAGATCAACTGAAATTTTGGTCGAATTTCGACCAGGAGGCGATCTCTAGTATAATATTAATACGCAAGCATGTTTCGTTTCCTCCTTTTTTCTCAGCTCATGTGCATCGTAGGATAAATCCGAGCATACCATTAGAAAGGTATAGTCCTGTAGATGAGCAGAATCACATTCTAATTCACATCGGACTCCAGGGCTACGCCCCACAGGCTTTCAAAGTTCCAATGTTAATCTTATGGAGAAAGGTGAATTGAATGAATCATTAGACAGCTGTTGTAAAAACAACTGCTAGAAAATTAGGAAGAACAGATGTTTTAGTTCTAAAATGTTTTTAAGCTTCTTGGGGCCAGATCAACTGAAACTGATCGAATTTCGATCATGAGGCGATCTCTAGTATATATTAATATTCAAGCATGTTTCTTTTCCTCCTTTTTTATCAGCTTGTGAGCAACGTAAAAGAAACCCGCGCATACCATTTGAAAGGTAGTGTATTTTACATGAGCAGAATGGTATTTTAATTCACGTCGGCCCCCGAGGCTATGCCCTTCAGGCTTCAAAAGTTTCAATGTTAATCTTATGGGAGAAGGATAATTGATTAATCATGAAACAGCTGTTGTAATAACAAATTATAGCAAATCAGGAAGAACAGTTAGTTTTATCTATATAGTACCAGGTTAACCGACCCTTGTTCGTTGGTTTTTTCCTCTTCACAGTTAACAGCTGTTTCAAAAAGTCTGCTTAACATTAATGTTTCTTTCTTTTTGTTTACATTTCGTTGTTATTTCGTTACCAAAATAGCAACCCATAAGACTAATGTTAAAAATTAGAATTTTAAAACTTAATTTTAGACCAAATTCGATTTTTCCTGGGGTTGAGGCTGTTTCTAAACTTATTTTTGGGCAAAAACACTCTTTAATGCAAACTTTAAGCAAAATCTAACAGCTAGATTTCGAGATCGTGGAACACACATCCCTTCAGATATTCCTCGTATTATAGTATAGGATTTTTTTTAAATTAATTAGCTCAAGATCAACTAAATATTTAGTAGAAATTCGACCAGTGGGCGATTTCCTAGTCTTTTATTAGGCAAGCATGTTTCTTTTCCTCCTTTCTTCTCAGCTCATGTGCATTATATGAGAAATCCGCGCATAACTTTAGAAAGGTATAGTCCTGTAGATTAGCAGTATCCTATTATAATTCACGCTGGACTCCAGGCCTACGCCCCACAAACTTTCAAAGTTTCAGTGTTAATCTTTTGGAGGAAGGAGAATTGATTTAATCATTAGACAGCTGTTGTAAAAAACACTGTTAAAAACAGGAAGAACAGATTTTAAGTTATATAATGTTTATAAGCTTCTTGGGTCCAGATCAACTCAAATTTTGGTCTAATTTTGATCAGGAGACAATCTCTATATATCATAATAGTTTATAAGTTTGAATAGTTTATAATACTTACAGTACTCTCACATGGTTTTACAATAAAGTAGGCCTATGAAACTTTACAAAAAAAGATAATGATTAAAGGTTTGTAACCGTATTTCCATTTATTCCATTCCAGTTTTAACTTATTTGTATAATTTTGCTGACTCGGAGTCCATTTAATTAACCAAAATTTGGAGTTTGTATCTTATTTGTTTAACACTCGCGATTTAACAGTCTTATTAAGTGTGTCCTCAATCTCTGGCATTTTTGCCTCCTTAAGTTCTTGTTTAATTTTGTGAGATCCACTATGAGTTTAACGCCTCCATTAGGTTTTGGCATCGCTGACCACTATTCTGTATAGGCTCTTCCACAGTATTTATAAACCTATTTAATTGAACCTTTCCTTCAAGTTCTGACTTGAATTTTTCACGTAATATATAGAAGTACATTCCTGGGTGTACTAAGTGGTACAGAATTGCCCTCTAAGTCAATCGTATAGTAGGTTTTTTACCTTCACTAAAACACATTATCCAAAATTTTTATTATCTGTCTTTTGTTTCCACTTTATTTTCATCTCCTTTTCTTATTCTTGGCATTTCTTCTTGTCTATTTCAAGACTTATTTCTTCGATGTTCATAGTTACACATCATCACGTTTTTGTACTTCATTGTTCATATCAGTGGAAACAATAAACCAACTGTTAAAAATGTAGAATCATAAGTCTACACGACCTTAAAAGGATGAAAAATAAGAATATAAAGACGTTATATAACTTAGTTATAACAAAGATTAATGGATTAAAACACGGTGGGGAGAGTTTTACAATCAAAATATTATGTTTATATGTTTCAAAACTTAAAGCTCATTAGTTGATAGATAAAAAATATGTCAAACATATATTAATAAATAGCTTGTAAGTTTAAATACATAAATTCAATCATCTATATATTAAATCATCTATATATATTAAACTCTCTTTATAGTATAGCAACAAAAGTTTGAATAAAACATCAGCTGTTAGATTTTTATTTTACTGCTTTAAAAACCACTTCAACATTGCGTGTCATTGATTTCATTTGTATCTGTCAATTATCATAGAAATGCAAAGTTGTCTGTTTTGTTTAAAAAAACACTTTGTAAAGCAGCAGTGGTGTCAAATTTCAATGTGAAGTATGGATCACCTGGAGCAGTAAACAAATCGACAAAATCACGTCTTAGATTGGTCTAAATTAGGTCTAATTTTCATTTTGCGGCTTTATAAGGCATTTTCCGAGGGATACCATATTTTTCCTATCATCTAAGGGTCATGAGAAATCCATTGACACCAAAACGGCCTCGATCCGTTCAGTAGTTCTCTCGCTAGACCCTTAAATGCACTCTTTTATTATATTAGAATGCTATCCATTGACTAGGTTCATAGCCTGCGTGACCAGCAGTTTCAGCAGCTGACAAAAGTTGCCATCAGTATGGGGGATCTCGAGAATTAAAAATTTATCATGTAGTAGATCTTCAGCTGCTCCCATTTTTATTTTAAGTCCGATTAAGATGGGAGGGGTTTATAAGAAAGATTAAGACTTGGGCTATTTGATTCGCTTTTTGATTTTTTAAATATTTTTTAATATTTTTTTCAATTATCGTCTATACACTCTAAAAAAATTTTGAGTGAAATTGACTCAAAATCAACTCAAACTCCGGGTCCGAGGAGGACCGAACAATGTCTGAGTTAAATTTACTCAAACTGATTTGAGTTAAATTAAACTCAGAATAATGAGTTGACTTTCAACTCAATTTCTGAGTTTAATTTTTAACTCAAACATATTGAGTCAAAATTTGACTCTGTTGCCTGAGTTGATTTAACTCAATCTTAAAAATACCAAAGCATCAAGAATGCCATGGCTGCAGGGCAGGATTTGAACTCACGACTTCAAGACTTTGAAGCCGTGCCCTTACCAACTACGCCACGCCGTTTCGTGCTGGTCATGGATTTGTTACACTACTTAGCAAGTTGATATTCAAGTTCGCTTGCGTAAATGCATTTCCCGTGAAGGCCTATATTTTTATGTTGTCGCAAATATGTTATGCCTTAACTAGGGTTTCCTTGCATAAGAATAAGAAATATTTCATGTCATAAACAAAACATGTTTGTATCATGAGGAAATATTTAACAAATTACATTGATTACATTATTACAATCAAATAAAAACTTATATCTAACAAAGTTACTAAACCATTATTGTATTTGGTTGTTTCAAACTAAAGGAAACATCACTACCAACAAAACCTAAACATATACGACATGTGGTGAAATTTTCGTGAAGATAATTTAAAGCCTAGCCTTACGGCGTTTTTTGTGTTAGTATTTTTACATTTTTTGTCCGCCCTAAAAAGGTTAACAAGCAATATTTTCCAAAAAAAATATAAATCAATATTTTAAAAATATTGTTTCCATATTTTGACAACAATATTCAATATTTAAACAATATTGTTTCAATATTTTGATAATAATGTTTTACAATGTCTCAACATTAATCAATATGGAAACAATATTTTTTCAATGTTTTCTGATTATTTTCTTAACAATGTTTTCGGCAATATTTAACAATATTGTTTTAATATTTTTACAATATTCTTTTGCTACTTGGGTTATTGCTATAAATACATACATGAATCACGGTTAAACCGCTTTTTTGGGTAACGTTTGCTCCACGTCGCGTCGTTGGCTCAAAAGTTTGAGTGAAATCGAGTCGCTGATAAAACTGACTCACTCAAATACGGGGTCAGAGTAACTCAACGACTCGCTTTCCTGGTTTCTGCTCAAAATTTTGAGTAAGTTTGACTCAAATTTAATTGTGTTATATTGACTCATCACTAGTTGAGTTGAACCGGTATGTTTTCACTCAGAAACTTGAGCCAGATTAACTCAATAATCGTCGACTCAACCTATTTGAGTTAAAACGATCCGGTGATTTTTTACAGTGTAGTTGATCTAAAATTGATCAAACTTTGAACCACAATAGCTCAATATGGATTGAAAATATTAAAAAAATCAAATAGCTCAAGTCTTTATTTTTTATTTTAAACCCCTCCCACATTTATCGGACTTAAAATAAAGGTGTAAAATGGGAGCAGGTAAAACACTGCAATATGTTCTGAGAGCGGCCCTTTAGCCCCCCTCTTAAAAGTAAGTAAGGTCTGTCATCTTACCATTTATCAGTAAACCATCGAAATGCTATTTCCATCTTTTACTGAAAAATTAATCAAAGATCATGGTGTACATGGTGAATGACCATGCTGAGCGAAGTTTTTTTTCAACGTGTATTTGCTCAGATGTGGGACCCATGTACAGGGTTGCCAAATAAATCATCCAAAAATAAGGGACAGTGCTTTGTAATCAAACTTACTCCCAAGTCTGAAATATAGTGGTGGATAGGTTATAATTAAAAAAAAAAAGTATTTACTAAATAAAAATAAATTTTTACTAGTCATTTGATTTTATTGCTTAAATCTTAGGCTTAAATATCCGATATTACAGTTTAATTAAGCCAAAATCAACATTGTTCAAACTATAATAGGTAAAAAAAAAAAAAAATTGTAAATCTTTTTTATGTTTCAACATTTGCAACTTGTTTATATTTTAGATTGGTTATATTTTTAAAAACAAAGATGTTTTTTTAACGATATATTTCAAATTCTTACACTTTAGCTACCTACTGTAAATGAGACTGTTTTTATAAAAAAATTGCATTCGCCCATCAACTTGATGCGGCTACTGAGTTCACAGTTTGCACTCTGTGCATGCAGAATAGATTTTTCAAGACTTAAATCAAAAGAGGTCCCGAGAAATTACGATTATCATACAATGATAATGACGGCAGACACTTTGCTATGACAGTCAGTGCTGTTTTTGTGCACGATAAACATTTTGTAATTCTGAGATTAGTTTTTAACTCTCATTATAACTAAATTTTCCATGGCTTATTTCTGAATTCGGCCAAATAAGGGACATTTACAATTCCGGATGACTTCTCTGGGACACTGGACAAAATTACTAAATAATAAGAACACACTGTCCCATAAAATCCGGGACGTTTGGTAATCCTGCCGATGTAACTAGGACAAACTAAGATAAAAAAAAGGCTGACAATGTAAAATGTTCTAAAAAACAATAGAAATAGAAAATATTATTTCTTCTTGTTGCTCTAAAACTATTTTCTTTTTTCTTTTGTAAGCTAATAAGAGGCTATGTTAAAGCTTTAATTTCCAACTTATATTTGTTTATGTACCAATGTATGCGCTGCTGATATCTCCCCTTCATATTACCGTAGGTTTTGATGGGTCGTTATTCATCGACCGATTACAGAGTCAAGTCAAAGAGCTAGCTATAAATTTACGTCACTCTGCTTTGGCTTTTTTAGCTTATTTCCAACCATCAAAATACGCTCAGTCTAACATTGCGCTTTATTTCATTACCAATAGTTTAGACCACTAGTGATTTATATTGGATATTTATTAAATTTTTATTGGTAAAGCGTTGTAGGTAGGAGTATTTACTTATTGCAAAATATTAAATTATAAATAAAATTAAATTTTGGATTTTTTTTATAATCACTTGCAAAGATGACCAGCCGGTGTTAAAATTAAAAACATTTTTAGATTTTCAATATTTCATTAGGAAAAAAAAGTTTGAGTTGGAATCTCGAGATAAAGAAATTTATCAGGCAATAATTCTCTCTTACGGTTATAGCTCGATACATCTGGGAACCTTTCCAATGTTACTAAAGATTTCAAAGTCTTTCGTTGTATTTACTTATAGATAATATAATTGTTTTATTTTTATACCTTTTACATTTCTTTTATAAAAATTTTTTTCAATAAGTAGTGTATACTGTAAGTGTTCAAAATATTTATAAGTTTAAACTTTATTTACATTAAATCTTTACTTTATTGAAAACTTAAATAAAGAACTAAATCAAATTTAAAGTTAAATTGTATTTATTAATATGGTAGTTTTATAATAGAAATTACTTTGATTGATATGGGGGTCCGTACAGCTGACTAAATACGACTTTCCTTATGGCTTGGACATAATAATTTTAAAAAATAAATATTTATAAATATTTCCTTTTGTTTTTAAGTTTATTCCTTACCATCATTTAATTTTCAAACGATGTCTTATGAAAAAGTTTTTTAAATTTTGTGTCAAAATTTCAGGGGGGGGTTTCGACCCCCTGACCCCCCCCCCCCACTTCATTTGCTATGGCCTTAATGGATTTGTTAATACCTTTGATTAGGTTTTCATGCTATCAAGAGTACTACTAAACTTAAATTTTTGAATGAAGTTATATCCCAAGAGCCAGCGAAGATCTGACCTTCGTAATGTTATAAAACATGAAAGTTTACCTTGTATGTAACCCTAATGGAGATATTAATGATCCCCTACTATGAAATTTGGATAACGGTTACTTTCAGAGTTATAAGCTATGAAAGGTGGGAAAGTTTCACCAAAATGTCATCACAAGTATAAAACCTGATACTACTTGGGACACTCTCAAGAAATGCAAAAGATGCACATTACACACATAATAATATGCACATTATTCATAAGACAGAGCGACAGATCAATTAAAGAAAGAAAAACTCTTCAGAACAAAGTTTGATTAAGTATAAAAACAAAGTTAGACCCGATTTAACTGCCAAACTATTAGTAACAATCAGTTTTTCTCTCAACACAATTTAAAAACTCAATCATATAAAGTACTTAAACTCAATACTAGCATTGAATAAAGTAGGCTTTATATTCAATAAAGCTTTATTCTAAATCGAGCAATATATTTTGATGCAATACAAAAGTAACATTGAGTTCTAAATCAACGACATCCATCCAATCCAATATTGTAAATATCAGTAATCACAAAAATTCACGTATTTACAGCTGTACATTAACAGATGTTTAAAATGTTCAACTCAAACCCAATGGGAAAATTTCAAATTTAATTTGTGTATAGCACATTCATTTTATGTCAAATTTTCATCAATATTTGGCGGAAACAACTACAGGCCAAGCCCTATCCAACGACACCAAAAACTTGAATATCGGTTGAAAATTGTAGGAGGAGTTCACAACACAAAAAAACCCTTAGCGTATTAAATAAGTATAGAGTACCAGGTTAACCGAGCCTTGCTCGTTGGTTTCAACTCACTTTTGTTATATTGTCATGGTAATCAAGCTATTAAATCTACACCATACTCTTCACAGATAACAGCTGTTAAAAATCTGCTTAAAATTAATATTCCTTTTTTTTGTTTACTTTTAGTTATTATTTCGTTACCAAAATAGCAACCCATAAGACTAATGTTAAAAATTACGATTTTTAAACTTAAATTTTGACAAAATTCGATTTTTCCTGGGATTGAGGCTGTTTCTAAACTCATTTTTGGGCCAAAACACTCTTAAATGCAAAGTTTAAGCAAAATCTACCCGCTAGATTTCGAGATCGTGGAACACACATCCCTTCAGACATTGCTCGTATTATAGTATAGGATTTCTAAACATAAACAGAAACTCCTAAAAGATAAAATACCATATGCAGAAAGTTAAGTTTTGAAAAACCATAACTTCTATAGCACACAATATTTATTTTGAGTCAAATAAACGTTCTCCATGTCAAATTACCTAAAATAAAAAATGGTATATGTATTTTATGTTTAGTTTAAGTTCAAAATATCATATTCAAATAACGTAAAATTTTTTATCTTTATGTTACGTTCAAAATGTCAAAATCGAAAAAACATCAAAATATGGTATTTGTTTTATGTTTAAAACGTCAAAGTCAAATATGCCCTAATATCAATTTTTTTTAATATTTACTTGAAAAATGTTTTCAATTATAGTAGGCCAAGAAACCGTTAAGGGTCTGCAGCACCCGCCACCTTGGATTTTTAATCACATAGGCCTAAGACTAATGTTAAATTTGAAACATCCTTTAACAGCCTTTAATATTGGTCGAAAAAGATTCATATTTGTGTCATTTTAAACTAAATTTTAATATCTATGTTTCTGTTAAATAACAATAACGATTATAGAGTGATTTAAGAGATTAAACTATTGAAAACTCATGTCCATTTTCGAACAAAAATGTTTAGAATGCTTTGTGGTTTGTTTATCAAACTATCAATAATATAAAACTTTTGATTTCGTAGAGCTCTATGTAATAGTTTTATTAAAAATGTACGTATAAAATTTAACATTAGTCTTATGGGAATAAAAATCTAAGATGGTGGGTACTGCAGACTTAATTTTTTCTCGGAAATTCCCTGGGATATTTAAATTAAGTTAAGTTAAACTCAATTGTTGAGTTCAATAAATCCATTTATTAAAAAAAAAAAATAGAAATTTATTGAGTTTATTCAAGTTAAGTATTAATTATATCAAGTTCATTTCATATTCTTGTGTCGTTGAAAAATAAAATTTAAATTTAAAATTAAAATTTTTGACAAATAAATATTTTTGATATGTTTATGAATTTTTTCAAACAAAATCAAATGAAAATGTTGGCATTAAGTAAGTTTAAATTTGAGCAAACTTTTTTACTTTGACTTACAAAGCTTTCAAGTGCGCCAGTGGAAGCCAAGTTTAAAATGTTAAACCAATAAATAAGAACACACTCAAAAGTACAGTTCAAGTGACTCAAGAGGTTAGAGTGTGGACATTGAGTGAGAGGTTGTACGTTCAACTCCTGAACGTTAAATATTAATTTTATACTTATTTTGAGTCAATTAAATATTCTGAGTTATGTAGGCAGTTGAACTTACACATAATTAAAAATCGGGTAAATAAAATCTGTAACTGAATGTTAGTCTTCCTTCACTTCCGTGAAAAACTATATTGGCCCTATTTTTTAAAGGGCAAAGGACCTAACTCTAAGGATGTGTTAAGATAATCTACTTACACTTACACTATCTCCTTTAATATTACACATGAATTATCAAGATGTGTTCTGCACTTTCTGAGCACCCAGCTTTAAAATGCCTATATAAAAGATTTGTTTTTTTTTTTCAAACATCTTACATAAAAAGTGAAAACATAATAAAACATATCGCATAAAGAAATTTATTGTTAAGAGGGAATGTTTTATTAAAGTAGGTCATTGTTATTATTCTATATAATTATTTAGAATATCACAATCCTATATACTTTGAGACTTATTTGAACAAGTAAAATGTTCTACCATTTTCAAACATAATAACATTTGTGTTCATGTATTGTTTTCTAATTTATAAGCATAATTAAAAACCATAGTCTAATTTTAATGAAGGAATAAGAGAGAAGGTACTCAACTAGTAAGTGTTGTTTAGTAATATCATTAAAAAAAAAGAAAATCTTAAGAACCAAATTAATTTCTATCAGTTTGCACGTTCCTCTGCACATTTATAAAACAACCAACTATTTGTTTTGAACTGTTGGTTTAGTTTTGGAAATTTCATTCTTACATTGTTTTTATTTACTGGCTCCATTAATATTATGTATTGATGGTTCTAACATTGTGTATCGCGTCACCCAGACCACCTGTAGGCACCTATACCCCCAATAAAATTTACGGAAGTAATTTTTAACAAAAACTAATTGTGTCATTATGGGAAAACCGGTTATGCTCCATCTATTGAAAGTAATTTCACTGTACAGGGCATACCAGAAGTCACCATTCCAGACCAGAAGTCACTAATATTAAATACAACCCCCTCTTTTATGACATTTTTGCATTCTCCACGCAATTTTAATGCAACTTTACAATTTAATGTGTACCCTTACCTAATGGTTTAGGTTTAATAAAATATTTAAAAAATTATTTTTGTGAAAACTTAATTTTGTAAATTTTAAAAGGGGTGTACGGGTGGTGTGGAACACACGGTATGAGTTTTGGTTTTAATGTTATTATGACGATTTATAGTTGTATTGCAATGAGTGATGTTACAATATGGCTGAACAAATTATTTCATAGAAGACAAATATTACAAATTATAGGAAAAAAATAGACAAATATTCCATTATTACAAATATTAAGGGGCTCGATGTTCAGGAATGCTCAGTGATGTAATAAGCCTGTCCTCACCAAAACTGCCTTTAAGGCAGAACTTTAGACATCAAGGTATTCCTTTTCCAATGTTTATAATATTTTTTTGATGAATCAATGTTAAGTTCAATTCCAAAAAATAGTAAACATTAATAATATACTTTCTTTGTTTTTCCCTCTCAAAGGCCATCTGCAAAACAAAAAATTCTGATTAAAGTCAAGTCACTACAGATTTAAATCCAAGTTCTTCGCTAAAAGAATGCTCTGACATTTGATCCAATATGATTGATACATAAATTATACAATGTTGGGGATAAAGGGGATCCTTGAAATACACCCTTGTTAATGTTTATACACTTTGTTTTACCTTTAGGTGTTTCTACTCTGTGTTTTATTTTGGGTATGCACTTATGATGAAAATAATTCATAGGCCTTTGGCCAGAAAAATAATATTACAATCTCTCTTGTTATGTTTAGGGGGGATTAATATTTCATTCAATAATTGCATTATATTGCTTCCTGGCATTGTTGTAAAGCCACCTTGGAACTTATTAATTTAACATATTCTTTTATCCTTTTGTCAAAATGATTTTCTCAAAGACTCTTCTTAATACTGAACATATTGAAATTGGTCTCCAGTTGTTTATGTTGTTTTCTTCTCCTCCTTTGTGTATTAAAACTGGCTTTCTATGAACATTTTGGTATCAAGCCTGATTTATGGATTCTGTTATAAATTTGTAAAGAATTTTTATAACTCCTTTCATTATATTTTTTAGACATACTCACTTTAAAATACACACCATAGAGTGTGTCGGTGTTTCTGTTTTTCAGAGAAAGTATTAAAGTATTTTTAAAGATCTCATCAAAACTTTATCAGGCCTTGGAGTGGTATCAATTTTGTATACTTTTGGCAGTCTGCAAGATTTCCTTTTCTTCTATATTATGGTTGTACTTTAAATTAAAATCTTCATTAGTATTTTATGGATTCTTGATATGATTTTATTAGTAACATAATTATCAGAATTAAGAACATCTGGCCAAAACTATTGTACAATTCTTCTAGCCTTATTTATTTACAAGCTTTATTAAATTTGGATAAAAATAAATTACATTTGGATTTAAACTGAAATTCTGAAATTAACTTACAAAACATTTTCAATCCTTAAAAAACACCCAGTAAATTGTAGAACAAGAAAGTAAATGGCAAATAAAGAATACTTTAAGGGAGTAGATAGAAAGAAAGAAAGTATGTGCCTCTTGTTAAATTAAAATTTATTTAGTCATGGGAAAATCGGAAAACTCATATTGCTTTAATAGTGTTTTGAAAAATAAAGAGGTTTGGTTCTTTGTTGGTGAAGGGTGTTTATTTATTGAAAAGATTGTTTGCAACAGATGTGACTGGCAGACAAACACTCCTCACATTCATCTTCGTGAGTTTTAGTTATCTATATTTTAATTTTTATACATTTGTCAAAAAGCTTTTGGTATTTACAGTAACACATTAAGTTAATTATTATTAATTACTTGTTAATAACTTGTTAATTATTATTGTTAAAATTGTTAATTACAGTTTATTCTGAGTACTATTTATATTTTTTTTTTCAAGTGCTGACTGTAAATTTCAACATAATTAGTTCAATTATAACACAACATATACCAGGTTTGGTGTTCTCTTGCAGTACAATACCTATTTTTAAAAGTTAATTGATTTAATTAAGTCTATGACGTTTTTCCAACCCCAGCAATAAAGAACTTTTCCAATTTAGTTTGCAAGTTTTAAGCGATAACACGCTGTAGGTTGTTGGGATAATCTTACAAGCTTCTACAAGCCCATGGAGGAAACTTAATTTTAACAAGGGTTTAAAACTTGTCTGATAACATCAAACATTAATTTTTTTATTCCATAAAAACAGTTTTTCATGATCGTTGAAATATATTATTACCATAATCTTCCATTTAACTACGCTCTCCCTAACCCACTCTTTGTAGTGAGTGATAAACATTAAAAATAAGTTATTTATCCTTCCATTTTAATTTGGAATAATTGCAATTAATTATACAAATAAACGAAGATGTTTATCCAAAGAGATATATGACCCCCAAATTTTAAAAAGGTTTTAGGTATGACCTCTTTTTAGCCTTTTTTGGGTAAGGTTGTTTAATTGACATCTTCCATTCCCCTAAAATAAAACTTCTGAATATTATCAACATACAAAAAAATTATGTTTTTTACGGTATGTTTATGTTATTGTATGTTATGCCTAGGTAGGAATATTCCCTTTGTTCAAATTTATTGGGACTCTGCTCCAGCAGCCTGCAGTTTTTAATGTTATTCCTATTTGTAAGACAAAATAAGCCTATAAAAAATAAGGGGTATGAATTTATAAAACTATCCAAAAACTGGCTCAGTTATATAAATTCATAAGACCAGGGTTTGGACTGTTCTTCTGTTACAAAATGCCATTGTTTTGAAAATAATCAAAATAAAAAAACGAAGCAAGACAGCAATAGTAATTTTTCTATGCACATAAATTTTTATTAGTTCCTAAATGACAAATTTTTGTTATTGGGAGTGTGTCTGTAAAGTTGGTAAATTTTGTGGTTAAATGTTGATCCCCGCTTACACCACAACTATCACTATGTACACACAACAACTCATGTTGACTATATTGAGTCTGTGACAATGTTGCTCTTTGATAAGAGATGACTAAGCCTCATATCCGCTCCAGTAATCTTATCTGTTATGTCATCCTCTCACTCTCTTCTGGGCAGATTCTATCCGTGGTAGCCAGTTGGACAAGGCTGTACAGTGTTTAAATTACCCTTAAAATCGGAAAATATTTTAAATATGTGGAGTAGTAATGAGTCTGGCTCTGAAAGTGAAAAAAGCGTTTGTGTTGTTTGTGAATCCGATGAAAATAAAACTAAAATTCGGTGTAGGAACTGTCAAAAAATATTCCACCTAGATTGTGCTACTAGACGTCTCAACCATTACAACTTTAGCCCTGCAGATTGGACAAATCACCAATGGTTTTGTACTGTGTGTTCTAAAAATAATATAGGCTTCTTCAACGGAATTGGAGATCAACCTCAGTTCATGAGTGTACCGGGAATGTGTGCCAAAGAAGTTATAGAGATGATGAGAAACTTTCAATTAAACTTTTACTATCAAAGATTGGCTACAGAAGATGTGAAGAAACTTCTAATTGAAAATAAAAGGGAATTTGAAGCAAATACTCAGGCCGTAGTTCAACTTCAAGCAACTCAGTTGGAAATGATTCGACAATCAGTGAACCTTCAGGATTCTATGCATCAGCTATGCAACCAACTGAAGACTACTGAAGCAAATACGCAGGCAATAGTGAAACTTCAGGCAACTCAGTTGGAAATGATTCGACAATCAGTGAACCTTCAAGCTTCGATGCATCTTTGCAACCAACTGGAGACTACTACTCAAGAAAATTGTGAATCTGAAGAACAAGATGGTTGTGCTCGCGATGCACAGGAGTAACAGACACTGTGTTTCATGCTTTCAAGCCAAAAAAGTGTTAAAGGCTTTTATGCAATAATATTACATAATACATGTAAGTGGCTTATATTTAACCAGAAGAGTTTTATCATAAATTAGTTGTGTCATAACATTTGGCAACGTATAACTTTTTATAATTTTTATACTTTTTTAGGAATTATTTCATTATAGTTTTTAACTGGGTTTACTACATCATACCTAATTACCTTTTACAAATCTTTTTGCCAAAATATACTAAATATTTATTTTTTATTCAAAAGAAGGTTTTAGCAACATATAAGGACAGTACCAAATAAGTAGGGCCATGCCATGTTAAAAATTCTAGTTTTGCCCTCGAAAACCATACTAAAATAAAGAACTGCGCTAGGATTACTTCTCATGATTGCCATGGGAAGGGCTTAACCTACCACTTAAATGTCAAAATGAGCATATTAGTTTAAAAACAAAAATCAAAACAATAATTAACTCATCAAAATTATTTTAGTCATATCTTTCCATTCAAACAATCATCATAATCCTTAAATAAAACTACATCTTGGTGGGGCTATCTGTGTTTCAAGGGTGGCGTTCTCACTTCCCCAAATGGATGACCCTACTTATTTGGTTCTGTATACAGTGGAAGCTCTCTTAACCGACATCGGATCAACCGCCTGTCAGCTTAACCAACCATTTTGGAGGAATATATAAGCTTCCACCGAGAGTACCGATGTTGAGCTAATGATCGAAAAATAAATCAAGTTTCAACAGGTCATTTATATGTTTCCGTAGCAAGTCAAATTCAATCAGTGTCTCTTTATATTTCGTGCACTCAGTTTTTCCTGTGCTGTGTTTGATAATTTTGTTAATTAATAGTTATTTACCATATCTGTCTGTTTACTGTATTACTTACTAGCTAATTCGACATGCTTTGCAATGCCAACCTGAGGAATCTTTTGTCCTCAGCAGGCCTGGATTAACACTTTTTGACACCCTAGGCCAAAGGTCACAACTACGCCCCCCCTCCCAAAAAAAAAGAAAACAAACCGATTTATGGGCTTATTTTAATTCTAATTACTTTGGCTGTTGTAAAAAAGCCAGATAACTATTTAACAAATAACATGATCTTCATTTTCATCATTTTAATCTGTGGATGTAATATTTTGCATCATTTAATGTACCATTTTATCACCATATCAATTTTACATATGAAATCAAATAATTGTAATACAGAAATAAATTTAAATCCAGGGCTAAATAACAAGGTCAAGGCAAACCTTAAAAGCCGCACTTATCAAGGCAAAGGGGTGCTGTTTACCATCAATTAGGGGAATATTTACTGATGGTCGAGGGCGCTCTTTATTGCTTACAGGTGCTATTTACGGGTATTGGGGGCGCTCTTTACAGTCGATCAGGGGCGCTCTTTACCACCGGTCGGGGGGTGATTTAACTCTGATCAAGGGTGCTATTTACCGTATATTAGAGGGCGAAGTTTAACGCCAGCCGGGGGTTATGCTCTTGACCGCTAATCAGGGACACTCTTTACGGCATATCAGGGGCGCTCGTCTCTGCCACGAAGGAGCCCTCCTGGTCCCTGCACCTTAAGCGGTCACCTAATTTGCCTAAATAGATCTTTCTTCTTTCTCTTTTGCCAAATATTCTATTTACTCTTGTTAATAAAGAATTTAATAAAAAAAATTTGAAAAACCAGAGTTAAATTATGTTTGCAGTTAATTTTTTTTTACAAAAAAGTAGTATATAAAAACCGCCCGTTTGACGCCCCCCCCCCCCCTGTCTGACGCCCTAGGCCGTGGCCTAGGTTGGCCTAGTTGATAAACCGGGCCTGCCCTTCAGGTGAGCTCGTTCGCTATGCTCACTCACCGTCAGGTTTAGTTCGTTCGCTGTGCTCACTCGCCACAAGTCTACAATACTCTATAACTTTTTACTACCAATCTTCTCTCAATACTTAAAATGAAAACAGATATTTCTTTGTAGAAATAATATTCATACATGTAATCATATGTTCCATTACAAAAATGTTGCTTCCATAAGAATAATATGGTTACTTTGAAGGCATGTGGGGCAGAGCCCTATGAAGGAATCTGGATAAAAAGCATCCTATATGTTATTCTTGGCACTAAACTACCTTCCCACCGATCTTCAGCCAAATCGGTTCAGCCATTTTTGAGATATAGGTTAAACCAACCTTTTTTGCTATCCGACAACGAGGTTAAATAGATATAGAGTGCTCACCAGGGAAAAGTGTCCCTTTTTGACTGGCGCCATGTTACCCGCAATTCCCGCCGTTTCCTTGGTAACCATAGTCCTTTGTTTACACTTTTCCAATAGTAATTTACCATTTTACCCACACCTATCCGACGTTTCTACGGTAACCAACTTCAATAGCCTTCTCACAGACCATCAAATCAAACTAATTTAAAACAAACAACAAATAAACGCATATGTTTTAAAAATATCATCAGTAATTTTCGTAATTTTTGAAGCTTGTAGCGACCAATCAGAATAGCTAAAACGAGTAACTAAGGAAACGAGAGTAAGGTGTGGGATGGTTGCCAAGGAAACGGCGGGAATCATGGGTAAAATGGCGCAAATCAAAAAGGGACTCAAAATTAACATGTGATGAGCACTCTATATCATCTATTTAACCTCGTTGCTATCCGACCAAAGTCCCGTAGAGGTCGGTTAGGAGAGCTTCTACTGTACATTGGATTTAGTTTGTTTCTACTATCTGATATAAATATCGTCTCCTTAAACAATTTTCTTTTTATGAACTGAGTAGTGAGTACCGGTACGATACTATACTGGAAGTATTTTTGTACTTGAGCCTATTTCAATGTTTAAATGCCCTTAGTACTCAAATAAAAAGTTGTTTTAATTATTATCATACCAACTGAGGCAATAAAGGGCAATTCCAGGTGATTTTAAGATGTTCATTGACTATAAAAGATTTTATTATGATCTTGTAGCCCCTGTATCCTCCATTTTGGACAAATTTTTCTTCTCTCGCAGTCCATCATGGCAAATAATGGCAGAATTGAAATTATTAATAAAGTACTTTAGACAGTGATTGTTTGCTCAGTACATTATTTGTAAAACTAATTATTTTGAGTTAATTTCCCCATAGGGAACTGCGGTAGTAGTCACGGTAAGACATAAGACCGCAACCATGATACTTTTTTGTTTTGATGCCGCTAGAAGCCAAAAACACCATTTCTTCAAATTTTAGTGATGTAGTTCTTTTTAAGACAAGCTCGTTCACTCAGTTCTCTTGCCCACACAACAAGCTTACTCACTTTGCTCATTTCACTTTCAACTTTTTTTTATCCAATTGTGCTACACTCTTAAGGGAGTATAATTTTTTAAGCACATGTTGAAACTAGAGGGGTTTTACCTCTACAGTTACCTGCTGACTTTACTTTGTTTATTAATCGTTTATTTTTATTTAACATATTAAATTGAATTTTGCTTTTTAGGTAAGTTACAGCATTTTTTATTGATCTAAAAACATCACATTAAAGTATACCAACTGATTTAACAGTAGTGTAATGAAATATATTCACTATAGTATATTTTAAAACAAACCACTAACTTTATATTTGAGCACGAGGGTGTGATTCCTCGCCAGCTGTCTTTTTTATTTTTATTTTGTTTTCTTTATTATGGCGGAGGCTTTTTAAGGCTTAAACCAAAAAACCATCAAACATTACATACAAAAAAATTACATACAGTAATAATAATTAGGGTCAACAGAAAATAACACATTCAAAGAAAGTCACTTTCAACATAGGTATAGTTAAGGTCAATTTAATTTATTTTGTTGTACTTTCTCCCTAAAATTGCGAATTTTGGTAAGGTTATACCGTATTGACTTTGGAATTTTTTAAATCATTATATGAGGCCAAAAACTATGAATCTCAACACTTAGAATTTCTCTTAAATCTGAAGGAACTGGATTCTATTAATTTGGAGTATCCTAGAGGCTATAAATAAATGACCAAATCGTACTTCACATCAAGAGAGTTTGATAGCTGTCCATGTGAATCTCGATAAAAGTGCAGAAGTTTTGATGGAACTCTTTGAATATAAGTTATTTTCATGATTTTTTTAACGTCCATACAAAGATCAAAATTGCCGCCCTCTCCCCCTTTTCAAAACCATCCTATCCCCGAACCCCCTCCCACCAATAACAATTTTTTAAATAACTGGAGGGACGTAGTTGTACACCGTATGGTATCTTGTTACATACTCATTAACAATATTGCTATTAAAATATTAGTAATGTTTAATAATTGGGAATCTCATGACAAAAATACACCTGGGTAGACTGTGAGAAAAGTTTTATCCGAAAACGATGTTCAGATTCCAAGAATTCAAACTTGAGCAATGTGTAAGCAATGGATACATGATTAAGTAGTCGACAATACTCAAATCAACAAAATCATGTTTCTTTTAGCGAATTTCCCTATAGGGAATACGCTATTACGGTAGTAGCCATGGTAAGACCTAAGCCCAAGACCACTTTACTTTTTCATTTTGAGGTCCCCAGAAGCCAAAAACACCATTCGTTCATTTTCATATACAGGGTTAGGCAAAAGTCTGGACACCCCCAGTTAACTTTTTAACGCGTTGCAGTAGGAAAACCAAACTCGGCACATGTTTACAACATCAAAAACTGCACTTTTTCATCAACTACACAACTTTGCCCCTGCCCTCAAAATGGGGTATTTTGGGGGCAGCCCCAAATTTTCAAATGTAAACCCCTATCAAGTGACCCCTCATTTTAAACGGTGTATCAAGATAAATTAAATGGCGCAAACCGTAGGTCGATATCTCACCCTTAACCAAAATGGCATCAATTTCAAAATTTGAGATGGGCAAGCAAGTATAAGTCTGGACACCCCCAATTAATTTTTTAACACGTTGCAGTAGGAAAACCAAACTCGGCACATGTTTACAACATCAAAAACTGCACATTTTCATCAACTACACAACTTTGCCCCTGCCCCCAAAATGGGGTATTTTGGGGGCAGCCCCAAATTTTCAAATGTAAACCCCTATTGAGTGACCCCTCATTTTAAACAGTTTATCAAGAGAAATTGAATAGCACAAACCGGATGTCGATATCTTATCTCTAACCAAAATGGCAGCCATTTTAAAATTCGAGTAAGGTAAATTAATTGACATTTGTTTAAATTAAATCGGAAAATAGCTTTTTTAGAATCGAGAATATCTGGAATTATTTTAGAATTGAACCTACTATATGTCTGCTACTTGGTTCAATTCTAAAATAATTCAAGAAATTATAAATTACAAAAAGCTATTTTCCGATTTAATTTTAACAAATGTCAATTTACCCTTCTCGAATTTTAAAATGGCTGCCATTTTGGTTAGAGATGAGATATCGACATCCGGTTTGTGCTATTCAACTTCTCTTGATAAACTGTTTAAAATAAGGGGTCACTCAATAGGGGTTTGCATTTGAAAATTTGGGGCTGCCCCCAAAATACCCCATTTTGGGGGAAGGGGCAAAATTGTGTAGTTGATGAAAATGTGCAGTTTTTGATTTTGTAAACATGTGCCGAGTTTGGTTTTGCTACTGCAACGTGTTAAAAAATTAATTGGGGGTGTCCAGACTTATACTTGCTTGCCCATCTCAAATTTTGAAATGGCTGCCATTTTGGTTAGGGGTGAGATATCGACCTCCGGTTTGTGCCATTTAATTTATCTTGATACACCGTTTAAAATGAGGGGTCACTTGATAGGGGTTTACATTTGAAAATTTGGGGCTGCCCCCAAAATACCCCATTTTGGGGGCAGGGGCAAAGTTGTGTAGTTGATGAAAAAGTGCAGTTTTTGATGTTGTAAACATGTGCCGAGTTTGGTTTTCCTACTGCAACGAGTTAAAATGTTAACTGGGGGTGTCCAGACTTTTGCCTAACCCTGTATATGTATATATATTAGCGAATTTCCCTATAGGGAATACGCTATTATGGTAGTAGCCATGGTAAGACCTAAGCCCGGGACCATGTTACTTTTTTGTTTTGGGGTCCCCAAAAGCCAAAAACACCGTCCGTTCATTTTCATATATATATATATATATATATATATATATATATATATATATATATATGTGTCCGTGGTACTGATAACTTTTGACAGCGACCTCCGATTTTGATGAAATTTGGTATGAAGGTGTAAGACCAGGTCTATTTTCATGAAATCGCGAACCAGCGTCATCGGGTTATGGGAACGGGGTTTTATGGGGTTTCAAAGGGGTCAAAAATGGGTTTTTGGCATTTTTGGCCCTCAGTTTTCAAAATTTATAAATTTTAACTAAAACCATTTAAAAGAGCTCAAAAAAACAAACAATTTGGTATTTTGAATTTTTATCTTAGCATAACTGGTTACGGGGAAAATCCAAAAATATGTTTTCCATGTTATTCTTATGGGAAATCAAGATTACCCTATACCTTGCTTATTTATTGACATAACTTAATCAAATTTGGTATGTACATTATCTAGATAGGGTTTAACTTATACTTGCTTTCAAAACCCATATGGCGGCAAGCCTACATACTCACCCCCATTGGGTTTATGGGGAAAATATAAAATTGCCATAGCTTGATACAATTTTGTGTTTACATTCACCAATTATTGATTAACTTAGATTTTCTAACAACACCCCATGGCAGCAAACCTACATACTCGATCCTATGGTGTTTTTATGGGGAAAGTAAATAATCTGATATTCCATGGGAAATTCGCTGAGTACGCAGGTCTGCTGCGACGGGGGTATATATATATATATATATACATATATATATATATATATATATATATATATATATATATATATATATATATATATATATATATGTGTGTGTGTGTGTCCGTGGTACTGATAACTTTTGAAGGGGACCTCCGATTTTGATGAAATTTGGTATGGAGGTGTAAGACCAGGTCTATTTTCATGAGTTCGCGAACCAGCATTGTCGGGTTATGGGAACGGTTTTTTATGGGGTTTCAAAGGGGTCAAAAATGGGGTTTTTGCATTTTTTGACCTTAATTTTTAAAATTCATCAATTTTAACTGAAACCATTTAAAAGAGCTTAAAAAAACAAACAATTTGGTATTTTGAATTTTTATTATAGCATAACTGGTTACGGGGCAAATCCAAAAATGTGTTTTTCATGTTATTCTTACGGAAAATCAAGAAAACCCTATATCTTGCTTATTTATTGACATAACTTAATCAAATTTGGTATGTACATTATCTATGTAAGGTTTAACTTATACTTGCTTACAAACCCATATGGCGGCAAACCTACATACTCACATCTGCCACCTCTGCCCCTATAGCCCATAGGGTTTATGGGGAAAATAAAAAATTTCCAGAGTTTGATACAATTTTGTGTTTAAATTCACCAATTGATTAACTTAGATTTTCTAACAACACCCAATGGCAGAAAACCTACATACTCGATCCTATGGTGTTTTTATGGGGAAAGTAAATAATCTGAAATTCCTTTGGAAATTCGCTTAGTACGCAGGTCTGCTGCGACGGGGGTATTTTAATGTTACTGTTGTTTCAAAAAGAAATATGGCCTTGAAAAAATTAAAGTTATCGGTTTATTATTCGGTGCAAGAGGAACTATTCCTAAATCAGCAGTAAATGTTAGCAAACAATTCGGACTGCCTTCAAAATTATTAATTCAAATTTCAACAAGTATTCTCAAAGACTCAATCAAAATTTTAAGACAACATTTATATTCAAAATAGTGTAAACCTTTCCTACATATGTAAACCTTCATTTCAACTCTATTTAATGTATCAAAATTCAATTGTATTGTAGTATTCTTTGTCCTAGGCAACCCTAATGAGGGAAGATTGTTATTCTCATTGAATAAAGATATATATAATGTAAGTTCTATTTGTTTTATGTTCCTGTTATTTTATTGTTTTTTGTCAAATGTAGTTTTTAACCATTAGCAAGGGCCTGCACCTAGTATGGCCAGGGGTGTATTTACATATGGGCTAAATGGGCTATATAGCCCAGGGCGGCAGAATTCGGGGGGCGGCAAATTTTGAAAAACAGCAATTTTTTTAGGTCTCAAATTTTTGGAGACGGAAAATTTTTAGGAGAATCATACAGAAAATTTCAGAAGTGAAATTGACTTATTTCAAAGCGAGATCATAATATCTTAGAGCAAGGCGTCATTCAGAGAAGGGGAGCTGGGAACACTCAGCACTACACTAATTTGTCACGGTAGTGATCCACGTGTCGGCGCAAAGGAACCATCTGCCACCTCACCGCCAGTATACATCCACCATCACTGAGCTACACCACTGCAGTGTGTGTGATTTGAGTGTATTTTAGGTTATGTGGCAGTGATAAATTGTATTAATAGTCATACTTAATAAATTATATGAATGATAAGAAGTTTAAAAATATTAGGCCTAATTAGTAAGTAAAATTAACCTACCAAGGTGGTATGACAGACATCATTGAATTCATGACACAGAGAAGTTCTCTGTAATTCTTGTTTTCTAACTCTAAAATTGAACTATAATTACATACCATATTTTTTACCAGTTTACTTATTATTTTCAAGAAATTATATTAAGAGCCCTAGACAACATTAGCAAAGAACAAACAACACAAGTTGAAATCAAAATATTTTGGGAATAAGATCATTGATCGTTATAGTAGTGGTTCAACTTACTCATTTAAAAAAATTCTATTGCTACTTGTCTGACCTATTGCTATTGACTTATTTCAAAGCGAGATCATAATATCTTAGAGCAAGGCGTCATTCAGAGAAGGGGAGCTGATTAATTAATTGATGTAGAACTCAGAAAGTTGCTGTGAAATTTCTGGATTATTGTATTATTCTGAATTATTGTCTTGATTTTGTAGTGTGGAGTTCATTGTTGCCAAGAGTGCGTAGTAAATTTATATTAGCTAATAATCATGTAATTGTAGTAATAAATAATTGTAGCCATTAGCCATTAATTATTTTTTGTACTATGTGATGTATTGGGTTCTTCCCGTTGAAATAAATAAATAAATCATTTTTAGCGAATTTCCCTATTAGGGAATACGCTATTACGGTAGAAGCAATGGTAAGACCTATGCCCAGGACCACTTTACTTTTTCATTTTGAGGTCCCTAGAAGCCAAAAACACCATTCGTTTATTTTCATACATATGTATATGTATATATATATGTATATATGTAAATATATATATATATGTGTGTGTGTCCGTGGTACTGATAACTTTTGAAGGGGACCTCCGATTTTGATGAAATTTGGATGGAGGTGTAAGACCAGGTCTATTTTCATGAGTTCGCGAACCAGCATTGTCGGGTTATGGGAACGGGGTTTTATGGGGTTTCAAAGGGGTCAAAAATGGGTTTTTTGCATTTTCGGACCTTAATTTTTAAAATTCACCAATTTTAACTGAAACCATTTAAAAGAGCTTAAAAAAACAAACAATTTGGTATTTTGAATTTTTATCATAGCATAACTGGTTACGGGGCAAATCCAAAAATGTGTTTCCCATGTTATTCTTATGGGAAATCAAGAAAACCCTATATCTTGCTTATTTATTGACATAACTTAATCAAATTTGGTATGTACATTATCTATATAAGGTTTAACTTATACTTGCTTACAAAACCCATATGGCGGCAAACCTACATACTCACCCCCATGGGGTTTATGGGGAAAATAAAAAATTGCTAGAGTTTGATACAATTTTGTGTTACATTCACCAATTATTGATTAACTTAGATTTTCGAACAACACCCAATGACAGAAAACCTACTTACTTGATCCTATGGTGTTTTTATGGGGAAAGTAAATAATCTGAAATTCCATTGGAAATTCGCTGAGTACGCAGGTCTGCTGCGACGGGGGTATTTATTTTGTTTCCTTAACACCACTCCGGGTTACATTTATTTACTCTATAAACCTGTAATAACTTTTCGTTGGCACACTAGCTAATTTACTGGGAAAAACCCTATAAAATAAACTTATTTAGGTAGGCTTGGCAGCGGCCATAGCTCAGTGGTAGAGCTCTGGGTTATCACCCAGCGGGCCCGGGTTCAATTCCCAGCTTGGGGACAAAAAGATCGTTTGGCCGCTCCGTGGTTTCGGAAGTCACGTTAAACCATTGGTCCACCTGCATAGAAAACAAAAAAGTGCAGGCATTTCAGGCGAGGAGAACTATCGGTTAATTGCTGATCTCCCTCCACTAAAAGCCATACGATAATTAATTATTTAGGTAGGTTGGTTCTTTCTGAACAAGATTAAAAAGGATGATTATTTTTACCTAGAAATTGTATTTCTGTATTAATTTTATATTTTAACAGAGCCAATTTAGTAGATGAATGGGTCCGAGCCCAAGGCACAAGAGGTTTTAGGTTTGTTGGGTTGCAAAAGGAAAAAATTCAAATTGTAATGGAATCCTAACCTTCCTTGATGGTTTTCACTCATGACTCATCACTGTCACTGCCAACGTCTATGAAAGAGTTGCAACAGTTCGTTTGATTGCCATGTAAGAGACTTAATTTGATTTTTTTCATAACTAAACCCATACTTTTAAAACATTGTCTTTGGTAATAAAGTGTGATTCAGTGATTGTAAGCAGGGGTGTATTTACATATGGGCTAAATGGGCTATAGCCCAGGGCGGCAAAATTCGGGGGGCGGCAAATAAAAAAAAAAAAAAAAAACGGCATTTTTGGGTTTCAAATTAAAAAAACTCAAATTATAGGAAGCGGAAATTTTTTTTGAAGAGTTGTACAGAAAAATTTGAGAACTTAGAGTGACTATTTTCTAAGCGAGATCATAATATCTTAGCAAAAGGGGCCATTAAAGAGTCTTTAAGAGTAGCTGGGAGAACTCAGCTCTACGTTGATTTGTCACGGTAGCGATCCACGCGTCGTCGGCGCAAAGGAACCATCCGCCACCTCGCCGCCCCCACTTTCTCCCCCACAATACATCATACATCCGCCACCGCCGAGCTGCATCAGGGCATTGGGGATGGGTGATTTGAGGTTATGTCAGGTTATGTGGCAGTGATAACTGATACTGCTATTGACACTATTTTTACTTCAAACTTTAACGGGAAAACACATAAATATCCGTAATTTAGTTATTGCACCTTATCTAATACTTCATTTTAAATAGTGTAGTAGGCCTATATGGTTTTGTATCTAGAATGAAATTGAAATCACTATGCCAACTTATTATTGCTACACTCAGACGTGTCTAACAAACCTCAAAAAATCTACTGGGACTGGGAACGAAGGTCACAGCATTCCGTCCTATTCCACCGGCCGTGAACTACGCACGCGCACATAGGCATAGGCTAGTTTCCGACTGTTCGCAACGGCACTTGTTATTGTGTCTCGGATTGGTCAAAGAACCAGTCAAACACTATAGTCCGTCCACCCAGCCATGGCACCTGACGGATTAGAAAAAGGGTGACTCTCGGACGCGCACTCACAAGCGCCCAGGTCTGACACCCCAATGCCGCAGGTATGGCAGTACTGCAGCCAATACATAACTGCTAACTTTTTTATGTATAACTTCCAATTAAACAAATTTTCATTTTTGTCTTTAGCAGAAAATTCTGAGAAAAATGAGTATAAACACTACATTATTGTTTGTGTAACTGAAAGGGTATGTTTTAAGGCTCCGGTCTACCCGAGCCCGAATGCCGCCTCGCGTCCGCGGCCGTGGCGCTAGGTGAGTTTTATGGATGCAGAGGTTTACGGGAGTCGTGTTTTAAAAATAACTAATTAAGATAGAGATTGGCTCTTAATTTTTTCTAAAATTACAAAGACGGATCTTGTCTTCTGTGTTTTTAGAATTTATATAATAGCCATGCTTTGAGCCACACTTTGGTAGTTCTTGTACCACAAAGCAAAATCTTTGATTTAAGATTTTAAATTTTAAGTTCCGCATAATCACTATTTTCAGCTTTTTATGTCCCCTCCCGTCAAAATAGCGTAGAAATTGGGGCAATAATTGTGGTTATAAATTAAGAAATTATGGCGGGAGGAGGGAGCGGCACTTTTTGAATAGCCCAGGGGCGGCAAATTTCCAAATCCGCCTCTGATTGTAAGTAAAACTACATTTGAGTGCTAAGTAAATTTTACAGAACCTTTTAACCTTTTAAAAAACCTTTTACAAAAACCAAGTACAGGGGCAATACCGTGCACCAGTTTAAAATAGTGTAAAAAAAATTAATTTAAATATTTGTTTTTCATCAAATTATTTAAAAAAAAAAGAAATATAAGCTATAATCCCCAAATAATACATTATACATTTTAATAAAAAAAATTAAAATAGTGTAAAATAAAAGAAAATTTGGTTTAATTTTTTATATTGAATTAATAAAAAAGAAAACATTAGCTTACACTAGGCCTATAATTTAAAAAATCACATAATACATTTTTTACTTGTAATTAACACCTTGCATCCTGCACAGCATTGCTCCATGCAAGAAGTACGGTATTGCCCCAAATACGACATGACGTAGCATTTCCAACCCTAACTTAAAATAAGAACAATTAAGTGCTCGTGTGTGATATTATAAAATAGCACAAGATATGAACTATTCAAAACGACTAGTTTGAATACAGTAAGTAATAGCAAGTTTCACTTACATCAGTTTAAGTTAGTCACTAAATTAGAAGGAAAGTTGACTGAACAATAAAAACTTTTGTCACACACACTTTACTCAAGGTGGGGGCTCCCCGACTGTTTCACATTTCTACTAGATATCAGCACGTTCTAGCACCCACTGCATTCATCAGCTTGCCTGAAAATACAGTGAACGGTATTGCCCTGGTGTGTTCCCTACTCTTAATAACGATCGAAAGTGAGAGCGAACACAACAATACTTGTTCTGTGTCATTGTAATGCCCGTGTAATATCGTCAAATGCCTTGGGTATTTTTATTTGGTGATCCATATTAAGGGGGAGGGGGCACAATATCTCTTTGGCTTTGGCCCACAGCGTGCAGGGCCGGCCTAAGGGATGTGCGGTATGCGTAGCTGCACACTCGAGCTTTTTGCAGGGGCATAAAATTAGCCAATTGTGCTAAAGAAATTAATTTCGCCATTTTTTAAATTTTTTTTAAATTTAAGGCAGAAATATTTCAACTAGAAGGAACTTTGTCTTTAAACTATTACAGTTGAATTTCAAGGTACAAACGTAGATCCACCCCATTCTGATGTCCTTGAACCTCTGTTCAAGGTCATAGCAGTCATCTGCACATGTGGTGTCACGGATGCCTAGGCGGGAAAAGAGGTTTGTTACCTCCCATCACACGGCTTTGTTTACCTAGCCAGTAGCCACCGCGATTTGTGATTGTACAGTAGTAGTGATTATAAGTTGAGTGATCTGACCTACATTAATTACACCGTTCACGGCTCTCCATTTTGCGGGTTTTAAGGTTATTTGATAATAATAAAGATTTAAAAAGCCAAATTTTAATTTTTTTATATGTGGTGTACCAAAAATCTTTGGAACTCTTTTGTATATTTGTTTTTGGCATCAAGAAAAGAAAAAAACATCCCACAAATCGTCAAATAGGGATCTAAAATTCTTCGTTAAGCCGCTAGACTCCATTTTTTTACACTTAATCATTTTTATTCACGTAACAGGTGGTTGGTTTGTATTAAGTCCATTCTAGATTTCTTGGTCCATACTATAGTCCGTTTTTTTAAACCTGATCCTTCTAGGTAGAGATGGTGGTGGGGGTTTGTTTATCCTTGCTAATATCCCATTGGCTGGAGCCCTTTGGTTTTTTGTTGGTTTTTGTGTTGTTTCTGTTTTATTTCACTGTTGCATATCAGCTGGTAATTTTACATTACAACATATAACAGCTGACTATAGGAGTTACTGAAAGACATTAAAACTTATTTAAAACGTTATTCAAAGAAATCTGATACTCAAACATGTTTGTCACGAGTTTAAACTCTTTGTTTACAATTTAAATCTCTCCCCCACCCCAATATTCTGGTGAAGGATCGGGCCTGTTTCATAAAACTTACAGGACTTGTATTACAGGTAACTTCTCTGTATTATTGGTTAAAGTTACAATCATATGTTTCATAATGTTTTTCAACTGTAAATCAATTTACAGGGGGTTTACGATTTACCTGTATTACAAGTTCATTTTACACGAGTTTTAAATGGTTTTGTTTCATAAAGAATTTTAGCCTGTATTACATGTGTCCTGTAAATTTGATAAAATTTTATCCATGTTTGAACCATTATAAAAGTTTTACAAGTATAACTTATTGCGATAAAATAGTGGGATTTTGTACATAGATATGCAAATTGGAGGTTCATAAGTAAATTGACAAAATAAAACCTGTGATAATTATAATATTTAGTTTGCATACTATGTACTTTCTGGATTTTATTGAATTCCTGTAATTTTTTCTTGTTATTTTGTAACTTGCAAGAGCACGTCTTGAAAAAAAGTTAGGAAACATGAGCAAAGCCATATAAGTTTTCATACCTAAAATTTAACACTTTCAAAATATTAAAGTGGTCTTTATGGTCGAAGTAATGCCAAAAAACGTTTGCAAAAGGAATGGAATTAGTTTTACCAATTCATTTGAAAAAGTCGGCAGTTGCATTATAAGTTACTATGCTGCAATATCAAATTTGCCAAGATTTTTTCAATGAACTCATTGATCTAAATATAAGTTAAGCTGCTAGAAATTATATATATATATATATATATCCATTAATTATATATATAATTACACATATAATTAGTGAAATAGTTTACTATTTATTTGGGACAGAATAAGTGAAACCTGTAGATTACAATACAATGTTTTCTACACTAATTAATCCATAAAAAAAATCAGGAACTCTCACATCCTTTTATCTGACGGAAAATTTTTTTAACAATAAAAACAACAAACATATTTAGCAAACAATTAGTTGCCAACTCTATGAGCATTTATAAATTATTAACTCAATATGACATATTATTGTTAAAAAATAACATTAAAGGTTCTGTAAAACCATGTTCGATGACAAAAAATTTGATTATAAGTTTTGAACTAATCAAAAGTTATGAAAAGTGTGCTAAAAATGCAGTTAACCTGACAACACATTCATATCTAAGTAATGAAAATAAACAAAAATCCCAGGATTTACTTGTAATACATGAGAAATTTTACAGGCAATTTTATGATTGTAGAATAAATTTTATGAAACATATTTTACAGGAGTTGTACTTTTTATTTTACATGTCCTGTATTACAGGGCTTGTATTACAGGACTTTTATGAAACAGGCCCCTGGTTTAAAAAAAACGGACTATAGTGCACGCACGTGTTGCTCAACATCAAACAATTTATTTTGATACAATACAAAAGTTAAATTTAGTTCTAATCAATCCCAATCCAATATTGTTAAAATCAGTACTAGTCTGATCATCAAAAAATACAGCTGCATGTTAACAGATGTTTTAAATGCTCAAACCAATGTCAATGTTATTCTAATGGAAAAATTTCAAATTTAATTTGTGGATAGCGCCCTTATTTTACGTCCAATTTTCATCAATTTTTGGGGGAAACAACTACAGACCAAGCCCTATCCAACTACTCCAAAAACTTGAAAATCGGTTGAGAACTGTTGTTGGAGGAGTTCTCTACACAAAAAACCCCTTAGCGTATTAAATAAGTACTAGAGATCGCCTCCTGATTGAAATTCAATCAAAATTTCAGTTGATCTGGACCCAAAAAGATAAAAATCATTTTTCTTCCTGTTTTTCTAACAGTTGTTTTTAAAACAGCTGTCTGTTGATTCAATCAATTCTCCTTCCTCCATAGATTAACATTGGAACTTTGAAAGCCTGTGGGGCATAGCCCTGGAGTCCGAAGTGAATTCGAATGGGATTCTGCTCATCTATATGACTATACCTTTCCAATGGTATGCGCGGATTTCTCATGCGATGCATGCGAGCTGAGAAAAAAGGAGGAAACGAAACATGCTTGCATATTAATAATATACTAGAGATCGCCTCCTGATCAAAATTCGATCAAAATTTCAGTTGATCTGGACCTGGACCCAAGAAGCTTAAAAACATTTTAGAACTAAAACATCTGTTTTTCCTAATTTTCTAGCAGTTGTTTTTAAAACAGCTGTCTAATGATTCATTCAATTCTCCTTTCTCCATAAGATTAACTTTGGAACTTTGAAAGCTTCTGGGGCGTAGCACTGGAGTTTGATGTGAATAAGAATGTGATTCTGCTCATCTACGGTACTATACCTTTCTAATGGTATGCGCAGATTTATCCTACGATGTACACGAGATGAGAAAATAGGAGGAAATGAAACATGCTTGCGTATTAATATATAGATGGATAGATTGGTATGAACCTTTATAACACCAATGTTAATTTTCAGGAAAAGAATTATTTTTTGCAATAAGTATTTGCAAAATTGTGGTCATTTAATTTTTTTTTAAACTCAAATATTTCAAAACCGGTAAATTATATCATATTTTTACAAGAGGCAAAAAAGTTGAAAAATTAAATTATCTAACTACTGATACCTAGTTTGTAAAGGTCAGACAACAAGTAACGGAGCTAATGAGATTTTCCTGCAGTAAAACCATGATTTTCCATTCTAATTCATGCAAGTTTAGGTTATTTAAGTAGAAAAATCACAATTACTCCGTTTTTTGTTGTCTGATTCTTACGAAATTGGAATCTTTAGTTATATAATATTATTTGTTGAATTTTTTGTGTCTAGTAAATTTTTTTATAAAATTTACCTGTTTTTATAAAATAACACCTTCCCATGGTGGCGCCCTCCAAGATGGAAGGGAGAGTGGGCGCCAAGTTTATGTGTTCCATGACAGTTAACTCCATAGGTTATTAACCGCCTCGACCACTGAATTTACACCAAATATTATTCTAAAAGTCGACTACCACCGATTCGGAGTCGTTATTGAAATGTAGAATCGGTCTGTCACTACTCTGTCTCATTGAGTATTATCAAAACTATTAAATTACAATAATACTTGGCCAACACTTGGCAATGTCCTCCTTGCTAACAATGGGCCCACCAATGAATCCCCAACACTGGGCCAACCAAATGTCCAAAGAATACCCAACCATATGTTCAATGCATTTAATTTTTGCAATTTTTTTTTCAAAAATGTTTAAATTAATGCATTTTTGCTAACCAGTAGATTTTAAAAATTTAAATAAAATCGAGCAAAATTTTTGACCCATGTGAGGATTTGAACTAGCAACCTTTCACCCAATGTTCTATCGCCTTCAGAGGGGGCTAAAGGGTCAGTCCTAGCGGACGTTGCTGAAACTACCGGAGCACAGTCGTTCCGTTCCAGCAATGAATACAGAGTCTTATAAGAAGAACAGACCCCATGTTAAATTCTGCCGTTTTTTTAATTGGGCAACTCAACACCTGGCTGCGCTATGGCTGTTCCGACTGCTCTACGCGCCCCCACGCCTCTCATTGTTGTAATTAATTGGGCATCTCACCACCAGGTTGCGTCGAGAGTTGGCTGTTCCAAAGTACGGACTACACACAGCTGGCTGTTCCAGTTACACTACATCCCCCTTCAGCCACCGCCGCTAATGCACCAATTCTAAATTACAGCGTTTCATTGCAAAAAAAAATAATCGTTCACATTGAAAATTGTAATCTTTCATAGAAAAAATTGGGCTACCACTAGGCCTAAATAAAAATAACTACGATGTTAATAGATGTTTTAGATCTATGATCGTTATAAAAAATATGTAAAAACATTGCGAAGCAATTTCTTTCAAATTAATCACATGAAAAGGTTAGTCTGCGAGAAATTTTTTTTATTATTGGTTTGGTAAATTTTGTCTTTGAGAAAGTAGTTGAGAAATACTTACATTTGCACAGTTAATTTAAAGTTAGCCTAATTTTTAAAACCCATAGGACTCTTTCTATGCTTATTCAAAGGTAAAAGTTTAATTGTGTTGATTGGCAGATAGCCGTGGGCCATGCCGACGGGCCGTGATTAATTAGCTTGTAGTTTTGTAATTACAGTATATTAAGTTTACTTAAATATCAATTTTCCTTATTAATGTTTCCAAAAAAAGTATTTAAATGTTTGTTGGAATGTAATGACTCATTCTATAAGTTGTTTGGATTTTAAATTACTTAAATTTATTGAGCGAACATGGCCAAAATATTTAATAAGGTCTATTAAATCATTCATAAAAAAGGTATTTTGGCTGTGGACGAAAGCTCGTTCACGTAAAAAATTTTGTTTTAATAAAAGGTAGATATTCTTTCCAGGTCGGTCAATAATCCATAAACATTAAACTCTCGTATCTTACATATCAGAAAGTTTTGTCTTGTCTAGGATCTTCTACCGATTAATTTATTAACTAATATTCCAATGTGCGTTACATAGTTGTAAAATTTTATACATTAAACGATGTGCAAAATCAATTTTTTACCATCATACAATTCTGCCAATTATGCCTTTCCAAGAAACATTATTTAATTTTTTCCTTCAGAAAAGGCTGATAACATAGGTAGGATAGCGAAAAACCTGACTAAAATTACATTTTAAACCATTAAAAATTATTGTTGTATGACCTTTTCATTCAAATTCTAGAGTAGGCCTACATTCTGGTTCTAACGTTCACGTTGGCCACACTTTAACGACATTGTATAATGTTAACGGCGAAAACTTAGAGGGTTACTTTTAATTAATTATATAATTTACATTTATCTTTATAAATTCATTCTTAATTTATTTTTATTATAAATCAACTTTTTTATTTTTTTAAATAGCAATTTCATAGCACTGTTACAAATTCATGTACAGGATAACAAATGTATTCATAATTTTTATTCAATTTGATTTAATATTTATGCGGCCATGATATTTATTGAAGACAAAGTAAATTACAAACTGGATTATACTAATAACATAATAATAAAACAGCTCAATATTAATTTTTGTTAATGTCCCCAAAGAAGTCTTGGGCTCAAAATAAGTAGACTCCTCTCTTTGCGATCTAGCGCCTTTAATATAGTTTAGAATCGAAAGTTTCGCAAGATGTTGTGTTTATTACTGTTGAATAGCCTACATATTTATGAGTACAGTATAGGTTAAAAAAGTAATTTTCAATTTTAAAATATTTAACATTACATTATTTATTTAATCGTGATTTAAAATAACATATCTTGTTTAGAAAAACAAGAATTATAGAATACTTCAGCATTGCTGGACGAAATAATGGTTATGTTTAATTCTATAGAGTTTAAACAAATTATAAGATTTCACAACTCTATGTGCTTAACAAATAGATAGTCAATACACCTTGTCATTCTTATGAAATCATAGACCGAACGATGAAGTAAGAGAGCGCGAGACTCAAAGTGAATTTCTTCAAGGCACTATTAATTCAATTGCCAACGATCAAAACATTTAATCGTAAATTTCTCAATTACATGATGAAATTCATCTAAATGTCAACAACTTTCCCGCTGAAAGTTTGTTTCTGACCCAAAAATAAAAAAAATCCTCGCTTAGTAACTTTTTAATGTCAGACTAAATAAAAAATTAAAAGTTTCCAACTTGTAAATTACATATATTTCACAAATTAAAAAAAATATTCATATTGTTAGATTTTGCATTTTATACAGAAGCCGAATATATACGTTTTATAGCGTATCATCCAGTTTGGTTAGTCCAGGGGCGTGTAAACGGCGGCGCGCTATCCTTAAATTAACGCTGAGTTCGCCGTAGATGCTAGGTTGAAGGGGGGGATTTCACGTAAAGGAACGGCACAGGAGTACAGCGCGCGCAGCCTGGTGTTGAGTTGCCCAATTAAAAAAAACCGGCAGAATTAAAGCCATAAGGTCTGTTCTTCTTATAAGACTCTGTATTCATTGGTTCCAGTCAACTGAGTTGTGACGCGGCTGGCGGAGGGATGTAGTTCGACAACTCTGCTGCCACTACCTCCCTTCACGTTTTCCCGTGTCGCTCTAGTCCGCCTCTGCCTATCTTCTCCTTCTGTGTACAGATAACACGGAATATCTTGGCCTCCGACATACTTCACTACTTGATTCAAATTTGTAAAAAAGTGGGACTAAAACAGTCTATAACTTTGTCGTTCTACTCCAACTAATTGTTTTAGCTGAAAAATTTTATCACGGATGTTAGTTATTACGTTTTAGTTACGTGTAGGCCTACTGCACAACCTAAACTCTGAGGATCACTCAATGTGTTGTTGTCACGTTCTAAATGGTCTAAAAAGGCTTTAATTTTATTGAAGTTATGAAACAAATTAGCCTACGGCCACATTACATTCCATTTATTTATTCCCTTTATTTTATTGTACGATTAAAATTAAAAATTGTAATTTTGAAATACTTCAGATAGTTGGTTGAAACACCTTGCTTGAAACTTTAAGTGCTTATTTTTAAGGTGGGAATGACTAATCGGCGAGTGTGATGCTTTATTTATAAGACAATCAAGTACACTTTTCGATTTCATAAGTTTAACTGAACGCCTTTTCTCTTGTTTAAGTTGTATTTAAAACTGAAATGACCTCTTCTATGCTATAATGTTACCGAAATTAAATCTGAATATAAATTACGTTCACACAATTTAGTCTTCAAAAGAGGTATCAATATAGTAAAGAAATATTATTTTATGTCCAAAAACCATAAAATTTAGTTTAAAACTGGTGACAAAAAAATTAATGAAAATAAAATAAAAATCAATAGTTAATAAATATTATGAACTTAAAAATGAGGACTAGGATAAAAACAAAAGCGGTCTATTGCCCGTTTTTAACCAGTATTATCCCAAATTATGTATTTTAAATTAAGAGCAGCTTTTCAATGTTGCGAGTGAACGTAGCAAACTAGCTCATCCGAAGGGCAAAAAATTCTTCAGGTTGGCATTGCGAAGAAAATTGGGCAACGACTTTAAAATAAATCAAGGGAACGCAAATACTCAAAACTATAGGGCTGACGGGGTTGTAATTTTTCATACACGTTTCTCTTTGCTCATGGAAAATAAATGGCTTTATATTTCCCCTATATTAATGTTACCTGATTAAATTTAGTGTGTAGCCTACATTCAGAAAAGAGGGATAAAATATAAGCTTGAAACACTCCTATGACAGAAAACCTAAATACTTTAACCAATTGTGTTTATAGTAAAACAAAACAAAACACTGTATTATAAATTCTCTTACTATCCAAGTCTGCTGTGATGGATTGATACTACTAAAATTTACCATAAAAGAGTTGGGACCTCAACTTTTATTAATGTCAAGTTTAAAGACACTAAAAAATGTCCTACATTAGCCCCTCCAGTAACAAATCTTGTAAATAAAGGCATTACATCCCTTGTTTACCAGAAGAGTCACCGTGGATAGAGGCCCCTCTGCATATCAGAAGAAAACGCAAAACAAAAAATCACTTTACAGAGGACGAGATTTAAAAAAAGACCCCTGCACTGAAGAACTGCAGGATTTGCAGTGGTTACGGGGAAGCGCTTGAAATCTGCAAACAAAAATACAAATTTATACATTATTTCTTAAAAGATGCTATGGTGCGATTATATCAGAGATAAGCGTATGTGATCCATATTTTTCTTCAGTATCTTTTTTGCTTGATATTTATTAAACTTCCCTAAGAATACAATTATTTTTGACAATATGAGCACATCGAGGACAACGGTGAGTATTGGTACGCCATCTTCATCGATGTCACCACGCTCTCGTGCTAACTGCGCCTCCTCGACCGCCACCTTCTCCATCTGCTGGGCTGTCGCACGCTGCCATCCATCGGCCACCACAGCATGGTACTTCATTTATGTTGGCTCACTCATGCATCTAATATCCATAGCGCCCAGTAATTCCTTCAGACCCGTGTATCCAGTGTCGATACTAAGGTCCCAGCTACAGCAGCAGTGTTAACATAGCGCCCAGTAATTCCTTCAGACCCGTGTATCCAGTGTCGATACTAAGGTCCCAGCTACAGCAGCAGTGTTAACATAATCTTTTATTTCCTCTGACCACAGTATAACACTAAAGTTGCACATTTCACACTTCATTTGAAATCCTGAACGAAGCCCTTGTAAGATTTCTCCCTCAAACTTTATGAATTGAAATGTGCAACCAAATGTACCACTGCTTGAAAGACGACTAACCCCATTCAGAAAGAACTGAATATCCACACTTCTTCCATATAAACTATGGAAATTTTTTGTTGGCACTGAAAATACAGACTTTTCTTCAGGTTCCTCAAATGTGCAAGAAGGTGTTTGAGGTCATTTTGATTCGTCAAGATTTTGCAAAGCCACTTCCTTCTGTTAATATAATATACTTAGGTAGTTTATGTCACATAGAAAACTACGCATATATAAATGTCTCAAAAATAAATATAAAAATAAATTTCAATTTAAATATAAATTAATTCTATACAACAAACGTTTTTGCAAGTGCCCTTGTATCTAGAGAGGATAAGGTTAGCAAATTTTATTTATAATAGTAATAGTTAATATTGCTTGAAAAACAACGTAACTTACCTTTTCCCTTTTGTGATTTTATATATATAAATAATTTAATTAGTATTTTAAATTATTAGAGAACCCTTTAAAAATCACTTGATCGCACCGATTGCCTACAGTACTTTAATTTGCATACAATTTATAATTAGTTTGAAATAAGCTGTAAAAGAATATTGTATTATTTCAAAATACTACCATATAGAGACGTCAGAATATTTTGTAATACTATAAGAAGATCTTTTTTTAATAATTATAACATATTATCGTGGTATACCGGGCAAGATTGGAGTATTCTCCTTGTCTTTAGAAATTCTCCTCTACGATGGGTTTTGCTTCCTTACATCATGAATTTGTTTGTTTGGAGCCATTATCAGTATTATATTTTTCAATTCAAATAAAAAATATGTAAATTTAAAGGTTATATTAAATTACCTTAATTTTCATTTATAAGGTTAAGGGGAAAACAGAATTAGTACATTCGAAGGGTCGAAACCATGTGCAGAATGTAAAAGTGTAAACGATAAACAACATAATGAACATGTGACAAATGTAAATTCATTTTAAATTACAACCAGCTGTTGGAAGTAGATCGTATTCATGCGCGCCCGTCAGTTTCAGCGGATGCCGCTAGAGGCTGTCAGTATCAGAGGTCACTCGGACCAAAAATTCATCGTGCAGTGCTTCACCTTCTCCAAGAATTCAGCTTTATTTTAGGTCTGATAAAAGTGGGATTGGTTTTAAATGAAAGATAAAGACTTGCGCTATTTGGCTAACTTTTTAATTTTTTCAGATTTGAATCCATATGAAACTATAAGGGATTCGATACACTTTGATCCATTATAACTTAATGTGGACTCAAAATATCAAAAAATCAAAAAGTTAGCCAAATAGCCCAATTCTTTATCTTTAATTTAAAACCAACCCCACTTTTATCGGACTTAAAATAAACTCGGAAACTTGGAGAGGGCGAAGCACTGCATGACGTTTTGAGAGTGGCCATTTTTGCCCCCTCTTAATTAAAAGGCCTACTTTCCGCGGCCAAATCTCCTTCCTCACCATCATCTACCTAAACTTTGGGCCTCACACATGCTTAATTGCTGCAGAGTATCTTTATCCAAAGTGTTTTACACCAAATACTAAATATTGTTTCTCGCTCTCAGTACGCTTGTAAACCTATTCAGGTAGTTTCAACAACGTCCACCAGGACTGACCCTTTAGCCCCCTCTTCACCTCTTGAGCCACTAAAGGAGCCGATATAATTTCAAGGGCCAATGTTGGCAGTTGGTTGATTTACCAACTAACCTTTTGCCAACGATGTGAACAAATTGCCAACGTTAGGCCAACAATGCGTGCTACTTGGAATGGTGTAATAGAAAGTGAAAGTCCCCAACACTCACATTAGTGAACTTTCGACTGGCTCGGTAAAAACAGAGTTTATAGTAAGCAGCATGCTAGTAGTCTAGCAGCATCTATGCTAATACACATTCATATCTGCATTTAAATCTGAAAAATAAGAGAGGGATGAGGGCGGGCCAATTAATTATTCTTCTTACATACATTTAAATGCATACATACATATAACACTATGGGAATATGTTATGTTATGTTACATAATATAACGACAATGCGTACATATTACCACTAATTTTAGTCAATGATATTACATTTAACATGCATACAGTCACAGTATCTAGAATATACAGTTATCTATAAACTTGGAGGGTGTTATTTATCAGGAGCTGGGAACTATGTCTTTTTGTAACTCAGCTGTTATTGGCAAAACTGTAACAACAACAACAGATGATTGTTTCACCACTAAGAATAACACATGACGCGCATTCCCATATGAACATGCTGAGTTGAAATGTCAAACTGATTCTATGTTGTGTTAGTTTAAGTTAACTTGATAAGTAGCTTTAACAGGTATCTACTACCAAGTCACTTAATTAAAAACTATTTTATTTATTATATTTATTTAAGTCGTCTATTAACAAATTACAGTCATGTGCTACAACTTGAGTGCTGCTGCCACTTTAAAGTTAGGATCTAGCCTATGCAATATTAGTAAACTTAATGCCTTTTCACCATCTCTATTTGTGAACTTTTCAACACTTATTAACAGAGGTTTAATAAATAGTCATTTTAAACTATTAGGACAAAGTATCGTAAAAAATAACGGCATTTCAAGCACAACAACACTTGACAACATTGCTACAACCCAAGAAGAAATTAGTGAAGCTTCTGCACCCAAATTAACCAAGGAGACAGCCAACTCTCTAGTTATGAAATTAACGGATGAAGAGAGGACGACTCTATTAAATACATTACAACAGTTTGAATCAGAACAGTTGAAAGCAGATTACAAAGGTAAATTCTAGTTGCATGCCTTAGGCTTGTTATTTTATCTATGGTTAAACCTAACTTAAATGTTTTCTCTATTAAGTTACCGCAGGCATATGAATGTTTTCTAACTTATGCCTTCGCCACAGTCCTTGGAGACCAGGGGGCTAAGTTGGTATCCAACTTCACCGCTATCATTTATGTTTTAACTTTGTGTTTGTTTAAGTTCTTATCCATCCAATAGCCTAAGTTAACGTCTAATAAAAATCGTTTAAGACTGAAGAAATTTGGTCATTTAGTTTGGTAATTATGCAGTTTAGGTGACACCTCTTAAAAATTGAATTTTTTTGTGCCAAATTATTCCAAATTACCCCCTGATTTTGAAAATGATAATTTTTTTCCGCGGAAAAAGTCGGAAAATCGGAAAAACCGGAAAAACATTTTTTTGCCAAAATAAGTCAAGTGGGTACTTAAAATGACGGGGAAATCGAGCTGAATACAAATGTTCAAGAATTATTGAAATCCGAACATAAATAACGAAGTTATCGCTGGAAAAGCGGTGGAAATTCGGAAACTGGTTAGTGACAATTTTATTCAAAAATACGTCAAGTGGGTACTCAAATTAACTGGGATGTTAAGCTGATCACAAATATGTAAAAATTATTTCGATCCGATTTTAAATAAACCGGAAATTGCAGGAAAAGTGTTGGAAAAGCCATCAGATGAACTATTTTTTATGCAGTACTTAAGTTAAAGTATGCCATGTGGGTACTCAAATGACGCAGAATTTCATGTAGAATACGGACATGTATATATTACTTGAATACAACAATTTAGTAGGGAATAAAGAAAAAAAAACATTTAGAAATCAAATAAAAGTACCCTGAAACTCATATGCTTCAAACTTAGCGAACTAACTTTAACAGTGGTTATTGATGTAGCCTAAAGTGCTATAGGCCTAGTTAGCCTTATAGGGAGTACTATAGGCATATTTAAAAACTTATATTTACATATTATAGCCTAGTATAAAATGTGTTATTATAGGTAACATAACCTAACTAACCTAACCTAACCAAGGTCTGACGATCATATGAGTCCTATTGAGCAAAGTTTTATGTAAAATACGAATATATACCCTACCTAATATGGAATAAAACATACCAAGTTAGTACTCACATGGTTAGGTTATGTTAAGTTAGGTTAGGTTAAGTTAGGTTAGGTTAGGTTAAGTTACGTTAGGTTAGGTTAGTTATGTTACCTATAACATAATATTTTATACTAGGCCTATATGTTAATCTAAGTTTGGGCTATACATCAATAACAACCACTTTTACCACAGTTAGTATTTCATTCAAGAATATGAGTTTCAGTGTCCGGTTTTATTTTATTTCTAAATGTTTTATTTCTATTTTTATTCCTTACTAAATTGTTGTATTCAAGTAATATATACATATTCGTATTCTACATGAAATTCCGCGTCAATTGAGTACCCACATGGCATACTTTAAGTACTGTAGTATAAAAAATACTTCATCTGATGGCTTTTCCAACACTTTTCCTGCAATATCCGGTTTATTTAAAATCGGATCGAAATAATTTTTACATATTTGTGATCAGCTTAACATCCCGGTTAATTTGAGTACCCACTTGATGTATTTTTTGAATAAAATGGTGGCTAACCGGTTTCCGCATTTCCACCGCTTTTCCGGCGATAACTTCGTTATTTATGTACGGATTTCGATAATTCTTGAACATTTGTATTCAGCTCGATTTCCCCGTCATTTTAAGTACCCACTTGACTTATTTTGGCAAAAAAATGTTTTTCCGGTTTTTCCAATTTTCCGGTATTTTCCGACTTTTTCCGCGGAAAAAAACTATCATTTTCAAAATCAGGGTGTAATTTTGGACAGTTTAGAACAAAAAAATTCAATTTTTAAGAGGTGTCACCTAAACTGCATAATTACCTTTAGTTTGCTTAGATTTTAGTTTGTTTGTTAGGCCTACTCACAAAATTAGAAACCAAACTTATACGTGGATTAATGTTACTGTAAGTCTTATAGATTTAAGGTGACCTAGGAAACTTCCAGGCTTTTACAAACATACCCTGCTTTAGGTCAGCTGGCGGCTTTTCGATGGCGGACAAAGCTGGGCCGACCGAGCAAAGTACCAGGACTCGGAGATGTTGACCCAACTGGATCCTACTGTCCCGTTCCAGAAGACTGGCTGCTTAAAAAATATGGTAGGTTAAATCTAGGCCATAGTAAAAATAGGCTATTGTTATGTTTTGGATCCTGAATGTGATTATTGTTAGAAGCCAGCAAAAGTAAATAAAAGCATTTTGATTCCTTGCAAAACATCATCATCATCAGTACTCCTATTAATAAAATATTATGGTGTGTATTTTAGTTTTCCATTTAGGCATATGCACACATATTAACCTCCTACATTTGTCGTTATACCGTACTTTAAATATCCACCTGACCACAAGGTAATATTTATAGAAAGTGTTGTTTTGAATTTTTTAAAATTGAAGTGCTTAGAGAAGGAAGGCTACTAACAGAAGGTGTTCTGTGAGCAGCCTATAAAATATCATCATGTATCAAACATTGTGGCCCACCAAAAATTAACTGACTTTAGTGTTTATGATGGTTTAACTTATCAAATGGGTGCAGTTTCGTAACTGGGCTACCCTACAACCGAATGAAAAATATCGATCGATATGATCGATATATCGCATCGGATCAATCGATACGATTGATATATCGCATCGGGTCAAAATTTTATGTATGTATATCTAATCATATAGGTAACTATGTTTGCACATCAAAATTCACAATATATGGTATATTGTTGCTAAAAAGTACAATAGTTAAAACTAGGGGACCCGTGCAGCGCAATGCGCTGCATTTATCAGAGTATCTGGTGATCAAACCTTGCTCCATGGCAATTTACTGAGTTACTTTGAATGAAAATTAAATTGTAGTGAAAATCAGATTACACCATATTGGTATGTCATCAATCAATCTTCATTACTAATTCTTCAACTTCCCAATGTTATAGTATTGACATTTAGTGGTTGTTCTTTTAGGTCCAAATTAGCTAGGATTACATGATGGTTTCTATGCCAATTTGTCTTAGAGACTCTGCCTAAAAGCTCCTGTAAAATATAGAATAGCCTATATTCACAGATGTTTAATCTAGATAGTTCATCACAGATAAAACGTAAATGACAACCGAAGAAAAATGAATATTTTATTACAACTCGTCGGTTCTGGGGTGGCTGTTCTAGTACTGTTTGAGGTAGTCATCGACATAGTGAAAGAGCCTTCACTATTACCATTTGTAACAAACTAAATCCTCTTTATCTTAACTTCCCATGGTATTACAGAATTTAGATAAAAAAATGTAAAAAATTAAGAAAACCTACAATTTTTGTGTGTCCATTTTGGTTTGATGTGACATTTATATTTTAGTTAAAATTCCTCCTCATAAAACCATTTTTGCAAAAAACTTATCATTTATACTGGACGTAAAAAACCTTTTTAATGTTCGCTTTTAAACAGGTGTTTTAATATGCGTCTAGCATTCTGCATTAAATTTGTCATAGCATCACATTACGGTTTACGGTAATTAATGTACACCAACAACCAAACAACCAACTATCCTTTTTCGTGGTTCACAGCAGTTTGAAAACCCATAGTGTTCTATTTTAATTTTTGTTGTCTTTCGTTGATGTTTTGATAGCAATCTGATGATAACTCTTAAGACCCACGTCAAAAATTTCAATTTCCAAACTTATTTTTGTGCATCATTAGAATGAATCTTTTTGTATTTAAGTTACTAAACTTATTTTTGGGCCCAAATACACATAAATAGAAAGTTCAAGCAAAATCTATCTGCTACATTTTGAGAAAAAGGTAAAACATACAATATGTCCCACACAATAGACACAATTTGTGTTAAAGTATGGAATCGCGCTGATATTTTAATACCGCACCAGTTCAATTGATTCTATTCAGCATTCAGCTAAATTTTAACATGTGTTTATCTGTTTTACTATCAACAGCTGTTTTTGTTTTCAATTCAATAACAAGTACCAGGTTAACCGAGCCTTGCTCGTTGGTTTTAATTCAGTTTTGATATAGTGTCATTAGAGCTATTAAATTTCCCCCAACAACCAACTATACCTCTTCACAGTTAACAGCTGTTTCAAAAAGTCTGCTTAATATTAATGTTCCTTCATTTTTGTATACCTTTCGTTGTTATTTTGTTACCAAAATAGCAACCCATAAGACCAATGTTAAAAATTACGATTTTTAAACTTAAATTCTGACAAAATTCGATTTTTCCTGGGATGGAGGCTTTTTCTAAACTTATTTTTGGGCCAATACACTTTTAATTGCAAAGTTTAAGCAAAATCTGACAGCTAGATTTCGAGATCGTGGAACACACATCCCTTCAGACATTCCTCGTATTATAGTATAGGATTGTTCCCCATGTTAAACTTATGGACAAAATACGAACTTTAAGGGCTTCCCGTGGGCTCCAGAATTAAAATATCAAAAATCCAAAACCTTATTGCAAAACTACGAACTGAGACCATTCTTTTGACACCTCAAACTTTAAAATTTGTCCAAAAATAAGGGAGGAGTAGTGTTAACAAAAAAGGGGCATCACGTATTATATACCGGGTGTCCCACGAAGAGGTTTAAACGTTTGATTTTATATTACGTGCCCATTCATGCACCGAACTTTTTTAAACTTTACACAGTTTACAAAGTAGGTTCTAAAAATATTCTGGAAAAATTTCAACTCCCTAATCTTAGTAGAAACAAAATGGCTCCATATTAAAAATAATACTTTAAAAACATTAAAAAAGGTGTTTTTGGTTTTTAAAAATATTTTTATTGTTATATTTAAGGGCTATATGATTTTTAAATAAAAAAAAAAAAAACTAGAACATAGCCTAATGGAAAACCTTAATGTCCAAAATGATTCAAACTGTAAAACATCCACAGCAACACACTGATAACAGAGCGTAACAAATGATTCGTAAGCTCTTACAAAGAAACTCCGCGGTATCCGGAGAAGTTCCTCTTTGGTAAATTTTTCAATTTGCTTCGCCATTTTGTTTCTATTAAGGTTATGGAGTTGAAATTTTTTCAGAATATTTTTAGAACCTTCTTTGTAAACTGTGTAAAGTTTAATAAGGTTCGGTGCATGAATGGGCACGTAATATAAAATCAAACGTTTAAACCTCTTCGTGGGACACCCGGTATATAGATGTTGATCAAAATCTAAACCTAAATCTCTCAAAAACTTATTAGTCAATGTCAATGTAAGTTATAACATATAAAAATGGTTGATTTTTCTTTTTTAACATGAAAACTGAACACTAACATTACTATATCTATTTTCATTTTCATTCCCTCACCAGTGCACCACACTGCTCATACAACATGTTCTTTGGTAGGTATCAGTTCATTATCTTGTAAAAATCTCTCACATTGCTCATATCTATGACCCCAACTATCTAGTATAAACTTTCTATTATAAATAGGTTAATAGAAAGTTTTCTGAAACTCATGAGACTAATCAAAATAACTAAACAGGGGCGAACCCAGGATTCAATTTCGGAGGGGTAACACCAGGGGGTTTGTGGGTATGGAATACCCCCCAAGAACACAGCGGGTCCATTGTTTGGAATTTTTAAGCAAAATGGTTAGGTTTAGTGAATTTCAAAAGTTAAAATTTAACTTTATGCAGACCTCTACTCCGTCAGAATTTGGAGTGAAGCTAATGGGTTTTTAATATTAAATAAAGGGATCAGACTATTATTCAAACTTGTAAAAAATGTATTGACTTTATATTACGATGAGAAATAAATAACATTGAGGTGAAGTACAGTAAAAAGTTTTAGTCTAAAGTTTATTAAAAACTCAAAAATACATCTCTCATCAAGAGGTAAATACATGATTTATCTATAATACACAGAATACAGTATCGGAGTTATTTAAATTATAAATATAATATATAATTAATACACACAAAAGATGATGTATTTAATTTCCAAAACTAAAATGACCTGTTTTAGATGTAATATTACTGTTTTATCTTTTTGCATTGTGCAATTAAAACCCCTATTAATATAGGTTTACGTTTATATCTGTTAATAAAAGTCTGGCGTATAAAAATAATCTAACCATTTACCATAGAATATTTTTATTTTTTTTCTTTGGCATATTATTTTATCCTCCAACATTTCGGGGGGGGATGTATCCCCTTTATCCCCCCCCCCCCCCAATGGGTTTGCCCCTGTAACTAAACTATCCATACTGAATATGAAATCACCTAGTAAAATCTTGGTTAAATGTTAGATAAACAAACAATAATATTTAGTAAATAAATATAAAAAAATTCTCAAAAAACATATGTTTAAAATATTTTATCCGATGCGATGTATCGAACTTTCATCCGATGTGGCGTATCAATATTTTATCCGATGCGATATATCGATCGTATCTATCGATATTTTTCATTCGGTTGTAGGGTAGCCCAGTTAAGAAACTGCTGCTCAAAACCAAAGACACCTCCAAATTGACACCATATTCACAAATTATTATATGGTAAAGTATTAATTTCCACTCATGTACTTAAAATCGTGCCAGTTCTGTGCCACGCATTGTATAAAGTTATGAAAAGAAATTTTAAAACAAATATACGTTTTAGCCTACTGTTGGATATTTGATAATTTGCTACTATAGACCTAACCCTTGATTTTTTACTAACATGATACTTTTTTTGCATGCTGCCGCTTGCTACATAGAGCAAAACCGTAAGGCTTTCCATTTGCTTTATCCATAAGGCCACTATCCTCTCTTGGTTGTGTATATTTTTCATGTATCAGCAAACCAACCTCACATATACCTACATGCCTAATTTGATTACTAGCTTAGACATTATTTATATTTTTTTATATTGCCTAAAGATTTTTTGTCTAAAATATTTATACCCATATGTAGGTATATTTCTTGGTAGTCACATTCAACTTCATGTCATGTTACTAATTTTGTATTTTCTTAGATGTAAAATACTTATTTATTCAACTCTTCTACCATGATCATTTCTGTAGTTGTTGAAATGAATCTATCTAGGCCTAAATCCTTTCCTTATCAATATTTTCTGTGTTTGTGGCCCCTTCCTCTGGGGTAATTAAAAGCACGTAACAGGATTTTTTAATTAAAAGTACCGATATCAAGATAGGTAGGGATAGTTAGTGATGTGGGCTGGGTTAATACCCAGTGAATAGGTATTTATAAATTGGGTATATACCCGGGGTGGTATTTATAAATTGGGTATAGGCCTATACCTGGTATTTACCCCATGCCCTAACCAAAACCCAAAAGTGGGTATTTTTATTTTTTATTGGATTTACCTATATATAAGATTGAGTTGTATTTTTGCAATAATTGTCCTGAAAGGATAGTAAAATAATAATAAAATTTGTTTTAAAACATTTTCATTTGATCTCCACTAGTCCAGGACTATTAGCGAATGACCTAGACAAAATTGGCTGAGTAACGAGACCTATTGGGATGAGTTTGGTATGTGTCCCTGATCATTTGGTGAGAATTCCCAACTTTTCCCACAATTCAAGTGAAAATTAAGACGCTTTTTAGTGTCGCATGTGTTTTACTCGGTGGGGGAGTTCATGGACTACTTACAGAGGGAGCATACATCGGCTTGGTTCCTGGTAGTGAGGGTTTTTTTTTTAATTCATTAAGTGTCTGGATGTTACTTCTTTGATATTAATTACTGTTTCAATCACATGATAATTTTTTTTAATCTCAATGTTTTTTTATTAGCGAATTTCCCATAGGGAATAAGCTATTACCGTAGGTCTCATGGTAAGACCTAAGCCCGGGACCATGTTACTTTTTTCGTTTTTAGGTGCCCAGAGACCAAAATTAATAGGTAGTCATTAAAATTTATATATATAAGTTATATATATGTATATAAGCATATATGTGTCCCTAGACATGATAACTCTCGTAAAAACGTTCCGATCGACACCAAATTTGGTACAGATGTGTAATCCTATGTTTATTTGGATGAGTTCGTAAACCAGACATATCGACTAACCGGAAGGGGTAGTTTTGGGGGGTTTTGTACCCCAAAAATGGGTTTTTTGTATTTTTTATATGTAGCCTAATTTTAAAAAAATTTTACATTTTTATTTGGATCATTGGATTTAGCTCAAAAAACACACAATTTAGTATTTTAAAGCTTTGCTCTATCTCTATTGGTTGCCAAGATATTAAAAAGTCTGAAGACAGTACATTGTATTTTGAGGCTCCAATGTTAATCTTATGGAGATAATCTTATGGAGAATAAGGATGTGTTAATATTTCACTTATTAACCAATATTTTTGGATGAAATTTGGTATTCAGCTTCATTTGGTTGAGATTCATCCATTTATGGTAAAAAATCTTATTTTTTGTGCTTATCATGGCAACAAACCTGCATACACTTTTACCATGTTAATCATATGGAGAATAGGCAAACTCCTTTAGCAATGGACAGATATTGATGAAACTTAGTATATGGCTTCATATGGTCGAAATAATTTTTTTTATGCTAAAACCTACTTTTAGTGTTCCCCATGGCAGCATACCTGCATACTGGCATACATAACTGGCTGGGTAGCTGAGTGGATAAAGAGCTCGCCTTTGAATCTGAAGGTAGCCGGTTCGATCCTGAGAAAAGTTAGTGCTTTTTGATGGTTCGATACTGGACCCAGCTGCCTTTGGTCATTGGGCTATAAATTAATGATCCTGACAAATAAAAACAGCTGATATTTGTCAGTAACAAAGCTACACCTCATCTGATCCATCACAATCATCACACTCACCCCTTCAGTCATACTCACCTTAAAATACGCACCACAGAGTGCGTCGGTGTTTCAAATAAAGTATCAAAGTATACTCTTTCCCTCTATTTATCTAAGGAGAATAGACATTTATTTCCCTATTTATGAATATGTGATGATATTTGGTTTACAAGTTTATCTGGTCAAAATTAATATTACTAATTTGGAAATTCGCTGAGTACGCAGGTCTGCTGCGACGGGGGTATTTAATATATTACATATGTTTGACGCATGCTATACAATCCTTGTATTGTCGCCGGCAATAAACAATATTTTATTTATTTATTTATTTACTTCCAACAAACTCTTTAATTCATCTGTTTATTTTTTCAGCGGCAACTGTTCCAAAACCCACGGGCCCTCAGTTAGTTGCTGGTGAGTTACATTAGGTTCCGGTTCATTCAGCCAAACTAAATATTTGTAAGCATATCCATCTATAATGCTCATGCAGCTTATCCATTCTTTTCGAGAAATGCAGGGTGCAGAAAATGTATTGACTCCTAAAATTTCCCCAATTCTACTGTTACGGATCAAAGATTTCCCCAGGGGTGTATTTACATATGGGCTAAACAGGCTATAGCCCAGGTTGGCAGAATTCGGTTGGAGGCAAATTTTGAAAACGGCATTTTTTAGGCTTCAAATTAAAAACTAAAATTATTTGAGGCGGAAATTTTTTGGAAGAATTGTACAGAAAAATTTGAGAACCAAAAGTGACTGTTTTTTAAGCAAGATCATAATATCTTAGCGCAAGGGGTCATTAAAGAGCTTTAAAGAGGAGCTGGAAGAACTCAGCACTACGTTGATTTGTCACAGTAGCGATCCACGCGTCGGCGCAGAGGAACCATCCGCCACCGCCGAGCTGCACCAGTGCATTCGGGAAGGGTATTTGAAGTTATGTCAGGTTATATGGCAGTGATAATTTATACTGCTATTGACACTATTTTTACTTTAAACTTTAACAGGAAAACACATAAATATCCGTAATTTAGCTATTGCAATTTATCTAATACTCATTTTTAATGCTGTAGTAGGCCTGTATGGTTTTGTATCTAGAATAAAATTATAACCACTATGCCAATTTATTATTGCTACACTCAGACGTGTCTAACAAACCTCAAAAAATCTACTGGGACTTGGAACGAAAGTCACAGCATTCCGCCCTATTCCACCGGCCGTGAACTACGCACGCACACAAAGGCTAGTTCTCGACTGTTCACAAAAGCACTTGTTATTGTGTCTCGGATTGGTCAAAGAATTAGTCAAACACTAATAGCCATGCTTTGAGCTACACTTTGGTTGTTCTTGCATCGCAACGCAAAATCTTTGATTTCAAGTTTTTAAATTTTAAGTTCCGTATAATCATAATTTTCAACTTTTTATGTCCCCTCCCGTCGAAATAGCATAGGAATTGGGGCAATAATTGTGGATATAAATTAGGAAATTATGGCGAGGGGAAGGGGCGGCACTTTTTGAATAGCCCAGGGGCGGCAAATTTCCAAATCCGCCTCTGGATTTCCCCCAAAGTTAGGTGACATATATAACTTTACCCTAAAACTTAACAGCTTACAATAGGGCAGGGAAATGATAATTTTTTTTTTAATTGTAGCTTATTAGCGAATTTCCCTAAGGGAATACGCTATTACGGTAGTAGCCATGGTAAGACCTAAGCCCGAGACCATGTTACTTTTTCATTTTGAGGTCCCCAGAAGCCAAAAACACCGTTCGTTCATTTTCATATACATGTATATATATATCTATATATCTATATATCTATATATCTATATATATATCTATGTGTCCGTGGTACTGATAACTTTTGAAGGGGACCTCCGATTTTGATGAAATTTGGTATGAAGGTGTAAGACTAGATCTATTTTCATGAGTTCGCGAACCAGCAAGATCGGGTTATGGGAACAAGGTTTTATGGGGTTTCAAAGGGGTCAAAAATGGGTTTTTTGCATTTTTGGAGCATAATTTTCAGAATTTAACAATTTTAACTGAAATTATTTAAAAGAGCTTAAAAAAAATGATGTAGTATTTTGAATTTTTAACATAGCTTAACAGGTTACGGAGAAAAGCCTAAAATAGGTTCTCCATGTTAATCTTATGGGAAATCAACAAAACCCTGTATCTCGCTTATTTATTGGAATAACTTGATCAAATTTGGTATATACATTCACTTGGTAGGGTTCAACTGATATTTGCTTACAACACCCATATGGCGGCAAACCTACGTACTCACCCCTATGGGGTTTATGGGGAAAATGAAAAGAACACCATAACTTATTTGGTATGTACATTCACTAGGTCAAACCTACATAGGCTACTCACCCCCATGGGGTTTATGGGGAAAATTTAAAAGTGGCGAATATTGATACAGTTTGACATTTACCTAACGTAACTATTACACCTAACAAAACTAACATTTTCTAACAACATCCCAAGGCAGCAAACCTACATTCCCATTCCTATGGTGTTTATGGGGCAAATACAATATCTCAAGATAGTTTGGAAATTCGCTGAGTACGCAGGTCTGCTGCGACGGGGGTATTATATTAAAACACAAGTAGGCCTACTTAAAATGAAAATCAACTACTTTCAGTACTTGTATAAAAAGTATTTATACAACTATTTGTAATTTTATTATTGAACTCTTATGATAGTTAAAAATTCCACTGGCGAGCATACTAAAAAAATTTATAATTTTCCCAAAAATATCCCTAGATACCTGGAAATTTCCCCGATCCTAGATTGCCAGATCAAACATATTCTGCACCCCTGGAAATAATATCAACTGCCTATAGACTGATGGAACTCCATGGTAGATTAGATTACTAACCAACATCCTTGACGAGGACATTGGTAATGCCAAACCCTAGTAGTTCGTTATGAAATGGGATAGTTTTATTATTGTCTATATATTTTTTTTAATCATGAGATTAAGAAAAATTATATTTTACCTAATGTTTAAAAAAATATTAATAACAAATTATAAAATGGCAGAGAGAACTGAGGAAAATATAATAGTATGCATGATAACAACCTTAGGTGTCCAAATTACAGGTATGTTCCAGATATATTTAAAAAGTCAGACTAAATAATTTTTTTTTTTTTTTAATATTTACGAGGCTCTATATTAAAATATGCACCCATTAGTTTAGATTTGAAAAGGTTGATTTTAGATTTTTAAAAGTGCCACATATTATATTCGCTTGTTTTATATTATCTAATAAATGACCAGTGCCGTCCTTTAGGGTGGAGCGAGTGGAGCGGCCGCTCCAGGCAGTGGCGGCTCCAGAGCCGATTTTCGGGGGGGGGGCCATTGCCTATTATGGCGTGGGGGGGGGGGGGGGGTGGCTGTGGAAAGGGGGAAGGGGGTAGGGGTGGAAAGGGTAACGGTGGGAAGTATAATTGCCGATCACTGGTGGTATTATTAATAGTAGGCCTATTATTTTCCTAGATTAAAGGGATATGGGGGATTTTAGCCTAGTTTGAAACGATTTGCTAAAAATAACTCTATTTTAGCTATCTCATTGAAACATAACGTCAGTGAAAGAAGAGGAAATGTACAGCAATACTGCTAATCTCTCTGAATTTTTCAAAACTATCACTGTTTTTATAAAGATTTACTAAAATACAGTCTAACAGTTTGTTAATTTCAAGGTTTGAGTGATTATGTATCTACATAAATACACATAACTTGTTTATAAGAGAATTTTCTTAACGTAAATCAAATGGGGTATTTTCATTCCCGTTTCAGTATTTGGACAATCTGGTGGGTTGCAGCAGAAACCAAGTACGCATCACGAAAATTATTGCAGTCAGTCTGAGTTATAATGTTGAGACTCTTAATTTTATATATGCTTCTCTTAAGCATTAGAGCTAAACACTAAACAGACTTATTTAAAAATAAAGTAAATAGTTAAAGTATTAGAGCCTTTTTTGTTTTATTAAAAAACAGCTTCAATAATAAATCAGATATCGGTGTTAATTTGTTAAATGCGCTTAGCGGTAAGTAACAAATCCCATGGGCCAAATTGTCGTCGTGACTATTGCAAATTAACTCTTTGGCTTGAGCTCCTTTCCCCTATCAGGAGTTATTTTCATAAAACCAGGATTTAAAATTTAATTTTTGCTCTCTATAACGACTAAGTTTTTATGTTAGTCCCTTATGGTTTCCAAAAGGGATCATACAAATCCGACAGATGGAATTTCACGATCTACCCCATAGTAGAAAAAGTAGGCCTACGGTTGGCCTATTACATCAATTTTTAATTAGTATCACAGCTAAAACTTCATCCACACTAAATTTAAAATTAAAACGGTTTGAAATACCGTATTGTTACTAAAACAATCTTATAAAATGTTCAAAAAAGAAGGCTATGTCTGTACTCAAAAATGTCGACCACACGATGACCTTCACAATAATCAATAATAACACCAATGAAAATACTGTCCTTCTCGTCGTTTTATCCTTGTCGTCTGCCGTGGCTGATGTGTAAAATCCTATACTTTACGAGGAGTGTCTAAAGGTGATGTATTTTCCACGATCTTGAAAAATAGCGGGTATTTTGTTTAAACTTTGCAATAGTTGCAAAGTCAAAAAAAGTTTGGGTCAGTGTTTTGACCCAAAAATAAGTTTAGAAATAGCCTCAACCCCAGGAAAAATCAAACACTGTCTGAAATTAAGTTTTAAAAATGTAATTTTTAACATTTGTTTTATGGTTCGCCATTTTTGTAACGGAATAACAATGAAAGGTAAACAAAAATAAAAGAATACTAGTACTTTTAACAACATCTTATTGAAACATCTTTTAACTGTGAAGAGGTTTAGTTGGTTATTGGTGTAGGGCCTAATCTTAATAACCTGATGATATAACAATAAAAGTAAATTAAAACCAATAACGAGAAAGGTTCGGACACTGAATTTAACGTTTTCATTTTAAACTTACTATAAATTTACTATCAAAAACTTCTTGAGGGGGAGGGGCCATGGCTCGATTGCCCCCCCCCCCTGAAACTACTGTCAACAAGCCCGATCAGCTGATAGCATTAGTACGCAATGTCACAGTCTTCTCGTCCCTCATCCCGTTGTCCGTGTCGTCTGCTGCGTGCTCACGCAAACTCTGAATTTAAGCACCTCCAAAACTTCCCCAAAATGTAATAATGTTGTTTTTAATCCCAATTAATACAAATTAAAGCTAAATACACTTAAACAATATCAAACTTTCATGAAAAATAGATAATTTTTGTAACTAAAATATAATGTATTATTTTTAAGCCCCCAAAAAATGACTGGCCGAAATATGACTCTTGGGGGGGGGGGGGGGGCCATGGCCCCCATGGCCCCCCCCCCCCCTGAAGCCGCCACTGGCTCAAGGCCTCGCGCTGAGGAGGGCCTCGCGCCGCGAGGCCTTGCGAGCTAAAAAGTTAGTTGCATAAACGTTTATGTTGAATAAAAATAATATAAAAATGAACAGATTCGTACCTAAAATATCGGTTTAATTACTTGCGCAATATGTTGAATAATTGTGATTTAAAAATCTACGAACTCGATTCTTATTAGTACGTAATAGTAGCGACCAAAAGGATGCAAACGCAAAACATCGTTTGATAGCGGCGGCCGGCGGGCGGGGTGACGGGACCAAGCCTCGCGGCCGCCGAGCCATGCTTGCAGATGCCACAACCATGCATGACCGACTTTGCCTGTTTCTAGCCATTTTTCAACTGTTTGTCTGTATGTGATTTTTTTAATTGATCCATTATATCTTTTAAATTATTTAAGGTACAGAATCAAAACTTGGAAAACTGTTAAGTGCGTTAAGGCACAAATGCAAATGAATTTGGACATTCCTAACATTTATGGATGCAAAATGGCGGCCATTTAAAATTTTCAAAGCTAAATATCTTAAAAACTGAAAACAAAAAAATTGAAACTAACTTTGGTTTGTAATGATCAAACGAGAAACAACGGATTAATCTAAGTTTTTACATTTTTTAAATCATAAAGATTTACATAGGCCTAAGTTTATGATCAAAACCATTGTTTTCTCAAAAAAAGATTTTAATTTCTCTACTATCCATTGTACACCATCTTAACAATCTCAGTATTTTTACTCCGGTAATTAAATCATGCATTTTTTTGTAAGTTTGCAAAAGTTTGTAGAATTTACAGATTTTAAAAATATTTAGCTTTGAACATTTTTAATTACTGCCATCTTGAAACTTGAAAGTAAATGTTAGAAATGTAAAAATTCACTTGCTTAATACAGGGTGTCTCTGAACTCTATACAGTACACTCTCGTTCATCGGAACTAATGTGGCGGACGGCCGGTTCGGATGTCAAAAAATTCTGATGAAGCGGAGTCCGTCGTGAGTCATCATTTCCGCCCGTTCGGTGACCTATCGTGATTTTATTCACTCTTGTTTTTACGATAACACAAGAGATTTTATGAAAGTAAGGCACTCAAACTTTGAACATGGTAACAATGAACCTATAAGGATAAAAACAACGCAGGAAATAAAGATCCAAAATCTTTATTCTCATATTCCATATTCATATTCCATCAGTCAACTGATTTCCACGTAACACAGGTGCAGTCGCGACGCGAGACAGACTGAATGACAGTTAGGGAAGCGTTCAAAGCCGATGTATTGTTCACTTCCTGCCCCCTTACTCTTTCTATTTTTTGTGCGAATACTCCACGGCCTCGTAAATCACATCGATGGGTACAGATTATGGAAAACACCTGATGACTTTTGATGCAAAATGTGATACTTCACTGTTGTGCGGATAGAACGAACGGAAATTGAAGGCGCTAAAACGGAAAAATTATTAATTTTGTAAGAAAAAAATTAATAATGTCCAGATTTTCAGTTCCGATGAAGCGGAGTTCCGATGTCACCGAGTCCGATGAATGAGAGTTTACTGTACCTTCCTTTTCAGGTATTATTCCTGGGCCAAAGACAAGCCAAAATAAAAATATCATATTTAAAAATTCCAAAACGCCATAGTTACTTCTACAGCCGCCATTTTGTATTTTTTTAAGAATAATTTTTAATTTAAGAGCGGCTTGACATAATAAGTTGAAATTCGGTACACAGCTTTTTGAAGTATCAATCAATCAATCAATCAATCAAAATAACTTTATTCAATATGTACATATCATGCACAGAATGGTGTCATACATAATTAATTACAAATAAAATAATTTACATTATAAATCCTTACAAAACTCTTGTTGGTTAAATGCTTAGTCTAAACTTCTGACCAAAGAAAAAATTCTTCTATATTGTATATCGGTTTGTTCACTAGATACATTTTTACCTTTTTTTTAAACAACTTTTGATCATTAATTTCTTTAATATTTTCTGGCAAGAAATTGAATGCCCTTATATGAGGGTTTTTTTGTGTAAATATTTAAATTGTGTTTATTGTATGCCAGTTGGTTACCTTTTCTTGTTTCATAGTTGTGAAAAGAATTTAAAGTTGGAATTTTTCCTAAATTTGATTTAATATGTAAAATTAATTGATAAATAAATAAACTGTAAACTGTCATGATTCCTGCCTCCTGAAATTTTTGTTTAACTGACTCTTTTGTTTTTAGTTTGAATATTATTCTAAGTGCCTTTTTTTGCTGTACAAGAATTCGATTTAGGTTGCTGCTTGATGTGCAACCATAAAGGCACAGTCCAAATGCAATGTGGGATTCGATTAAGGCATGATAAATTATCTTTAATGTGTCAAAGCTGCTAAATTTGGACATTTGCCTCAGAGCATAGAGCCCTGAAGATATTTTTTTACATACTGAATCTACATGACAGTCCCAATTCAATTGGCTGTCAATGTTTAACCCTAAAAATTTTGTGGTGTTAACTTCATTTAGCAGGTAATCACCCATGAATATATTCATATTTTTTAAACACGAAGAAAACTCAATGTATTTAGTTTTTTCTGGATTTGGCAGTAGATTTATTTCATGAAGATGCTGGATGGTGCTGGAGAGATCAGTGAAAGCCGAGATTTCTAAATCAGTTTCTGAAACTCCTGAAACTGTTATATTTATATCGTCTGCAAATAGACATATGCCATTTGGTTGTTTTATTATTGAGGGCAGGCCAGTCATGTAAACTAAAAACAATAATGGCCCCAGTATCGATCCCTGGGGGACCCCGTATTTGACAATATTCGTTGATGAAGAAGTGCAAATTAATTGATTAAAACGGTTTATATGCTCAATTACAACGTATTGTTTTCTGCCAATGAGGTATGACCTAAACCACCGCAAGCTTCTCTCTGAGAGGCCAAAGGAAAACAATTTTTCAAGTAATAATTCATGAGGAACGCTGTCAAAGGCTTTTTTCAAGTCCATAAATATCCCAACAACCCGATTTTTTTTATCAAGGGAATCGATGACAGATTCACAAAAATCAACTCCTGCGTCAATCACAGACTTGCCCTCTCTAAAACCGTATTGTTGCTTGTCGAGGATATTGTTGTCTTCAAGAAATTTCGATAGTTGAATATGCATTACCTTTTCATAGATTTTGGAAAATGATGATAATAATGATATTGGGCGGTAGTTTGAGAAGGGTCGCCGTCAGGTTGGCACCACGACAGATTGGCACCGAGGGGTTTTAGCACCGGGCGTCAGATTGGATCCGATCCCCTGAAATAACACTCTCCGTCAGGTTGTCACCACGACAGATTGGATCCGATCCTTTCTCGAGGTTCCAACCTGTCGGGTACTGTCACGACAGATTGTCACCCCAAGCGGCCGGCATCAAATTGTCACCACGTCACATTGGCACCGATCCTTTCTCGAGGTTCCAACCTGTCGGGTACTGTCACGACAGATTGTCACCCCAAGCGGCCGGCGTCAAGTTGTCACCACGTCAGATTGGCACCGATCCTCAGAGCTCTCCTTAGGGCGGTGCGACCGCACCGGGCCCCGCGCTTACAAAGACCCCGCGAAAAAAATAAAATAAAGTAAATAGACAAGATTTAACTAGAGCAGTGGGAGACGGCCGTTTATAGTAACACGGCCGCGAAACGGTCATTTACGTCTAAACATTTTGTATTAGTAAAGCACCGGTGAAAAACAACTTGGAAGTTGTTACATTATTATGTCATATGAAAGGTAATATTCTGAAACTTCTTATTATAATCAGAGATAACCGATAAGTAGTTGTGTTACAGCAACTAATAACTCATAGAATATTTGTAGATTTTTTGCGACGTCATTCCAAGTAGCCACCACGTTGAAACGTCGAAACATTACTTTTTGAACTTACCTAGCTCAGGTATTAATTTGTATCGTATAAATTTGTATTTGGCACCTTTGGTTTGTCAAAAGAGTTCCTAATAGTATCAATTTATCGTAAGGTCTCATAGGTATGAATGTACAATAATATACGTATTTTCGAACTCTATAACAAATGGCGAACGGCTGGCAGACGACCGTTGGCTAAAATTGTTATTTGATGTAGTGTAGGCCTACATCGTTATTACTAGTCAAATGAAATGCCATTTTGAAGAAGAAGAAAATGTAGATGTATGTATTAGGTTGGTAGTATATGATGATCGCATGGAGTGCATCACATAGGCCTATTGTTTACATGCCCTCTATTAAATACTTCCTTCGCGCTCCTTGTAATTCTGTTACAACCTCGTAATGCAGGTGTTGACAGCATAACAAATTTATAAAAAAAACTGTACAACATTTATATTTTTTATAATCTATCATTAAAATTTATTTGATTTGTAGACCTACTCTTATAAAGACAATAATATTCAAATTTGAATACTTAATTTTTATTGATTGCTTCCAAAATAATCTTATAGGTTACCATTAACAATTTTTTTAATTTTCCTTACTCCTACATTATAACTAAGGACTACAAAAACATTAAAACATTTTCTCCCCATTTATTATATGTTTTTGTGTAAGGAATAATTGTCTACAGTATTTATGTAATAAGTGTTTTATTCGATTTTATATTAATTCACACAACATTTTTTACCTAGGCTCTTTTTAGAATTTTGAATAAAAAAATATATATATTTTAATTATTTATCTTAGAACAAAATTTAAAATATGCTTTTGTTATTTTGCTTTATTCAAATTCTACTGCGCATTCTGAAGTAAATGTATGCATTTGAATAACTTCTGGAAAATTCTGGGATAAATAGTACGGGTCATTTGAGCAAGCAACCATGAAACAGCAGATTTTGGCTGGGTCCATATTGTTAGGTTGATTATTTACTTTGTAAAATAATAGTAACTATAGATCGCTTCTGGCCAAATCTTGACCAAAATTTTAGTTGATTTCTGATGTTTTTTGAAACATTTGTTTCAAATACCATTAGAAGGTTTATAGACATATAATTAATTATTCCTAATGGATGATTTGAGATATGTTTATATTAGCAAAGTTTGAGTTTTTTTACAAAATAAAATTTTTAATTTCTGGAAAAGGTAATGCTCATACGAGTTTAACGTATGATTTGACATTTGATTGCATTTGTATTTGAATTTTTTTAGTTTTACAAAGTGATCTAACATTGCTTTTTTTAAATGTTGGGTCATTGAATTAGGTGTTTTTGTAACATATCGACGTAAAGCTTATCGAATCGGAAGGAAAACAGCAAACGTCAGAATCTTAGATATTAATACCCTGTAACTTTATGCGATAGCATGAAAATTAATTCTGATCCAAAGGGACGTGAGAGCAAAATAAAATTTTAAATTTCTGGAAAAGGTGGTGCTCATACAAGTTTAACGTATGATTTGGCATTTGATTGAATTTTTATTTGAATTTCTTCCTATTAGATAAGCTTAACGACGATATGTTACAAAACCACCTAATTCAATGACCCAACATTTAAAAAAAGCAATTGTTGGATAACTTTGTAAAACTCATAAATTTCAAATACAAATGCAATTAAATGTCAAATCATACGTTAAACGAGTATGAGCACCACCTTTGCCAGAAATTTAAATTTTTATTTTGCTGTGTTCACTTTTGATTAGTATCAATTTTCATGCTATCGTTATAAAGTTACAGGGTATTCGTATCTTAAGATTTTTGAACACAAAAATATCCATCATATTGGAATAGAGTAAGATATAGAAATTCATCTAAATATCTATCTTCTTAATTCTATAAGAGTTTTGTATGATACATCCCTTTTTCTCTCGAACTACTTAACCGATTTTTTTAATCGAGGTGTCAATTTAAAGCTCAAGATCTATTGCGTTGACGAATGGTGATTAAAAATAAGTCATTTGGTTTTGGGATTCGCCCCCTAGCCATTGATTTATTTCTCGATGGCGCTTTAAAATGTTAACCAACTTTCATTATAACATTTTTTAATGTGAATTGTAACCAAGCAGCTAATTAGCTTCAGATTAATTTTCAGGTCAAATTACAAACAAAAATATATCGTCTGTCAGTGCATAATCAACATCAATTGTTTGAAAAGTCTTATATAATTAATTCGATTTGTACTGTAGGAGAGTGCCTTACAAACAAAAAGAATTTTATTACAAAACGCGCACTTTGCCACACGGGTCCCCTAGTTTTTATTAAAAAGCTTTAAACCTATGTACTTTAGATACTTATTTAAAACACCGACGCACTCTGTGGTGCGTATTTTAAGATAAGTGTGGCTGAAGGGCGAGTGTGATGATTGTGATGGATCAGATGAGTAGCTTTGTTACTGACAAATATTAGCTGTTTAATTTAAATATGATATATGTTTGTATTTTAATTTCCAGCAGATATTCGAACCAGCGACCTTCAGTTCCATAAAACCCCGTATTTATGCACTATTGAAATTTTGTTTACTGTTCCTTGCAGTTAATTTAGTACTAAGTTATTTTATTCGAACGTTGTCGAACGAGCCCTTGGATTGTGTAGTAAACTTTAAACGCATTACATGAGTGCAGGCGTCGCGACTTTATACGCCATCCGGGTCTGCATACTCCGACCACTCCCGCTGCCACGGCGCGGAAAGAGGCCGACTTTAACATTGGCTCTTATGGGAGAAACTGCTTTACGCGCTCATAACGGTCACATATTTTGACTTAAAACCTTTTGAGTGGTATCATTGTTTACCTTACCTCAAGCCCTGTTGATTTATGTAAATTCCAGTGCTCTAAGTTCTATAATATTTAAAAAAAAAATAGACAATTTAAAGAAACAACTAGATATAAATCTCTTTAAATAATATTAACTGCTTGATAGTTTATATTGATTTAAAAGCTTAAAATGCCTTATGCATTCATAATCCTAGACATACTCGTGCATACTCAACATATGCACTCAACAATTTCTTACTAGAACTTTGGCACTGCATTCATGGCCGTATTTCTAAATACAAGCTGAAAAAGCTGGAGCCTATAGCGGCAAAATTTTAGGGGCGGCACTTTGTCAATTTATACTAAAAAATTAAAATAATTTTACTTCTTTAATAACAGAAACTATTTTAGGCTCATCTTTATGATTTAAGTGTATTGAGTAAATGGAAATATGTTTATTCTTTTCATGTGAGTTTACTCCACATAATTTTGTAACATAATATTTTTCATGTAGGATGATTGTTGTAATCACATTCACAAGGCCCAGAAAGAGGGAATTACACTAGCAATCTAAGTGTTTAGATTCGCTACCAGTTATTTCCTTTTTGAATCATGTTAATTATTTTACGAATACATTGGCCACAAAATAACTACAATAAATGTATGGTTTTGGTTTTATATATAATAACCTCCTCTGTGAAAAATGTGATTTTTGTTATGAACGAAACGAAAAATTTACCGCTCTACTTGGCAGGTGGAGCTATTCTGCGAAACAACCAAATTTAATCCAGTAAAAAATAGTAGCTGTGAGTTTACACACCAGGGACCACTAGCATCTCCATCACCAGACTCTTCACGTTAGTGTCGCAACTGTATGATGTTATAGACTATGATGCTATCACAAGAAACCTTTCAAACTTCTTTTGATTTTGTTTCGGTAAAAAAATTGTCAATCAGTGATGAATGGGCGACTCTAGGATGAAAATATTGGGTAGGCAACTATCTGGGATGTTAATTTATTTTGAATCAAGTTTTACTTGAAGACGTAAAAGTTGTTATGTTGGAGCTGCGCTTTTGCCATTTCTACAGCGATAACATTGCCAAATGGTAAATCGTAATTGCGGTGGTTATGGTCCTACTGTTTATTTTCTCGAAAGGGTCACGTTTACTTACATTGTATAAAGGTGTAGGCGTTTGAAAATTTATTAACTGTTCAAATTTATCAACTCAATTTGCTTCAATTCAAATTTCATTTAAATTTGAAGTCGTTAAAAGTATGTTTTGTAGCTTGTGATAAAAACCAACATTATAATTGGGCTGGCAGATGCCTCCTTCTATACTGCCTTGCCTGTTTACTGTGAGGCTGCTAACGTGAAGTCACTTTGTTTTGATTCCTGGCTTAAAGTATTCAATTAAAGAATTGTTCATAAAAGCAATTAATACTTTTGATATTTTTATATTGAGACATACAATTAATATCGTGCTTACTTTAAGGTTAATACTCCCCTATAGAAGTAGCAAATAAAAACGATGTATGAGTGTATCCCTATAAGTTGTGGTAAGGGGAGGGGGGGCGGCAGAAAATATATATCCTATAGGCGGCATTTTCCTAAATCCGGCCCTGACTGCATTCGCGATTTACGCACCGCCACACTGTTTCTCCGCATTTTTTCATTTTTCTTCGTGTACCTTTATAGCCGTTGTACAATAGGCAAGTTTGGCCTCTTTTGGTGCTAGAAAACTCCATACCAGCACGATGGGCCCTCCTTGCTATCAAATAGACGAGTGACTTTGCGGTGTCCACATGTAAACAAAGGGGTGGGAGAGGGGTGAGATTCCAGGGAATTCCAGAGCAAGGCGAGGGCGCACAACCAAAGGAGCGATGAACCTTCGGCTACCTGTGTTGCGTTCCTTATCCCTTGTCAAGTTTTCTGCTGGACGAAACGACACTATAATAACTAATGTGTTTCATCAACTGTAAAAATGAGCTGACGGAAACGGTACTTTTTTTTAAATGGGCGTTGGGCGAAACGACACTGGACGAAATGACACTACACCGATTTTCAGCACAAGTTTCAATAAAATAAAATTATGAAAATGTGACATCCTTCTCTTATCTCCTGCTTCTTAGATCATAGGTTATTCGACAAGATATTCTAACCTAGATAAAACAAGGAACAAAATTATACTATTACAGTACTCTAAAGTTAAAAAATATCCTAATACTTTTTATTTACGATATAAAGTCAAATCTTTATTCAACTTATAGTTTTGTTTACACTTTTTATCTCCCTTTTACATACATTTATATTAAATTGCAAATAAAAACCTCTTAGAAGCTAAAATTTACAAATTAATTTGCTTTATCGAAAATGAAAAATGCTAACAGGCAAATTACTGATTCAAGACGTTTATTTGATGTCTAATTAATAGAAATAAATAACTTCATAAGCATTGGAAGAAAACCGTTTCCTAAAAAGGTCAATGCATCCTACTGTGATAGAAATTCTAGTTTTTCTTTTACCTAAAAAGTAAGTTTTGAGTTTTGTAAATCAGAGGGTCATTAGTATAATTCAATTTGTAATTTAATGAGGATTCTAATAATAGTCTTTGCTTATGACTTCATTTACTTGTATTTAAAACTACACGTAAAATTGATACTAAGTTAGGCTATAGCAATGCTTCAAAATAATGGAAATTTGACGGCATCTGGTCACGTGACCAAAATATTAAGCAGGCCCGTTATGTTTTCGTGTGCCCCGCTCGATGACGTTTTGCTGAAAATTAGATTTTGCTTAGGAATATTTTACTCTAATCAGTAGTATATATTGATTTTTTATGGGGCAAATATATCCATAACAGCTCTAAAAAATAATTTAATAATTTAGATATAACGAAACATTAATTATTGGTTTTTGTCTTTCTATAAACAAATTTATAATTCGATTTCATGCAAATAATTACACGATTTTATGATGTTTTTATCAGTCATTAGGTATAGGCTATAGTTACAAATCATAATAGTTAGTACTATTTAATACAATTTTTCTTTTTTTTTCTTTTGATTTGTTTACATCAGATTAGGTCTTAGGAAATTATATATTATATTTTAAGTAAAACGAGGAGGGCCTATTGAGCATAGTGGTGCCATTCTGTCGGGTACTGTCACGACAGATTGTCACCCCAAGCGGCCGGCGTCAGGTTGTCACCACGACAGATTGGCACCGCGCCTTTCTCGAGGTTCCAACCTGTCGGGTACCGCGCCGTCAGATTGTCACCGATAGCGGTAGGCGTCAGGTTGTCCCCACGACAGATTGGCACCGGCCCTTCTCGGGGTGACAATCTGTCGGGCAGCGCACACGACTGATTGTCACCTCTAGGATCGGTGCCAAACTGTCGTGGTGCCAATCTGACGGGGTGACAATCTGACGCGTACCCTTTGAGAATTCTTTTGAACATCCATTTTTGAAACAAGGCTTTATTTTTGATAATTTTAATTTTTCTGGAAAAATTCCGGTAATGAAAGATGAATTTATTATATGAGTCAACGGTAATAACAGATATTTCCTAGCGTGCTTTATTACTGGCATAGGTACTTCATCCCAGCCAGCAGAGAACTTGTTATCAAATGACATGATAATTTTTTCCAAGTCATTAAAATCAATTGTTTTGGGATTAAAAATTACCCTATTTCCTCTAGACGGTAACCGGACATTCCCCTGACTAGGAGTGTAATTGGATTCCGGCAGGATAAAGTCATCAACCATTCGTGTGTAAAAATTATTAAAAGACTGGCATACATATCTGATGTTGTCACAATTTAAACCCTCAATATAAGGCATGTTTTTACTGTTAAATTTTTTGTTTCTTACATTATTACCGACTTCTTTGTTAATAATGTTCCAGGTAGTTTTACTGACATTCTTTGACTTTACAAGTAAATCATTATAATATAAACATTTGGTATCAATAATTTCTTTTTTTAATTCTTTCTTTTTTTCCTTTAAGACAGATTTGATATATTGATTTTTAGTTTCTCTTACAGTCCTACTTAAACTTAAAACATTTTCCCTATTAATCAAAATATTTTCAGACACCCAATTTCTACCATTAATTACTCTACTTTTAACCTTAGGAAAACAGATGTCAAAATTGTACATAAAGATAGAAAAGAAAGTATCGAATTTCTCTGCAGTGGGAGCATTTAAAACATGAAACCAATTTTCATTTGATAACATAAGACAAAAATTATTTATATTTTCATCCGTATATTTTCTAGAATAAGTAGTAACATTCTTTTTATCAGATAGGTTCTCAATTTTTTCATCATAAATTTGAAATAACTGTGCGTCATGATCTGACAGTTCTGTAATTAAACCAGAGATTTTTGTTTTGCCATTAGATATATTTGTGAACACATTGTCAATACCACTCTCCCTTGTCTTACAGACTCTTGTTGGAAAATCTACTAATGCTTTAATTTTGTGTGTATCTAAAATATTCATTAATCTACGAGTCGTTTTGGTTTCGTCAAGTACATCAACATTTATATCCCCAACAACCACGATGTTTTTAAATTTGTTATTTATGATTTCTAAAAATGAATCAAATTTATCTAAAAATATTGAATTATAACAGGCTTTTGGTGTTCTATAGATTCCAGCCAATAAAAAAGAATATTTTCCTGATTTAACCTTTACTGTACAGCATTCAAAAATTTTATCAGATGTTAGCTCTATGATATCTGGTAACCGTAGCTCCTTAACATTTAATTTTGACTTTGATAATATCATCACCCCACCCCCCCTTATTGATTGACGGACATAACACGATTTTACCTCCATGTTTGGCAAGTTCACACAATTTATTTCCTCTTCCCTCATTTTATGTTCTGTCAGTACTAACAAATCAGTCTGGATTTCATCAAGCAACAAAGATAAAGCCTCCAGTCTCGACGGCAAATGTTGAATGTTATGATGCATAATAACAATTTGCTTAGATTTATTAATTAAATCCTAACCATATTTTTTATTAGAACAATTTTGACTTGAAGCATGCATGCTAAAAGATTTTTTCTTTATGTTGTGATGGTTGTTTGAGGGCAATGACAGTTTAAAGAATTGGAGAGAGGTTTACCAATATTGACAGTATCAATCCTACGATTACTAAGAATACTTTCTGAGACACTAATATTACTTAATTCTATAATGTTTTCTGTGTCCATAGTGATGACTGGTTCATGAGATGCACCATCTTGTAGAGACAACTGCATAGTTTGCCCACCCTTGTTGACTGGTGAAGTGTTGAGAGTGGTGGGTGCAGGTGGTTGTGGAAGTAAAGGAGGATATTCTTCTAAAGACTTCAGATTCAAATTATTTTGTGCTGAGTTTTGCTTCTTGCTGACGATTGATGTGTAATTTTTCTGCTGTAAAGACCTAGCTGGAAAAAATAATCAACTTTTTATAATTCATGTTTTCAAAATGGTGGCCAATTAAAATCTTTAACCTTAAATTACATAAAAAATACCTACATAAGGTAGCAAAGTTTATGTTCTTTTGTTCTTATGTGGTTTTTGTAAAGTTTAATTTAAAATCCAACGATGTAAAAATCGTGAAAATTGGTTGATAAATAAGCAAGATAGAGCAATATAACTGAGCTAGTCACGGTCGGACCGCTTCCCCGGGAACAGTTTTGGTATGAAATCCATTGTTGAGCTGGCGCCACAACCGCGCGCTTTTCGCGCGGCAACCCATGCGTGACTATTTGTATTAAAATCACTAAATTTTAAATATGATATTTTTGCTTGTCTTTGGTCCAGGAATAATACCTGAAAAAGAGGGTCTCAGAGAGGATAGAGGGCTAGAAGGTAGAGTTCAGGGAGACTCTGTAATTAATAGTTGTGCAAAGTTTTATTTCTGTAACTCCAATAATTTCATAGATATAGGGGTCTAAGGGTTTGATTACATATATGAACAGTCGGAAAACATCTAGACATAACTTGGACACATGCTGTCGTATGTTCCATACCCCATAACCCCCCAGCAATCTCCGTTAAATAAGGCCTCGCAAAAATATTTTGCTCCAGGCCTCGCATTTCCTAAGGACGGTTCTGTAAATGACACTACCATTGAAAACATAATTATTCCCTTTTTATCAGTACTTTAATTATATACTCAAGGAGAATTGAGGCCAGATAAGAAGTATGATCTCCTAACTTTCTGCGACTCTGAAGTACTGGGAATATTAATTGGCTACACTCAACTCTTTTACTATCTCTTGGGGACCTCAATGTTATAAAAATCCCACCACAAAAACCCCAAAGATTGGACGAATAATGTCTTAAATATTTTACTGTACTACCAGTTATATCATAATTCATTATTAACCCATCATACCACAATATCCATATATGTTTGTCTTTAGATGCAGTGATAAAGTAATAAAAGCCTAGTCACAAAATGTTTTGGGTAAACATGTGTTAAAACTACCACTGGTAAAGAGGAAACCAGTTAAATTAATCTTTCTTTAATGTGGAACCCTTCAAGTTTTCTTATTGTACCTGGTAAATATAATTTTGTTTTGTTTTCAGTTGCTATTCACAATGCTGTTCCTTTTATTGGCTTTGGATTTTTGGATAACTTCCTGATGATCATTTGCGTAAGTTATTTTACTTACTCAGACTTTCTACTCCAAAAAACATTGTTGATGTACAAAGTTTCATCGCTTTATTGAAGCGATGAAACCCCAGTCTCTATGTGCATTGAACACCCTTAATAAACATTTAATTTGGGGATAGTTATAACCTTGTGCCAATCGCATCAGTGCAATCATCTCATGGATTACAGTACACTCTCGTTCATCGGAACTAATGTGGCGGACGGCCGGTTCGGATGTCAAAAAATTCCGATGAAGCAGAGTCCGTCGTGAGTCATCATTTCCGCCCGTACGTTGATCTATCTTGATTGTATTCACTCTTGTTTTTAAGATAACACAAGAGATTTTATGAAAATAAGGCACTCAAACTTTGAACATGGTAACAATGAACCTATAGGAATAAAAACAACGCAGGAAATAAAGATCCAAAATCTTTATTCTAATATTCCAGCAGTCAACTGACTTCCACGTTAACACAGGTGCAGTCGCGACGCGAGACAAACTGAATGACTGTTTGGGAACCGGTCGACGCTGATGTTCACTTCCTGCCCCCTCACTCTTTCTATTTTTGTGTGAATACTCCACGGCCTCGGAAATCACATCGATGGGTACAGATTATGGAAAACGCCTGATGACTTTTGATGCAAAATGTGATACTTCACTGTTGTGCGGATAGAACGAATGGAAATTGAAGGCGCTAAAACGGAAAAATTATTTATTTCATAAGAAAAAAAAATTAATAATATCCAAATTTTCAGTTCCGATGAAGCGGAGTTCCGATGTCGCTGAGTCCGATGAACGAGAGTGTACTGTAATTATTTTTCTGGACTTGTACTTATGGAACATGGACCCGTTTAGTATGCATTTTTATTTTTATAATTTAAAAACATTACCCTGGTTTTATTTTTCAGCAGAGTCTCGCTGATCTGAACTACCAACCGATATTCAGCTAAATATTTGAAATGGCTGAGTTCACAAGAAGTGTTCAGGTATTCGATCTTTTATTCCCACTGTTTACTTGATCAGAACATGTTAGAAGTCATTGCGGAAAAGCTATCGCTAATAGCTATGAAACCGTGTTAGTTAGAATGGCAGCAAAAATCGGTGTTCAATAACATTATAGTAAAGTTTGCAAAATACAGATTAGATCAAAGAAAAATATCCAAATAGTGACAAAAACACGTCTAATGTAAATATCTCACTACGACAACCGGGATCATAAGTAAATAAAATGTTTGTATTTTCTTCATAAAACGCTTTGGCCTTTGGTGGATCTTTGGAACAGTGGAATCGGTATAGCGAGACTCTACTATAATTTGTTATGCTTTCATTTATTTTCTGATAACTGCTACACGTTTTCCATCTTCCATTTATTTCAGGGTGACTACATTGAGCTGACTCTGGGTGGATTCATGACTTTGTCCACAATGGCTGCGGCTGCTTTGGGAAACACTTTCTCCGATGTTTTGGGTCTCGGTTGCGCCAGTTATGTTGAGGCTTTAGCAGCCAAAATCGGCGTTAAAGCGCCTCCTCTTTCACCCATCCAGCTAGATATGAAGTCATCCCGCGCTTTTGCCAATGTTGTAAGTACAGTGAGATAATGTTTCGATATTTTACTCAGGGAGACTACATTGAACTGACTCTCGGCTCATTCATGACTATTTCCACCATGGCAGCGGCGGCTCTTGGCAACACGATGGGAGACGTGTTAGGTCTATGTTGCGCCGGATCTGTTGAATCTCTCGCTGCCAAGATTGGTGTCAGGGCCCCACTTCTTTCCCCCATACAGCTGAATATGAAGTCTTCACGGCTATTTGCCAATGTAGTAAGTTGGTTGTTTTTTATTGGCTGCTGTGAGTGCTTTGTGGATTGTTTGTTGAAATTTTTAAAAGTGCCTTTTGTTTTTTTGTGATTTTGGGTCACTCAAATAGTTTGTATTGTTAATTAGTTGTAGTAAAATATTTTTATTTAGGCCTACCAATAGTTTGTATTGTTAATTAGTTGTAGTAAAATATTTTTATTTACAGTAGCATATTTAATTTACCTATAGATTTGTTACCATTCAGCACTGTAATGTATTTTTGTTTTTTCATGTGCCCAAGTGCCGTAATTGGTCTCTCACACCTCCAACCACAAGTTTAACCAATTAAATACAAGAGTGACATGGTAAATGAGTTTTCAGAGCTTAGCATATTCAATTAAAGTGTTATCTTTCCTTTTTATTACCAACCCATATTTCATTGTTGATAAGCAATCCGTTTATCATGTAAAAATATCATTAGTTATAAAGTGAATGCATCAATACCCGACCAGTTAAGACTTTTTTAATTTTGAAAAAGTGTAGTAAATAATTCATGAACAAATTAAACATGTTGGATGGTTTATTAGAAACTTTATCCAGTATCCAGTAGGAAAACATCCAGTTTCTACCCCTTAAGGGCTCGGTCACTGGCTAGGAAATTCCCCATGTTATACTCAGGACGCATGTTCAGTAAGCCAGATGACAACTTACACATCAGATTTTTTTTTTATTGAAACAGTTAAGAGTCTTCTTCACCAATGGTTTACAGTAGATTCACGATAGTCCGACACTAAAGTCTGGTATGCTTAGCAGTCCGACACCGCATCTCGCACCAAATCCTTAAACTCTATTAAAATCTTGAAAACATACCGGTATATGGCCAGAAAATCCAATCTATAAAGAGAAAGACAGCAGTATTCCCGCTCCCGGTAACCCTAAGATAACAATGAAGTTGTGAATGACGCAATTACACTTTGTGATAGTATGAACACAAGTATCCTCAAATGTTGAAGATGGATCTTATAATTGCTGACCAAACAGATGAAGAGATAGAAGAGTCAGTCACATCTAGTGTAAAAGACTACACGCGGATTTTGCATTGAATTTAATGCAAATAAGGCCATTTTAACAGCAAAATCAATGTTTTTATGAAGAAAAATCTCAATAACTCCGTTATTTGTTGTCCGATCCTTACAAACTTGGCACCATTGGTTAGGTAATTTAATTTAGCAACTTTTTTGAGCCTCGTAAAATTTTTATAAAATTTACCGATTTTGAGATATTTGAGTTTGAAAATTTTAAATGGCCGCCATTTTGAAAATATACAATGGAAAAAATTTATTTTTTTCTTGGGAATGTACATTAGTATGATAAAGATTTATACCAAGTATGATCTTAATACAACCATCCGTTACGGAAATAAAAATTATTATGTGTAAAAAACAAAATGGCGGCTGTGTGAGTAACTTAAGACATCCGGACAATTTAAATATGATATTTAGAAATGTTTTTAACCCAGGAACAAAGCCCTAAAATATTGGTAGGGAGTTCTGAAACACCCTGTATAATTACAGGTAGTCTGGTGGTCTCACGTGGCAAAGGCCCTAATAAAAGTGCCGTGACTGTATAGATTAGACTGTTGTCACCTGCAAACAATTTTGATTTGCTGGTGCGAATAAGAGCGTGAACTTGATTTTTATGACTTTTTAATGCTGGAAAACATTCATGAAAGAGCCATATAACCTAATGCACATTTTTATAGCTACTAAATGGAACAAAAATCAGTTGGAAACTGTATAATTAAACCAACATATGATATTTCCAACCTGTGGTACTTTAAATTAAACAAGAGTGGAGACCCTTCAGCCTGACCAAAGCTAATGAGCTTATTGTGGGCAGCAAGCGAGAGGAGCAAACGAGCTCAAGATGAAAATGCTTGGTCCCCCTGGCAGTGTTGTTGAAAAATAAGCAATATATAACTTAAGATTTTCCTATAAGAATAACACGGAAAACTTGATTTGAATTTTCTCTGTGGTATTTCTTCATTTGAATGAATGAAGACCCGGGTGGAGTCAGCAGCATACATTTGTGCCTTCAGGCTGTGGTAAAATACTACATGGCACAATTATCTGTTGCCCTGTCTATATTTACAGAAATCATTTTGCATCATGCGAGCGAACATGACGATAAGCTGACTGGCTGGCTTCTACAGTTTATAGTTTCTAACTTGTATTGTATGTTTTGGAATTTGTTTACTCATTCATTTTGCATGGTAGGTTTAGCTGTACACTTTTATTATTGTTTCTTAAAACTTAATCACTTACTAAGACGCCAATATGAATGAATTATGAGTAGGCCTTAGGGTGTTATGCCTTATGAAGCTTTGTTACCGTCTTAGATCAGCTGATTCTTTAGTAATTTATTATTTTCAATACACTAAAAATAGTCAATGTAAAAATGTAATGCAATAAAATATTCCATAGTTTCTTATGAGATTTATGAATTATATTATCATAACATTTTTTGTTAATTAAATAAAAAAAATCCGTTGGAAATTCTCTGAGTATACAGGTCTGCGTGATGGGGTATTTGATTTTAAAAGCTATTTCACAGAGTGTTAACTAGAGGGCAGGGTGATGCTAATGAATTTGAAGATATCATAGAATTTAAATAACATTTTTAAGCAATTGTCTTAATTTTTAATGCTTAATTTTTTAGCTGCCCTACTGCAATAGTGAAGATATTATAATTTTTAAATAGATTGTAAAAATTTCAATATTAACTAAATTTGGTTAACTACAGAGTTAATACATAGATGGAGGATATTAGTTACGATCGGTTGTCCTTAGCGAATTTTTTTTCGTTTTACCCCATTGCTGCTTATACATCTTCCTACAAACATAGTTGTAGAATATTTTCTCATGTTGACAATGTCATGTGTCTTTTTGTCTTGAATACACTGTGTAAAAAGATGTTTGTGACAGTAAAAAAATATTTAAACTCTATTTTTAGCCCCTGAACTGCGTATTTTAAGACTTTAAATATAGGCACATACCTTCTTCCAAATTCACAGTTGAACTGATTGGACAAAGGTATGTGCGTATGTACACAGATTAAAGAACCTTCTATTAAATATTAAAGAAGGTTCTTTTATCCGTAGTATGTGCCAATGTAAGTATAAAAAATATTCTATTCTACTACTTGACAGTATTACAAATCTAAGTAAAATTTGTTTTTTGGCTCACTCGTTTTATCCATTTTATCCATCATACTATACCAGTGACTTTAATACAAATTTGTCAAACCCAAGAAAGGCAAACATAGCTCAATTCAGCGCCGTCTGTCTAGGTCCTGGAGGTGTTGTGGCAAGAGGAGGGCCATCCAGCTGTAGGGCCCTCACGTCTCACTGAGAGCCACTTGAGTTCCTCACCATTTCACCCTTGCTTTATGGCTTTGGTTCATAAATAGCATTTCCAGTTTATTATTTTACCCATCATGATTTATTGTACATTTATCGCATTAAATATTGCATTGCATTTAAATACTGTTAACCTAGTGTATATGCATAATATTATAGGTAGTTAATGAAGGAATCCAAAAAATATAAGTTATAAACAGTAGTCTCTTACTGATTTTATGATGTTTATATTTGCCAGATTAGTGAATAGCAAATGGCAGACTAGGGGAAGAGTATAAAAAAAAAAACACATTAAAAACACACTATTACAGTTCAATAAAAAATTAATAATGTAATACAATGTAGACTTAAAATTTAATTGTTCTTTATTGTCCCTAAAAGTACAAAAAATATAACATTTTTAGCTATTAGGATTACAGAATACCTTTGCATTGTGTGTATATTTTACATTAGGTGTCTCGAGACCCTAGAGTAGGAATACTAATTTACAGCCATACCCGTTATGCAAAGAAGAACAGGTTAGTAGCAATCTGATATATCTATAGGAGATAGTCAGCCATCTTAGTAACACAATGTCCATGTCCAAATTTAACTAAAATGAAAGTGTAAAGCATTGTCCTCCACTGTCTTAAGGTAGTGACGAGCCTCGCCATAGGGAATGAGACAGCCAAATAATTAATAAAGCCATTAATTTGCAGTGTTGGTTGTAATAATGGTTGGACCTATTATGATGTTTAGATTTTCTGGATTAGTGAATAGCCGATGGCAGACTAGTGGAGGAGTATAACAAAACACATTAAATACACATGAAGAAGGAAGAAAGAAGGAAGAAGAAAGAAGAAGGAAGAAAGAAGAATGAAGAAAAACTATGGAAAAATAATTGAAAAGACTAAGGACCGGTTTCTCCAAACACGTTCAACTTAAACCTAGTTTAACTCAATGTCAATCATATGGGTAATTGTGGTTTAAACTTGCTTCAAGAAACCGGCCCTTAGTAAAATAAAATTTGGAAATGTGAACTTTTAAACTGTGGAACATAGTAAAAGACTTATGTAAATTCACATACAATGTCAAATACTGTCAGCAGAATGAATGTTATTATTATTATTACATTCTTTTTGTCTTGTGGAAATTAAAAAAATATTATCAAAGCATCTTACAACTTCAACAACAAAAGTACAGTATTTTGCAAAAGAAGAACAGCCCTCCTCAAGATGACAAAGGTTGGTTACATTGTTTTCTTCCCCCACTTAATATTTAAATCTTGATAATCTTTTACAGGGACGTGGAATCGGCGTGACCATTGGCTGTTTGTTGGGAATGACACCATTGCTGTTTATGAACAACAAGGATGACAAAGACAAAGAAAAGAACACCGACACTCCCAACCCAGAGGAGTAATATTGTTTAAAGTATAACTCTTTTAATTTATCAACTGTTTCAACGTCGTTAACTGTTTGAATATCAGAATTTACCTTTATTTATTAATGCTACAGTATTTAGGTTGTAACAACCTATTATTGGATTTAATAGTTGTCTATCCTCTAGTCAGTATCAGCATATGTCAGTCTGTCCATGTGTTGCCTGCAAAATATTGCCTTTAACAGATTAATCTGTGTTTTAGCTTTTAATCGATACATTTAAAAGTGCATTATGAAATGTCAAAAATGGAGCATTTAGAAATTAGTGCATTGATTCTCAAATGAAAAAATTAAGTTTTACAAGATTTTATAGATGTGCCCATTAGCTTCTTTATAAAAATGTAGTTTATATTCATAAGAGTATCCATTTATTCAACTAGATGAAAAAAGAGTTAAAGTGTTAGCTTAGAATAGCAATTTGTAATTTTTTGTAACTGATAGTAACAGTAAGATTTTTGCTTTACGTTCCTAAAAAAAGAGACTTGAATTATTGCCTGAAAAATATTTAGTACTGTAATGGCCATGACCAATGAAACAAACACAAGTACATATCACAATATCTTTTAGGCCTCAACCTCGTTTAGCCTGAAGACCAGTCTATGTAAAAGAATAAAAGTATATGTAGTTTTTAGCCATTTATAAATTTTTAGATATGACTCTGAATGAAAAAGTGCAGACTTTGAACTTTTATAACAACTGTCCCTAATCATGCTAACGATGATAGAATTGAATTCAAAATTCTTTATCCTCGCATAAAAATTTTATAATAGCAATGCTACTTTTACAGATGATATTGTCAATATCAATTTAAAGCTAAAATCTTACACTACATCAACTAGAAGACTGCAAAGAAAAAAAAATAGGAAGTGAGAAAAGGGAAATGCACAGATAACGACTATTTTTTAGTCTTATAAGCCCAGAAAAAATACATAAAATTACTTCCTTAAGAAGCAGGATGCTACCTGAATACTATAGTCATGGGGCGTAAGAATGTAATAACGGTGTGTGAAAGTACTTTTTGACAAAGAAGAGAGATCATTTTAAGTTCTCTTTCTAGAGTAAAATTTTCTAAACCTGCATAAATTCTATTTAACTTACAGTGTTAGATTAAAATAATAGAATCCAAACACCTTTTTACAATGAATATATTTTAGGGCCATGTTATAAAAATTTAGTAGCTTTGTAAATGGTGCATAAAATTAAATATAGTATTTTACCTGTGTTTTCACCTTATATTTTATTTTACATTTTATATGCACTGTACATCTTTGAGTGTCCTTGTAAAAACATCAAATCAGTCGAAAAACTAAAGCCCTCATAGGTTAAAGTAAAAAACAAATTTATATATTTTGTTTAGTTTAATAACTTAATACAATTCAATTTGTATCAAGTGTTAATTTATTAATCTCTTGGTCACTTGTGACACTATTTCTTGTACCGTGTATGTCAATGTGATGAATAAAGATATTTGACTATGACTACTCGATGAATCAGAGCTTCATAACTGTTTTGACCCCCGTTTGTCAGCGTTGTACGGTGATTTTGGTTTTAATTAGCAACATTATTGTGACTGTTAAGGCTAGTTGTATTTTATATACTAATTAGTTTGAACTATTATTATCTTTTGATTGTTGTTTTATTTATGTTTTGTATAAACTGTACTTATTTATTTTATATTGTTATAAGTGATGATGATGATCGAATTCAGAATTTCCAAATCCGAATTTTAAAAATCTAACCTTAATTTTTTTCAAATCTTTACCACTTTATTTACTTGTCCAGACTTAAGTAGAACTATAAGTTCAAATAATGAATAATTACAAATAATTTGATAATAATTATTAATCATTTCAATTTAAAACTAGAACTATAAAAGCTCAATTAAAACTATAAATTTGAGAGTCAAATAAATTAAGCCTAACTCAAATGAAAACCATAAACCTGGCGATGTAGAAACAAAACCTTAGCGAAGTCCATACTTTATATGGTACATAAAAATATTTTGAAAATAAATCTATCACACATCACAGGGAAAAGGGCAATAACCTTACAACACTAGATTCTGATATTTTAATTTTATTTTGAATTTAGAGATAAACAATAAACTAATTTCATTAGACAAATAGCGTTTTTATCATTTTAGGCTATAAAAAAAATTTCATGATCATAAAAAACTCAACTAATAAAGTTTTTGTTAGTTTTTCCCTTATTTGGTTTCAGAATACTCATTCTCTATTGTTTTATGTAATAAAATGTAGGGAAAATTTAACAAAGACTTTCAAACTTTAACTCTTTTGTTTCAACTGTGGACTTCATCCCTTTTAAATTTATCTCTGTCCACAAAGTGGTGGTTTTCCCAATAGATACATTCGAGGTTCAATTCTTTAATCTTGAAGATAAATTTCAAATCTTTTCTGAAGATTTAGCGGATTTGAGATTCGGCTTTGACTTGTCATTAACTGTTATATTTGTAATACTAACTCAATATCTTATTAATGTTTAATAGTATGACAATAGTAGTGTAAGGTTAACAAAGGCATAGCTTTTATCCATTCACAAAAAACTGTGACCAATTTAACAGCTTGTCATTTTACATTATGTAGCTAGTAATAAACCTCTCTCTATATAATTTTATACAGAATGGTGAAAAGGCAATATGTTGTTTGTTTTCTACACCCACCCTTTGTTAACTGACTCCTTAAGAACGAACGAAAATCGAAAAATAATACTTGTGAACGATTTATTTACTCCATTATTTGCAATGGCTTAGTTATATTTTGTATGTTCCATGCAAGACCAAGTTCTTTTAACAAATTATTTTGTTGTTCATCTATCATAAACCTCAGACCTACAAAAAAGGTTTTTCAAAGCTCTTGTAAACCGTCTTCCACATGTAATTCTTGGTGCACAATGAAATGCTACTTATTAGAATTAAGTAAGGTAAAGATTAATAATATACCTCATACAATTAGTACATTACACCTATTAATTAAACCCGGAAGATACAAAAATAATGAAAGTTAGTAACATTTTCCTTTTTGAGATTAATAATTTAGCTTTGAATGGATAATGTATATTAATATTCTTGTTTATCAACATAAAATTTTGATTTGTTAAGTTCATGGTGGACAAATAACACAGTTTCAATTCAAATTAATGTTAACCTTAAAATTATGTATACTATAATGTATCCCCTTAGAGTTTATAAAATTTAAGTTTGCAAGATTTATTTCCGACATTATCAATCCGAGGTGTTTTCTCCGCCCTTATTTATTACCACTCGACACGTTCGCTGTGACCCAGTAACGAGACCAGAGACGGTATGATTACCCAGGAGAGTTAGTGGTTTATTCTGAGAATCCCCTCATCCTTGTTTCTGTATTCTCGGCCTCGCCAACTTGCATCTAACATTCATACAGCACCTATATGATATTAGAACATCTGACTTTGTCACTCAACTCTTGGAGAGGTCATATTAATTAAATGATTTCAGTGTAAGCTGATTTAGCGAAATGAACAAATGAAAACGCGGAATGTTGTCTATTGAGTTTTGCACTGTGAATCAAAGTGATTTTCAGCAGCGAACGTGTTGATAAACTTGGTCAATTACTCATGAGCAATTTTCTATTTGAATTGAATCTCGCAGTAATCTTATTGTTTAGTAAAAATGTCTGGCTCTATATTTTAGCATATTGTTAAGCTAAAAAGATAGATGCATTGTTTCTTATTTGTTATACGTGTTATGTTGTGTTTAAAAACTGTTTTCATTATAGTAATAGCGCTCTAGGCTAGCGGTGCTACTTTTTGTTCTTGTTGTACAAATTTTTATAGCGCATAAACATTTAAGTTTGTAAATTGTATTGTTTTAAGTGTTGTAGATATATGAATGTTATTAATTTTAGTGTTACATTTTTCATCAAGGAAATTGACAGAATAGGTTATAAAATATTTCTAATTTGAAGCCAATTTTATATACTGTAATATGTAATTCTATCTCACTTTGTGATTTAGTCATTTAATTTATTCCAGTTAATATGTAATACTAATCAAAATAGTTACCTTTGTTTGTTTTTTGTTTTTTATTCATGTCGTATAAAATTGTTTTCTAAGATGAAATAAACAATGTTATAACAGATTTTTTTGCTTTATTTCTAAACAAATATTTGTGAAGTTCCAATAAAAGTAATCAATTTGCGGTTTTTGCAGCCCTTTAAAGTTTAGAGGTTATATATTAATACCCTTTACAGTTAAAAGTAATCAATTCGCTGTTTTTGCAGCCTCTAAAGTTTAGTGATTATATATTTATACCCTTTACAGCTAAAAGTAATCAATTGTGTGGAAGATGAGGGAAATAGTTGTATTGCGTGGTCATTATCTATTGTGGTGCGAGGCCTAACCTATGTCAGATGATTCAAGTGACCTGTTCGCCCATCCACTCAAATGCCTTTGAAACATTTTTATTATACATTTCCTAAAACACCTACACATTTTTTGTCATTATAAAGATCTGTACTGCAAACATATGAACAGATATTATAAAGTAGTTGGAAAATTATATGAAGCTTTGAGTAACAAATTATTTTTGTATGAAAATAAAAATTTGAATACATAAAAAGTGAAGAAAACAAATTATTATGGTAGAAAATCTCATTATTTACACTAATTGTAAAGTTTAGTAGATAACACATTTACTATTATGTTTATATATCATTTACTTTATTTTTATGTTTCAAATGTACACTGCACATGTTCGTAAAATTTTGCCCATTTTTCCTTATTTTTCTCCTTAACTGAAGTAAAAATAAATGTTAAACGCCACAGGTGTGCGTAGAGTCAATGTATACAGAACCAAATAAGTTGGGACATCCCATGTTAAAAATTTGTTGTTTTGCCCTCGAAAACCAGAGCAAAGAAAAGCGCTGATTCTAGGATTACTTCTCCTTACTGTCACGGCTAGGGCTCTTTCTACCTCTTAAATATCAAAATGAGCATATTTGTTTCAAAAAATCAAAACAATAACTTCTGTAAAATTATTCTAGTCATCTGTTTCCATTCAACCAATCAGAATAATCCTTACCATTTTGGTGGTGCTATCTGTGTTTCGGGGGCGGCGTTCTCACTTCCCTATAAGGATGTCCCTACTTATTCGGTTCTGTATACATTGGTAGAGTCAGACTCATGCTGCTCAGCTGGTAGCTATCCGACTGAGCCATCGAGACATTAATGTTTTGAGGCTTTTAACACCTTTTTATATTCTTAGGAGAAAGTGTGTGTCAGTTGTCTGATACCCATTGTAGTTCCTTCAGTCACCATAAAAGTTCAGGATAAACTAGTTTTTTAAGTAATGCAAGGTGTATTTGTGTGTTCCAGACAAATTACTGGTCAACCTGGAAAGATTTGCTAACTAAATTATTTTGATCGATTATTTGACGTAAAACTATTTGAGAAAAACTGTGTAAAAATGTCTACCACTCTCTGAAACTGTGTTTGCCTGCTATGGCTAATTTTTCAAAATCATAGCTAGAGTTTTATAATTTTTTTGTTGAATATCTCTTAAACCATTGAAGATAGCTTAGCTATGTAAATTAGAAAATTAATGAAATAAAATTTTGTACATTTTGATATATAATATATATTGTCTGTCCCATATATTAGGCGACCATATTACTCTTTAACGCTACTTTGACAAGGGGATTTGAAGCGAACTTCATCTGTTAGTCAGGAAAACCCCATAACAGCGGTGTCAAAGGTCAACAATAAATTTGCTTAAATTAAATATCCAAATGTGCAAAAATTTGATTTCATAAATTTTACTAATTTACATAGCTATGCTATCTTCAACGGTTCAAAAGATATTCAACAAAAACTTATAAAACTCTAGCCACAATTTTGAAAAATCAACCATAGGAGGCAAACACAGCTTTGGAGGATGGTGGACTTATCATCATAGTTTTTCTACTGTCATTTTAATAACATTTGATCAAAATAATTCAGTTTGCAATTACCACCAGGTTCATTTGTTTTTTAGGTAATTTTACTAGACTTAAAATTGGCTAAAATTTTCCCTTGTATTATCGGACCCCTTGTTATTTGCTTCATAAGCGACTTGTGGGCCCTTTTCTAGTCTTCTTTACGAATTATTTTGAGTATTTCAACTGAATGAATTGTTTCACAATCTATTTTGTCTTAAAATAGATTACTTATTTTGATAAAAATAAGTATCTGAATATGCAAACAACCGAAAATCACAATTTTTGACCCAAACGACTTAATTGGTTGTATTAAAAAATTTGCTTTACCGAAATGAGGTACTTTCTTTATTTATAGCAAATTAAAAGAAAATCTAATTAGCAAAGTTACTGTACTTTTTAAAATATTCTAAAAGTTAATTTTTTTATAGAATTTTACTGCAAAAATTGCCAACAATATCTACACATTAAGTTACTAAAACAACATTTGTCAACAGAAAAGGGAACATTAAAAAGCCATCAATTAAAATTGCATATTATACACTTCATATACCACGTGAAAATTTCTAATTGACTGTCAGCGCTGGGAGGCCAGTGACCACTAAAACTGTGCCAGTTGCGCAAACAACTCCTTGAGAGTCGGCAAATTATCTGCTTACTGCTAGCATCTTGCTGCGTTGTCTAGGTGTTCTCAATTTATAATCTATTGCATACCTATTTGACTTCCTATTTATTTTGGTTTTGTTAAAATATATAAATAAACTGTAAAATTGTCTTTTTTTATAAAATACAAAAGCATTTTTTATTTAACTTCAATAAAACTGATCTTTTAATGAGTTGTGTAAAAATATAAACTGAATAGCAAATTGTGAACCTATAATATAGGTGTTATAAGAATGTGCCATCTAATTAAAATCCCTTGCAAAGTACATCATTTGAAGGCTATTTTAACAATTTTATTCATTGTTTGTGAAATAGGTTATTTTTTATGTATTAATGATTTTAATTTATATGGCAATGGCTATAGATCTGTATATGAATGTTTTACATAAAGAATAGATTAAATTATTTTGCCATTTCTGAAAATAACCTTTAAGCCACGTGAAAAGTAAATAAACTGGGCATTGTAAAATTAGTAATAATTTGAAGTTGAACTTGCCGTGCAGGTACAAACCAAAAAGTAAACAAAGTTATCATATTCAATATTTTATTCAAAATAACATCTGTGCGATTAATACAATTATATTAAGCAAATATCATGCAAAAGGAGTGATACAAATCATACTAAAAATTAACTTTTACAACTAATAAATTCTGCAACTTCAAAACAATTCATTAGTATACATATATTTTCGACCATTATATACAGAACAATTCGATAATAGTGATACCCTGAATTAAAAGAAAATTATTACTCGATTACAAAAATAAGATTATTATTATAAAACTTTTAACAGCCTTTTGGTTCAATGGAAGTAGTGTGTACTTGAGTCGATCAATACATGAGGATCTCTACTGGCAAAATCGTACTGGGATGAGATGCGACTATATTGGAAATAGTCGTAAGCCAGTCTTTCTGTTCAGTCCATTCATTCTTCTTTTTAACAAGGTAGTCTACTGGATTTTCAACATAGCCGTTTTCTTCAGGGAATGTGTGATTTTCAGAGTCCAAACTCACAGGAGAGTCAAAGAATATTTTCCACAATCGTGATCCGTCCCTGGAGACAGTTTCGTTGGTCAGACACCTCTGAGGAAGGGTAGGGGCTGTTGCGTCGGAAGCAATGTCAGGCTGGTCCATGGAGCCAATCGGAGGGTCGACGAGGGTTTGGCAGGGCAGGTGGAGGGGGGTTGGCGCTGGAGTTGACATCAGGTTCGCTGCCACAGTCGATACCTGGTTGGCAGCGATGGTCGATCCCACCATTACCAGCACACTGGCTGTATAGCTGGTCAGACAAACAGCTGATACCTATCATCAAACCCAAATATAACATTTTTCTTTCACAGTCGTTAACTATTGATTACTAGATCAGTTTTCAATCCTTCGTGGTCTTAGCCAGGAACAAAGCTACACAAGGGATCACTTTTCTTGAGTTTTGACAATAATTTCCAACTCAAGAAATGAAAAATGGAAATTAATTATTTCTAAAAATGCAGTTTAAGTGGATCTAGACTGTTTTAGTTTTTCCCTAAGTTACCATCTTTACAACACGTCACATAACTTGTAACAGGCCAATTGTGTAGAGCCAAGATGGATAATATTAGAGTTAACCTAGTTCAAGAAACATGATAGATGTTCACAATGCATCACACCCATTTTACCTTCATTGTTTGTTCATATTCAACAATCAATTGTAATACTGTCCCAAAAATGGATAAGAAACATAATATTTTCAACTGAACAGGAGCTTTTTTAGTTAGACCTAATTTAATCCATGTATGAAGAAGCATAACCAGATTTTGCTCTGAAATGAAATAAAATATACTATGGCTGAAATGACAGCAAAAGTGCAGGTCATTGAAAATAATTAATTTGAAGAATGAGAAATCCAACCAATTACTTGTTGAAATATTCTATGACATGGATAGATAGATAGATAGATAGATAGATAGATAGATAGATAGATATTTTATTGATCATTAGACACAATGTGCAATAGATCACGTCAAAAATTACAGATTGTTACATTAATAAATAATATAACTCGATCCTTACATACTAAGCATAACACATGTAATATCACAGTTAACAAAAGCAAAATAAATAAATAAATAAATATAAATAATACAATACAAGCAACATATACCGTAAATAAGACATGACCAATAAATAGCTACAAGACCAAACAATAAATACAAGATCCATAAAATCATATCACATGCACAATTTAAGCAATTTTGGCAGATCCTCAAAACACTAATATGCTCATATCACAGGCAAGAAATTCATCAATATTATAAAAGGGTCTATCAACAAGCCATTCATGCATTACTTTTTTAAAGCAGTCATAAGTTACATGCTGTGCTTTAACAGGAATCTTATTGAAAAATTTAATTCCCAAGGCTTCAAAAGAATTTAACACCTTGCTTAGTCTAGTATAGGGCCTAGCAATTGCTCTACAGTTCCTGGTATTATGGCTGTGAACATGCATATTTAATGTAAAACTATCAAAATTCTTTTTTACATGCAACAGGCAGTGAAATATGTACAAGTTAACAACTGTTAAGACCTTTTCTTGTATAAATAGAGGTTTACAGTGTTCTCTAAACCCAGAGTCAGTCATGATTCTGATCGCCTTTTTTTGGGCAATGAGGACATTATTTACATCGGAGCTATTCCCCCAGAGTAACAGGCCATAGGACAGAGTACTCTGAAATAGACCAAAGTAAACTACTTTTACATGAGCAGAGAGTCACTGCTCACCATGCTCGTGAGTCATGTTTGTCATTGGTTCTCTAAGACTTTTCAGAATACTTTGAAAATAACGTTGTTCATGTGTTGGGGAATGCAGTATGGCCTTTATTTCTCTTGTACTTTTTATGATTAAAAAAACTAAAAGAGAAAACTCCTCAAATAAACCAATTAACTTCTCAAATTTATAATTGCTTGCATGAGTTTTTATACAACTTTTAAGTGATGTCAAAGCGAATACATTATAAGTAAGCAGTTTCATTTGTTACAATGGATAATTTTAACTTACCGTAATGAGCGTATGAGCAAGATTAAGCAGTTCCGAAGCTTTCACCAGTGTTGCCAGCTCGGTATACGAGAACCAACCTCGATTACGGCCTTCTCGCAGGGCCAGTATTGCTTCAAGCGATCGAAGCCTTTCCCAGAATACAGCCTCACTCACGTATACTTCCCAGTTCTGTGTAAATATAAAATGTTATGATAATAACCACAAAACAATTTAGGCCTATTATGAAAACTGAAAAATTAACATAGGGCATATGAAGGCATGTTGTCCAGGGTTCTTACAACATTATCTCTCAGCAACATTCAAGGACTTTTTAAGGACCTTCCATGGTTTAAGGATCACTAGAAGTAAGTATATTTACATTGATTGTTAGGATTACATATTGGTTAAAATTTTGTTGTTAGAAAAAAATTGGTTTATCCAAAATGGGTTACACTGGGCATTGGGCCTTAGACAAGTTTAAATTTTAAATGCTCAACAATTTAAATAATTAAATTGAGAGTCAAATGAAAATATGTGAGTGACTAATAACATTGTCAAAGTTATGGCTCATAACAAGGTGACAAATTAAGTATCGTCATTGCTCAGGCCTATGTATGAACCAGCTTTTTTATCCACTATTTAGTTATTTAACCGTGAAACTTAGAAACATGTAATTTTCACACAATGTTCAGTAAAAAGTCTTCTTTCAAGTGATAACAGTGAAAGTGAAAACACTGATATGTTCGGCCATGGGTTGTGTTAGAGATTTAATTGAACTGCCACACTTTGCGAAGAACATTGTAAATTTCCATCGAGCAACAGGAGCATCGGTGTGCATAATCTCCTACAATCAAATGGCAAGGAGGGTTCTTTGGAGAGGTCTCACACATGAAGAGTTTATTAAATCATTAAGGTCTGAAATTTATGCTCAGCTTAGCAAGAACAAAGTTAACCAAGAACTTTCGGAATTTGACGTGGCAGCTGGCAGTTCAACCGTCACAACAGAGTCCTGCGAGAATCCCACTGCGCAGATTCCCTCAACCCTGGGAGAGGCCAACCGTCATCTTAAAAGTATTCTGTGTGCTAGTGAAAGTGAAAGTCATTATGGTGCCAATGAAATATCGTGTCTCGAAAATAGTGCGGTGGAAGATAGAGACGAAGAAGGATTTGGTGTAGAAGATGAAAACTCATTTGTAAATATTAGTAGAATAGGTGACAAAGAGAGCAATTTTGTAAATAGTAGTATTAATGACCTTTTTTTAGAGAAGTAGGTTATGTTGGTAACACAGTAGAAGTAGAATTGGCGGCCAGTAACAACCTAAATAATGATAATATATATATATTACATTTTAATATTCAGGGTTTCTTAAATAACCATGTAGATTTACTTTTGTTTCTTGAAAATAAAAAATGTGATGTTAATATTATTTCTTTAAATGAACACTGGCTGGATTCTAGAAGTATACAATTTTTAAACCAGTTTGATAAATTTCAATTAGCCGATTTTTATGCAAGAGATGATCAGTCAAGGGGAGGATCTTGCATTTTAATTGAAAAAAAAAGTTAACTATAAAATTAGAGAAGATTTGAAATTTTTAAACGAGCCAAATTGTTTTGAAGGATCTTTTATTGAAGTCAAAGAATGGAATTCTATTTATGCTTCAATATATAGAATACCTGGGGATGGTATAGACAAAGTTTTCTTAGAAAAGTTTGAAATTTTGTTGGATAAATTAGCAGTGGAAGCAAGATCTAAAAATATATTCATCTGTTCTGATACAAACATAGACCTTCTTAAAGAAAAGGCTAATACTTGTTGTCTTTTGGAAATTTGCAATTGTTTTGGGTTCACTCCTAATGTTTTTAGTCCTACTAGAGTTACTAAACTTTCAAGCACTTGTATAGACAATATTTTTACCAATGTTAGGGCAAAAAATGTTAGTAGAGTTGTTTTAGACATAGGAGCTTCCGACCACAGACTCTTACTTTTATCATTTGAAAAATTGTGTAAGTCTTCTCCAAAGAGCAAAGTAAAATATAAAAACCTAACAAGAAAATTTAGTAAGGAAAATCTTAGTTTGTTTGAAATGATACTTAAAACTGCAAATTGGCATTTTGATGAAAACTCTACTGCAGATGAAAATTACAATAATTTTCTCTTGACCTTCCTAAATCTGTTTAATGAGGTGTTTCCAAAAACAGCTTCAAAAGGAGATATGAGCACCAAAATAAAAAATAACTGGATCACTAAAGGAATTAAAATTTCAGCAGAGAAAAAAAAATATCTTCACCAAAAAGCGAAATGGAATAGAAGCCCTGAATTTTTGACATATTATAACAATTACAGGAAAGTTTTTAAAAGGGTTGTTACATTAGCAAAACACAAATCAAATGATGACTTCATAAAGAAATCAAACAATAAAACTAAAGCATCATGGACGGTAGTTAAGCATGAACTCAGACTAAAAAAACAAAATTCGGAAACCCCTATTGAAATAAAAATTACAAATGAAAAAACGAAGCAAAATGACACGGTTTCTGTAGCAAATAACTTTAATAAATTTTTTGTTAATGTTTCATATCCAGCGAATAAGTTTTCAGATAAAGATAAAGCTATCAGTTTATTTGATAGAAACAGGAAACATACCACACTACCTCATAATGATAGCTTCAAATTTAAACGAGTCTGTGTTGTAGAGCTCAGAAAAATTTTGAACACCCTTAATAACACTAAGTCTTCTGGGTGGGATGAAGTCCCCCTTTTTGTAATAAAGCATGTTTTCAGGTCTATAGAGGACTTGTTTTGTAGAATAGTGAACCAGTCCCTTGAGCAGGGCATTTTTCCAGAAAAACTCAAATATGCAGAGATAAAACCTCTTTTCAAGAAAGGTGATGTAAATAATCCCTCCAATTACCGACCGGTTGCATTATTACCTTGCTTCTCCAAAATTATAGAAAAAATAGTAAAAATTCAAATTACAGAATATTTGGAAAAAAACAAACTAATAAATCCTTCACAGTTCGGTTTCAGACCAAATCTAAACACTGAAAAAGCAGTTTATAACATGATAAACAGTATCACTGAGGCCTTGGATGGGGCACAACAAACAGTTGGAGTACTGTGTGACTTATCCAAGGCTTTTGATTGTGTTGATCATGGCATACTTCTAGAAAAACTAAGTAAACATGGAATCAAAAACGTAGAATTAAAATGGTTTACTTCTTATTTGAAAAACCGAAAGCAAAGAATAATAATTAATAAATTTCAAAGTAATCACAGATCAGATTGGGAGGATGTCCATTTTGGCGTACCTCAAGGATCTATTCTCGGACCTTGCTTATTCATTATTTATGTAAATGACCTTTGTGATTTATTAACAATGGACACTTTTCAGTATGCAGATGACACAGCCATTATCTGCAAAGAGAAAAAAGATTTTTATATTCAAAACTCCATAATTAGAGAGCTTCAATCTCTTGAGGACTGGTTCACTGTTAATGGTCTCTCTATGAATGTATCCAAAACACAGATAATACAATTTTCAGCATCAACCAAAGAGGGAGGTATTATTTTAAACTCAAACTCAAATATAATCAGGTCACAAAATACGGTAGACTATCTAGGGATAAAGATAGACTCAAATCTAAACTGGCAATCGCACATTGAAAATTTATCAAAGCGACTTAGTTCAGCTACATTCGTTCTCCGGGTCATTCGAGATACAACAAATTTTGAGACACAAATTTCCATATATCATGCTTATTTTTCTTCAATAATGAACTATGGACTAATTGTATGGGGTCCATCAAGTCAAAGCAAAAAAGTTTTTATTCTTCAAAAAAGGGCAATTAGACTGATAGCTAAAGTTCCTCAAAATACTCACTGTAAACAGTTTTTTGTTAAATTTAAAATCCTAACTCTCTACAGTTCTTATATATATCATCTGGCTTTGATGGTCAAAAGTAATTTGGATGCTTTCATGGAGGGTCAACCCAGCCACTCCCATAATACAAGATTTAGAAATATGATTAAACCTGTGCAACACAGACTTAAACTCTTCCATCTCTCGCCACGATATATGGGTCCAAAAATTTTTAATAAACTGCCATCTTCGTTAAAAGACATTGATAATATTTCCAAATTTAAGAAGTCCTTAAAAAAATGGCTATTGGAGAAGGCATTTTATTCGGTGGAAGAATATTTTGAATTAGAATGATCTGTCTTTATGTGACTTTTATTTATCTTGAGTATTTTAGTGTAAGAATGACAAATCACCTGTCAATAATATTGATGTATTGTGATTATTGTAAATAAATAAATAAATAAATAAATATTTTTTTGAGGCCTTAGTTCAAAATAACCTACAAAAATTGTGGTTATATACTGTATAACAAACAAGTACCAAATATACACAATAACAAAAGAAAGTAATACAAATTTGTTTCTAAATCGTTAATTTCACGGTGTCCATTACAGCTGTCTAAAGTATGCAGCTGCATTACCTACATAATCTATGCTTCAGTTAGCTTTAAAATATTTGTAGCCTAAAAGAATCTTAAAAATTTATGGCACTATAAAAAATTTCACAGAACTCAAGGAGACAATACCAACATTCACACAAAATTGAAGGACCATACTAAAAATTATGAAATTGTAGTATTTTTCAAGGCCTTCAAGACCAGGGGTTAAATTTCAAGAACTTTCAAGGACCATAAGAATCCTGTGACATGTTGACAGCAAAATCTATACAAAAGTATCCAAATCTATTGCCTATTTTGCTTTATTTATTTTACCGTTTGAGCTCGGTCTTCGGTTTATATATAAAATGGCACTTTAAATCGTAATTAATAAAATATGAAGTCTATATTACGGGTTGTTTTATCAGGCCTTTAATAACACATGCAAAACTTCAGTTCACTGTGAACCTTAGAACATTTTGAAACCCAAGAACATAAATAATTGTAAATAATTGTTGATGGAAACATAATTTGTTACCTTTGGATAATTTTGTGATCAAACATTATCAAACAATAAACCTAACATTTCTTATGTTTTATTGCATAATGTTTGCAGTAGCGGCTCGTGGCCCGTGCGGCCCGTGCGCCCGCACGGGGCGCCAGAGGCGCGCCGTATTTTGGGGGGCGGCGTGAAGCGCCGCTCCGGGCGACGGAAAGAGGGGTCAGATAGGTGCTTGAAAAATCAAACAAAGAGAAGGGAACAGTAGTTTTTATAATGTAAATCAATAGTTTTTCTTAAATTATTTATCTTTAATGATTCAAGAGAGCAGGCCAATGGCCTTGTTTGTATGATTTTTAAACTCGTGTAGATACAAGAAAACGTAGAAGCGCTCCCTGAAACACTCGAGCGCCCATCCAAAGTTGCGGTGCGGCCCTCTTAGGCCCCGACTATACGGGCGACTTTGTCGCCGCGACTTAGTCACTGACGTCTACTTCCCTCAGTACTCAATGAGGGGCGGGAGCAGTTCAGACAGTGTTACCAACACTATCATTGCTAGTGTCAGCTAGCATTGCCCGAGTGTCCCTTCCGTGCGCGGTATTTGCAGTGTTGGTAACACTGTCTGATCTGCCCCCGCCCCTCATTGAGTACTGAGGGAAATAGACGTCAGTGACTAAGTCGCGGCGACAAAGTCGCCCGTATAGTCGGGGCCTTAGGCTTGTAGGTATCCTCTTCTCAATATAAATATTCTAGTAATGGAAGAATGGTACGGCACGAATGACAGTTTTTTATGGTCTGCGATCATGGTTGACATCCCGGCACCGACATTCCGTCAGCCACACTATATTCCGTCAGCCGACATCCGTCACAGAACTATAAACTACACCATGCTTTTAAAGTTCTATGACATCAAAACCCAACCCTTGGTCAAAAGAGACCTGATTGGGACCCCTCCCAAACTGGCCTCTTTCCACAAGACTTGATTACTTAATTACAACTTAGGACCTGGTTTTAGCCTATTTGGTGAATGGTTGAGTTCGTTTAGTAATTTGTATGTGACGAATACATTTTGGTAATAAGCTTAATTTTTACAAGGGGAGGAAATAGATAAAAGACAATATTTCTATACCATACTATAGTTATTTTATTTCCGAGGTTTTAAGTAGCCGGAATGTCTCATAAAGAGTTAAAAAGTAAATAAAAAATTAAAGACTGAAGATTGTAGACTACTTGATCGCTACAGATAACGAGTTTTTATTTTCGTTACACAACTATTGAATATTAAATTCTTGGTATGAGAACATCGTCGTTGCCGGGCGGGCCGTATATTGTTCCTGCTCAGATAAAACTTTTGTCACTGTCTGTCTAGTGTCTATCCAGGTATATTCTTGTCCGGAAATTCCCAATTGTTAAACATTCTTGATATTTTAATGTAATAATTTAAGTCCGATGATACCGAACGTGGTACCGTACCGTGAGGTGTACAGTCAATGGTAGAACTATGTCTTTCTAGTTACAAAAAATCTGTGTTGTATATAAATTTCTGATTTGACATTTCAAACGATTAGCGGCGAAGAATACCGAAAACGTAAAAGAAAGACGAAGAAAATAACCGCTCCGGTCTATACCTGAGCCCGAATGCCGCCTGGCGGCCGGCGGCCGTAGCGCTAAGCGAGTTTTATGGATGCAGAGGTTTACGGGAATCGTGTTTCAAAATTAACTCATTAAGATAGAGATTGACTCTTAACTTTTTCTAAAAGTAGAAAAAGTCTTCTCTAGCTTTAGAATTTTTTTATAAAATTTCTAATTTCAGTTATAACTGTCTAAAATCGTCTGTTTTCTCTAGTAGCAAGTATTACGGGGTTTACAGGCAGAGGTTTACGGGGATCGTGTTTTAAGATTAACTAAGATATAGATTGGCTGTTAACTTTTTCTAAAATTAAAAAAAAAAAAAAACGGATTTCGTCGGCTCTGGTTTTAGAATTTTTCAAATACAATTTCTACTTTCAGCTATAACTGTCTAAAATAATCTATTTTTCTCGATGCATGATTTATGACTAGTCAGTCGTGGTCAGACGCTCGGACCGATTACGCAACCGGCGAACTAGGGAATTCCCCCCCTGAAGACGTGGAACGTTGTTTGGTTCCGCGAAATATCGGGAGTGCGTAGAGACAGTGTATGTGTGTGTGTGTGTGTGTGTCAGTATGTGTTTATGTACATTCAAGTAACGAAGTTGGATTCCCAACGGATCATTGGACTTGTCGTCTCGCACTACAAAACAAAAAAAGGTGAGTGATGCCCATGAATAGGAAGGAGATAAATAGTATTCACCTCACCTACTAGAAAAAATGTCATTCAAAACTAAATTTCCTTTCTTACAATTTGGTAATCTCACTTGGGTAGTTTCATCAAAACTAATGGAAAACTTCAGTTAAAAATCGAAAAAAAGGACGATTTTAGACAGTTGGTTATAGATGAAATTAGAAATTTTATTTAAACATTCTAAAAACAGAGGAAAGGAGATTCGTCTTTCTACTTTTAGAAAAAGTTAAGAGCAAATCTCTATCTTAATTGGATAGTTTTAAAACACGATCCCCGTAAACCTCTGCATCTATAAAGTATAAAACTTGCCACTAGAGAAAAACCGATGATTTTAGACAGTTATAATAGAATTAATAATTTTATTTCAAAATTCTAAAACCAGAGAAGACGAAATCCGTCTTTCTACTTTTATAAAACAGCTAAGAGTCAATCTCTATCATAATTAGTTAATTTTTAAACACGATTCCCGTAAAACTCGTCTAGCTAGCGCTACGGCCGCGAGGCGGCATTCGGTAACGTCGTTCGTGCTCAGACCGGAGCCTTAATTCCAAGAGACTCTTGGAAATTAATTATTTAAAAATAAATATTTTCCAACATATTACGAGCTTGCATGTGAATTAGGGGCGAAGCTCGCACGTGTCATTTTTATCATGTGTTACTAAAAAAAGAGCAGGGTCTGGCGATCGGGTGTGGGGGGGAGGGTGTGTTCGGGGATAGCATGGTGTTGGAAAGCGATGGGGGCGGCAAATTTGGTCTTTGCACGGGCGCTAAAAAACTCACGAGCCGCCCCTGAATGTTTGCATTAACTTTTGGAGATTCCAAACAAGATGCATTGCAGCATAAAAAGAAAAAGTATTAAACATTTCTTTTAGAGACTCACACATATTTAAATGTAAACCCAGACAGCAGACCCCTCATTTTAAAGTATTAACTTAAAAAAAAAATTAACGAAAAACAGAGGTCATTATATCTTCCCTAGTTATCCAACATTTTAATCATGGCATTGAAGACTTTAGAAGTTTTAATTTTTAAAACTGAAACAACTCTTGAAGTCATTACATTGAGAAGTGAAATTTAAAAACATTCGAATTTAAGAAACATTTAAAATTTAGATGTGCCACGAAATTTATGGTTTTTAGGAGAAACTCAAAATTTTCAAATTTAATCCCTATTGAGTAATACATTTCATCAAAGGTTTTTGTTTAAAGAAGAAATACTACAAAAGTTATAGGTCTCTTCTCAACTGAGTTTAAAATGGCTCTTGATTAAAATTTTAACCGCCCGTTTAGATAGAGACCTCTAAATTCAACCATTCTTTTTCCTAAGACCTTTAAAATGAGATGTATAAAAAAAATACTTGGTTGTGACTTGCCTCTTAATTACCCAGTTTAGGACATTACATATATAAAAAATCACTACAATGACTATAAAGTTGATTTGTTTTATTGAAATGTATATATATATAAGATGTATATGTATTTATTACAAGTAATATATATACTGACTAGTGGCTTACAGGGGCAAAAACCCCTAATCATAATATTAAAATAATGTAAACCGCAGTTATGTATTATGTATTTTTATATATGTAATATTACATATATAAAAGTCACTACAATGACTAAAATTGATTTTTTCATTGAATTTATTGTTTAGCAACAAATAAAAAAATATATAGGCCTATAGGCACATATAATATACATATGCATGTATGTAAAAAAGCAAAATCTATGCCTTATGTACATTATACAGGTACATAATATCATTGACTATGTACACTAACGTGAATAGACCTCTCATCCAATGCATTTAGTTTGAGGCAAAAATTTGGAAGTTCGGTGGACGCCGCACCAGAGTCGCTGCCATCGATGTTGTTGTTATTCAGCTGAATTTACAGTGCTGCCAAAACATTTTACCAAAACATAAACATAACTTTCAGTTATAAAATGTTTCATCCTTGGTTTAGAAGAGTGGTAATACTGATTTATCTATTATACGTTACGTATACTTCGATGGACGCCGCACGAGATCGCACCACCGTCAATATGCTTCAAACACGCCTATGCTATGAGAAGTCTACTCACGTAGTGTACAAAGTCAATGATAATATATAATCATGTACAAATTGGTATAAAAACATATACATGCATATAATGTACATATTAATGTATATGTACATGTAATTACATAAATGTATTTGTAAATATACAAATAAATATATATATATATATATATATATATATATATATACAAACATATATTTATGTATAGTAACATACTAATATATTTAGTAACATATATGATGTATATATACTTTAATATACATATATACACACACAAGTTTTTGTCTGGTCAGGCCCGACATGCCACAACGTAACTAAAAACGGCAGGCGGGGCTGCCCCAACATATAAGCGAAGAGAGTTTTAAGTAACCAAAGGTGAAATCAAAACTCAATGAAATTCAAGTCTTTTTGCCACATTTTAAGAATAAGTATAATTTGAAATGTTGACAAGCTGCTATTCTTTAGGCTAGAGAAGTGACCTCTGGTTTCCATCAATCCTTAAGTTTGATCAAGCACTTTATAAAGAAAGACACTTGCATGGGTTTTATATTATTTTTTTAGTTTCCCCAAAACTCTCCAAATATTTGGGGTTAGGGTATTCAACATTTTTTATAACGTCAAATAATACTTTGGGTTAATTTACCACTGATCCCCACGGGAAAGTTTTTTACCAAACAAACAAGAATAAGTGGGGGAAGAGACTTTTATTCCTCACCGTATTTATACTATTGTGATGAAATACTTACTATTGCATCGAGAAATTCTCTTTCCAAACGGTTCATATCTTTGAGTTCGAGGCCACCGGAGTTCGCCCATTCATCATTAAAGACTTCATCTTCTTCTCCGTCATCATGCAGGAATTTGCTTGCGACCATCTAAAGACAATGACATTAAATAACCATGATTTAAAATGAATTTGTAAATTGCTAATAAATAAGTTGGTTAGTTAATTTTTTAATGTGCAATTTCTTTTAGCTTTGGTTTTAGATAAATCTAAATTGAGAAACCATATTTTCATAGTTATCTTAAACAGTATTTTATTTTTATTCTATAAATAGTAATAGACAGAAAAATATTCATTTATAATATGTCAAGTTATGTAGGTAAGTATAATTTATTTCAAAGGTGTGTATTTTCAAATTAAACTACGGAGCAAAACAACACCAACTGATATTTCAATTGATCAACAAACATGTTTGCAATTAGTCACTGTTTTCACAACACTTTTTGTGCTATCATGGTGAGGGTGAGGAGTATTTTTATTGATACTCTTGTAATATTTTATAGTGCAATATTTCATTTGATTTACGACCTCAGTTATAGAGAATAATAAACTAATGGAAATACCTCCAGTCATTAAAAAATTATATTCTGTGCCAATAGTTCTATAATTACATAGGCCTATATTTGTAAAAAATACAGTCGAAAAGGAAAATGTTATAATTACCATTGAAACCAGAAAGAGTTCGGAGGGAGCCACTTTTTCCACATACTCAGAGTTGCAAGTCTTGAGCCGTTCGAGGTACAACAGTGCCAATACGAGAGACGCAGGAGAAACACAGGTGTTGCGAGAGATCTCCGCTGCCTCATCCACATGCAAACGATCTAACGAACATCCGTGCTTCACTTCCGAGAACAGCTCAGCTGCCAACTCTGAGGAATGGCGGCATTACAATTAGGCCTGATTATATTTACTTAATCACACAATCAATGTCAGGAGTATATAGAATATCTATTTGACTTAAAACTTGCAGTTTGAGTGTCAAAACGTGTTATTATTTCACTGATACGAAGATTACTGACTATTATTAAGGTTTCCTTGTAAGAAACTAGATCTGACGTTGACTGAGCCAGATTGGAAGTTATTTTTAAAAAATCAGAACAGGATTTAATATTTTACATAAAATAAAAAATGGTTCTCACACAATCTATTCTAATCAATGATTAGATGTTTGTTGGTCAACAACAAATTCCAGTATATATAACTTGTAACCTTTAATGTTCCTACAAATTTAACCTATAGGCCTACTATTGGTAACTTTTCGAATCTAGTACTGGGGACTAACCACACTAATCATTTTAAGCCAAGAAGAAACATTTTACATTAATAAGCAAGAGGAAAACAAGTGGTAAAATCAAGCCTACCTGTTACAGGAAGACTAAAATGATCAGAGTACGGAATTTTTCCATAGTAGAGTGTTTTTGTAATTCGATTCAAAAATTCATCGTGGTTTCCTATTCCCTGTAACAAACATCAAAGATTAGATTTCAATTGGGTTTAAGACTGGAAAACATGTTTGGAAAATGACTACTGAGTGGCACTTGAACAACAACTTTACAAATTACGATACCTACAACGTATTAGGTATCTGTATGAGATATTAAACATCATTTTTAAGTTTTACTTAATAGGCCTACTCTTATATTCTCATAAAGTAAGGTTTACTTAAGGTTATAGATTCTCTCTTTGGGCCTGATGACAAGGGCGGATCCAGAGATTCGTTTTGGGGGGGGGGGGGGGCGGTTATCCCGGCCCAAAAAATCATCTTTGATTTGTAGATTGTGAGATAAGGTATGTAAATATTTTGGTTAGTGTTCAATGTAGGTATATGTAATTATTTAAGGGCAGAGGGTGACTGCCCTGTCAACAAGACCATGCCTTGGCTGTAGGCAGTCTCTACTTGTAACCTTTTAACCTAACCTATAAATTAAAAAGAACTATACAAATTTGTAGAAGAATAATTAC
>CM061534.1:96145444-96222701 GCA_030545055.2 Neoaliturus tenellus | reverse complement strand
GTCTCTACTTGTAACCTTTTAACCTAACCTATAAATTAAAAAGAACTATACAAATTTGTAGAAGAATAATTACAATCAACGAGGTTATGTCACATATGCGTTTACTCCCACTCCAGCGCGGCTCCTGACAAGTGGGGACCCTGGTGGTCTCAGCTGGAGATATACCAACCAATTACAACCGTACGAAAACGAAAACCCAAACCAATCGCGGAAAACCACATTTCTTGCCACCGATGCTATCCGACGGAGGCTTTCTGAAGTCTACGGCTAGGTGATGCCACGTAATAACACTTGTTCGTCATACTAATGGCGGATTACGATAGGTCTGCCGTTCATAAGTAGTCTAAATAAATTTATTTGGGAGGTAAGAGTACTGTGGCCATGATGCATTTTCTTGACGACTTTAATTTATATGTTCTAACGTTTGATTTCTTGCCTGCTTGTTATTTATATTTTGCCCAAAACCAGACAAACCAGACAAAATTTTATTATTTTTTGTGGTTGGGGAGGGCGACCGCCCCTACCGCCCCCCCTTGGATCCGCCCCTGCCTGATGATGATCGGTGTGTCCAATCGAAATTGATTGCTATTTTCCATCTTTTCATATATTTACCTTCTGTATTCATTGCAACATAAGTGTAAATATATTTTTGGGGTGTTGTAGACATTTGTTTTTTCATTTGTAATTGCAAACAACATGTATCATGCAAATAAAAAAAGTGTTTACTTAATTAAAATATTTTGTGGAAGCATGTTTTGGTCATCTTCATTCAGTTCTAAATGACAGCCATTTTGACGACAAATTTATGGAATACTATGATTTTATTCTTGGACATTTAAACTAGGCTACCTACTATAGATTATAATTGGGCGTTTTACTTGAAATTAAATAAGCTTCACATCAAAAGGCCACCTTAACCAAAATTTTCAATTTTAGCGAATTCCCCCTATACGGAAAACATTAATACAGTGGTAGGCATGGTAAGACGTAAGTCCGGGATCATGTTAATTTTTCCATTTTGAGGTCCCTAGAAGCCAAAAGTACCATCCGTTCATTTTCATCTACATAAAAATATATATATATATATACTATAAAAGTTAAAAGAATAAACCTCAGTACCCTTGGTAATATCATTTTATTAACACTATAAATATATATATATATATATATATATATATATATATATATATATATATATATATATTTCATATTATCATATATATGCCAAACTAACATCATATTATAAACCGAAACCTCGAAAACATTCTTCCAAAACATCAGGTTTTTTGAAAATAGTACATCTGAATGTTCAGCGAGGCCTTTTTTCAAAAAAGGATCAAATCGAAGTATTTTTAGAAGAAGAACAACCTCATGTTTTTTTAGTTACGGAACACGGACAGAAAATATCTCTCTCGAAAACTACATGTTATGTAATTCCTTCTGTCGTGATGACAGGCTTGGAGGTGGTACAGCTATTTACACTAAACAGGGACCAGACCTATTACACAGTTTACCAGATTCAAGTACTTTCTCGGTTTCTTCAATTTTTGAAATCTCTGAGGTTAGATTAGTAATAAATGATTTTTGTTTCCTCTGTGCAGTAATCTATAGGCCTCCTAAAAACGACAACAACAATTTTAATTTGTTTTTCCAAGCATTAGATAATTATCTTTTCTCAAGAGCTAAAGAAAACCGGCAGTTGGTAATTGGTGGGGATTTTAACATGGACCCAAACCAGCATGAGAATGAATTCAAAACTTTCAAGTCATCTTAGCTTGTTATGGCTTAAATATTCTGGTAGACTTCCCTACTAGGCTAAGCGAGCATTCAGGTACTTGTTTGGATCTCTTTGTCTCAAATGTAAATGGTAGAAGATCAATAACAGAACCACATATTTCTGATCATTCAGCCTTAATCTTCGAGGTTCCGGTTTTTTATTTGCAAGACAAAAATGTAAATTATTTCTTAAGTAGAAATTATTCCGAGAATAGCATTAAGGAACTTAGATTTAGGTTAAGCAGAGAGGATTGGAGGGAGGTTTATAATGCTCCGTCAGTAAATTGTCAATATGAGGAATTGGTCAAAACTTTTTGCAATTACTTAGATATAGCTTGCCCACTACAAAAGGTAAAAAAAACACAATCTAAAAATATAAGTTGTTAACTGATGAAATAAGACTAATGACAATAGAGCTGTTGGATATCCACTCACGTTGGGTAGCAACAAGGGATAGCACTATCAAACAACATTACAACCTGAAGAAAAGGAAGTATAGGGAGGCTATTACAGCAGCAAAATCAAACTTTGTTAAGGATAAAATTAGCACTTCAAATAACCCGAATAAAGTCTCATGGCAGTATGTTAACTCTGTAAGGAAAAAAACCACAAGGCTGGAACAAAATATTACTCTTAAGGTGGATAACGTAGTTGTAAGCAATCCTGATTCTGTTAGTAACATTTTTAATGATTATTTCTCAGAACTTCCACATTGTAAATCCTTCACGGATAGAAGTAGTTTCTCTTTAGACAATACGAATCAAACCGCTTTTGAACTTAATAGATTTTCAACAATAGATAAAAAAGCACTTGTTAAAGTAATAACTTCACTACAAAATAAAAAGTCTGCCGGCCATGACGGTATCTCAATGGAAATAGTTAAAAAGTGTTATCCTGAGTTGTTAGATCCTTTACTTGTAATGATAAATAATTCTATAGAAAAGGGAGAATTTCCTGAAGCAGCAAAAATGGCTCTAATCAAACCGATTTTTAAAAAGGGAGATCCACATTCCCCTGAGAACTACCGTCCTATCTCGCTCCTTCCGTCAATATCGAAAATCTTGGAGAGAGTCGTTTGCGACTCGCTGGTCAACTATCTCAGTACCCACTCAATTCTTTTTGAAAATCAATTTGGATACCAGAAGCACAAGTCCACTAAACTTGCATTGGTAAAATTTGTGGACGCATGCGTCGACGCCTTGGATGGAGGTGAGACGGCCATGGGCTGTTTCATCGACCTGTCCAAGGCGTTCGATTGCGTCTCACACCCGATCTTCCTGAAAAAACTAGCAGCAATAGGCATCAAAGGGACAGCACTTAGCTGGATCAGTTCATATCTTTCAAATAGATTTCACAAAACCAAACTAGATTTCTTTGACAAAAAAGGCATTAGGGAAACTTCTTATTCAAATCCAAAAGTGGCTTCATTTGGTGTTACGCAAGGATCTATATTAGGACCAATCCTATTTCTTCTTTACATTAACGACATTTCTAACTGCTTGCCTGGTAACCTTCTTTCAATTTTTGCAGACGACACCTCAATTTTGACTTCCCATAAAAATCTCAATATCTTAGAACAGGAAACTTTCTTCAAATTGAACATTCTTTCACAGTACTTTTCAGGAATTAATCTTCACATAAATCCCAAAAAAAACACAATTTATACATTTCATGACAGAACAGAAACGAAGCCATCTGTTATGTAAGGGAACAACTTTTCCGTCAGTTGCACTTGAAGAAACAATTATAGAAGAAGCGCAGTATGTTGATTATCTGGGAGTGAGTTTGGACGGTGGTCTCAGGTGGAATCAACACATCGATAAACTTGCTAAACAGCTTGCTACAAATATTTTTGTCTTGAAAAATATATCTTCATTGAATAATATATCACTATCTAAACTTGTGTACTTTGGCTTGATCGAGAGTCTGATTAGGTATTCAATAATTCTATGGGGTTCCTCTAGTTATAGTAATTTAAATAGAATTTTTGTCTTACAAAAGAGAGCAATTAGATGTATGTTGAAACTTAGACCTAGAGAATCATGTTTTGAGCACTTTAAAGAACTGCAAATTTTAACTGTACCATGCATATACATGTTTGAAACAATTGTCTATGTTAAAGAACACAAACAAATCACCGCTCATCAGCATTCTTATAGGGCCTAACACCAGAAACCGTAATTTTAATCCTTCCATATATCATAATCTAAAACTTTTTGAAAAAAAGCCAGATTACATGGGTCTCAAGCTACTAAAACAACTTCCTCTCAACATAGCCCAGATCAACAATATTAAAAAGTTTAAACAGGAGCTCAAAAAATATCTTGTGGACAAATGTTTTTACGAAATCTCACCTTACCTGACCTGACTCTCGTCCTCTCACCGCGACAACTGACTCTCGTCCTCTCACCGCGACAACTGACTCTCCCCAATCCTTAAACAACCCTAACAAGGACAAGCATCAAGAAGATGTGCCAAAAACCAAGAAGAAACAACTAAATTGACCGGTCCTATGCCTAAGTGGTCAATCAGGACGACGCGGGATATGTATGATATATGATAATAACTTAATCAAATTTGGTATGTACATTAATCTCCACAGGGTTTAACTTAGGCCTATACTTGCTTACAAAATTTATATGGCGGCATACCTACATACTCGAACACCATAAAAATTATGGGGAAAGTAAAACAATGCCAAATTTTATACAATTTTAACCAATGAGGGATTAACCTATGTTTCATAACAATACCCCATGACAGCAAACCTAAATTCTCATTCCTATTGTGTTTCTATGGGGATGGTAAAAATCTGAAACTCGATTGGAAATTCGCTTAGTTTGCAGGTCTGCTGCGACGAGCGGGTATATTTGAAAATGTTTTGTTACCGTATAAACAAAACTTAAAATTTTCACCCATGAGAGGTTGTGTAGTAAAATATGTCAGATAATTAAATGCAGTTTAGGTGCCACCTCGTATAAATTGAATTTTTTTCCAAACTGTCCTAAATAACTATGCCTACTTCATTTTGAAAATGGTAGTTTTTCCATGAAAAAAGTTAGAAACTGCCAGGAAATCAGAAAAACATTTTTTCTTCCAATAAATGGGTAGGCCTATTCAAAAAGACGGGGAAATAAAGCTGAACACAAATGTGTTTACATGGGTTCTCCCTAGTCCTGTATTTTTTAGCCAAAATTTACTTGAATGACTTAGAGAACAAACATTTATGGTCAGATTAAAACTGGCAGAGGGACAAAATAATATTCTATAATTATGTGGATGATACTATTCTCCTCTTCAATGGCACAAAAAGACAATTAGGAATGCTAGGCACTTATTTGAACAACATACATAGAAATATTAAATTCACACTAGAGATGGAAAACAATAAGTCTTTAAACTTTCTAGACATGAATATAGGTATGCAGATGTTTTAAAGAAAGTAGCCTAAGTTTAAATTAAAACAAGTTATAAAGAAAACCTATTACAACACAAGACAATACATAGTACTTCTCATCACCCTCAGAATCAAAAGTTAGCTGCTTATCTTAGTTTCTTAAATAGATTGTTGTCCATTCCTATGACCGATGATGATAACAAGGAGGACGTTGATAAATTAAAAATACATTGCTGTCGCCATTGGTTATAGTAGCAATATCATTGACCAATTGATCAAGAAACATAAAAATAATAATTAACTGATAACAATGTCGACAACACTGAAAAACCAGTCTACATATCTACAGAATTTGGGTTATACTTAAATACCACGCTCAGTAGAGAAATGTCTAATAACAATGTTGTGGTACATTTAAAACAAGTATTAAAATATCATCTTTATTAAAACACAAAACAAATCGTTGTACTGATATAACAGAAGGATCTGATGTATACAAGCTTAAATGCGGCAACTTCATAAGTTTTTATATATAGAACAAATGGCTTGAACACTCAAAACCCGATTTAAAGAACATCTGCCGAAAACCTCAGTCACTCACAAGCAAAACTCTGCTTATGCTGACCATTTGATAAACAATAATCATTCATATAAAGACATTGGCCAAAGCCTGGAGGTATTGCAACATCATAAAAAAAGAGGTAGTGTGCTCGACACCATTGAGGAGTTCAAAATTGTTAAGATAGGCTAGGCATTGAAAACCCCCAACACATCCTCAACAAAAAATCATCTTTCGAATCAGATGTATTAATGAAACAGCCATGAATGTTGAGGAAAGTAAGAGCTACTGATAACAGAGAGAGGAAGGGGAGGGGAAGGGGTGGACAAGCCGGCGACAGTCAGTCTACACCTAAACTCTGAACCTGCAGCTGTGCCTGGTATTATTGTCGTATGGCCATACAGTTTTATTTATTGTATTCATGTATAAAATGTGCGTCTGTGTGTATTTAGTGTATTTAATGTGTTTCAAAGACTTTATGACAACCTCGTAGGAGGAGAATTTCATGCCCTAGGCTCGACAATGACCCCTTTGATGTGTTGGAACCGGAAGCCTGTATTACTGTAGGATAAGGATTAATTTACTGTGACAATTCAGGTATTTGACCTCTTGTATAATATAATTGCAGAGTAATTCGGAAAGCAATAATCAAAAATGATGTTCAAAAGTTATAAAAAATCTGTCCAGAAATAACAAATTTATTGCCGGAAAGCGACGGAAATGCATAACAACGGAGAACCTAATTTCTTGTGTTATGGGTAGAGCGGGTAGGCTACTCAAAGGGAAAATTTATGGAAAAATATAACATTATGCCAAACCATCCGGAAATAAATAGGGTCAAGTGGGGTAAGTGGACCCCCCAATTCACATAGTACCACTTTGACTGCAGATTAAAAAACACATGTCAGTGATATAAACATAAAATTTTGTATGATTATTCTTTGGAATGTTTTGTTTATGTATTATTTTTATTTTATTAAAAATGTTAATTTTGTATTTTTTAGAATTTTTTTTGTAAAGTGATGTTTGGGGCGTACACTTGCCTTTCAATCTGGGGTAAGTGTACACCCCCCCTACCCTTAATGTAGCTTTGCATTGCATATATGTTGATGTTGGGGCAAGTGGATTATAGAGGAGAAAATAAGCTTTCTTTTGATTTTTTTATTTATCAAAATATCTCAAACGGTCCAGGAGTTATGAACTTTTTCGTGAACCTCCGCACGGTAAAACGGAAAACTCAGTTTTTTAAGAAATTGTAAAGTAAATGAAAACTTAGAGATAACACTATTTTAGTGAATTGACAATTAATAGGTCTTAAGGAGCAGAAAATGGGCTTTATTTTGTTTTTTTGTCCATCAAAATATCTTGAAAAATACAATAGTTTGGAAGTTTCTTGGAAACCTCCGCTTGGTGAAGTAACTTTAAACCTAAGTGGCGCTTAAAAAATAAAAAAATTACTAAAAATTCCAATAGGGCCTATATTAAGATAATTATTTTAAAATTAATTGGTGATCTGACTCATTTTTTAAAGGGAAATTTAAAAATAATGTTTTTATTGGCTTAAAAAGTCAATTTTGGGGGTGTACACTTGCCCCTTTGGTAAAAGTACACTTGCCCCAACAGCGATGTAACAATGGGTAAGTGTACGTCCCCCCCTCCAAGTCCTCCAAAATAACTTTGTAGGGTAATAAAAATATTATTTTTGAATTCCTCTTTAAAAAATTAGTCATATCACACATTTTAAAATAATTATCTTAATATTTGAATTTTTGGTAATTTTTTTAATTTTCCGTGCGGCACTTGCGTGTAGAGTAAAAACGTAAGATGTTTTTAAACTCATCAAAACACACAGTAATAATAACCAGACAATTTTTTAGTGATTATAATTTGAAAGAGCATAGTTTGAAATGCCTTTGTCTAAGTTTTGAATTTTTTTTAATAATAAACCAATTTTTTATTAGCTGGGAGTCCACTTGCCCCGGGCGTCCACTTACCCCACTTGACCCTAACCAAGTTATTGCTGGAAAAGCGTAAAAAATTTGCCTGGTTGTTATAAATATAAGCTACCATAAGGAAATAAGTCAAAAATATAAATGCATGTTAATGAATCAAATTGTGTTTTTAATTAGGCTATAAAAATTGGAACAAAAGTTACCATGAGGTACGAAAACCAAACCATGAGCCATAAATCTTTAAAAAAATATATATAAATGTACAAAATAAATACCTATATAAAAAATGTAATTTTAGAAGGAAAATTTTTTCTGGTTTTCTAATTTTACAGCATTTTCCGACTTTATCCACGGAAAAACTAGGCCTTTCAGTTTCAAAATCAAGAGCTTAGGTATTTTGGACAGTTTGGAGGGAAAAAATTTAATTTTTAAGAGTTGGCACCTAAACTGCATAATTACCAAAATTATACAACAATATGGACGGTGAGAGTTTGGTTGCGGAATTAACGAGAAAATTACAAACGCCTAGAGTGATATAATGTGCCTGTACATTTTTCCTAGAGCCTAAGCCTTGACCTAGATTTTCCTAATCCCTCAGACATGATGAACAAGCTCAACGCCACTTCAATGGATAACTGAGGGGCGAGGGATGTATGTAATATCAGTCACATTCGACCTACATTATTTGTAATTTGGGTCACTCTTATGATGGGTCACATGATATTGAATGGCGTGTAACTAAAACCACTAATTAAAATTGCCAATTTATAATTGTAACTTGTACTTATAAGCAAATAGTTTAAAGATTAAAATATTGCAGTCCATAATAGGCATATAAGTTATGTGTTTTGGAGATGAACAGAGATTCTGAAATCTTTACCACAAATTTATTGGGTTTTCTTTGACTTTCTGACATCTTATGTAGGCGAATCATAATGTATTTTCTTTCACTTGGGTATTAACTTATTGGGTACCGGTGCCTAGAAACTAATGGAAACATAATTATTACCATAATTTCAAGATATCCTTCTTAAAACTTAGGATTGTGTGCAACCCAAATTACAAAAAACTGGTGGTCAAGTTTCTCTCCTAGGCCTAGGAATACTTAATATTAGCCTATTAATTCATTCTAGTGTTAATAATATCATTTAAATATTAACTGCAATTACCAAACATTCAAAAAAATAGCCCTAAGATTTATTAACAGGTATTTATTTTTAAAGGCATAAGACTACGTTCAGAGAAACTTCTTTGCCTCCTTTGTTTAACTTACATATTGTAGTCTATCTTTGATTATTCATATTTATGTTAATTCTAATAGGCTATAAAAATTATTTATGTTTTGGTTATTTTGACGTTGGAATAAATAAATAAGTACGCTGCTAGTGCCTACACCCTCATTGAGGCCTAGGCCTAGGCTAAGATTTTGTTTGATAAAAGGATATTGTTGACTGATCTGGTCATTTTTCACATGAACTTAGGTACACCTAGGCTAACCTGAGAAGAAATTTTTCCCACGGTGGACACTCCAGTTACAGGGGATGTACCCTAGGACTAAAGTAAGCTTTTGTTGTGGTAATCATAGAGTGAATTTCTCTCACAAACATTATCTTAACATCGTAGCCTATTAAGTTACAAGAAACAATGTAGAATAAATAAATGTAAATACAAAAATATGAAAGAAAACTAACCTGTAGTTTCATTTTATTCGTCATTTTTCTCTTTCTACGTTGCGCTGAGGAACAAACCGTCATAACAAATCAGTACGGACTATCAAGTAAAAATTCAACAAATTATTTCAATTAGTGGTCATGCAGCCAATGTGCAATTTAAAATTATTACTAATAAAATTTTTACACCAATTGAATGTAGCAGGCCCTACGTATTTACTTCATGCCAAATGTCGTAAACGTAAACTGGGAATTTGATTTGTTCTTCTTGTTATTGTTAAGGACATTTCCTATTACAGACAGATAGACATGACAAAAAAGTAAGATCACTTTCAGCTGCTAGATGCTCGGGTCGAGTTCGTGACAGGAACCAGGGATGAGATTTCATGACGTCACTTGCCACGTTTCCGCACGTTCCTAAAGTCAATTTTACTTACGACCGTAAGTAACGGTCGTGAACTTAGCGGCACATTCCGTCGGCATAATGGCGGAACCTGGTATTCCTCGAGTCATGCTCAGTTGGTACGACTGCTGTAGTACGACAACGTGAAGTTAGCGGCAGATTTGACCTTGACCCAGACTTATATTAGCCTACTTTTGAATTTAGATTGTGTAACTATTAATATAAAATATATAATAATATAAATTCATAATATAAAATATTTAAATAAATATATATTACAGCAAAGATGACTGTCTAGACACTAGTATACCTATAACAATAATTAATTAGAAAAATATTAACAGTGTGTAACAAATACAATTAATTTAAATTTGTGAAATATTAAAAATTTTTAAATTGTTAAATATTTTATCAGCATTGTTAAAAATTGTGTAAATCATTATAATACAATTTAATAGAGGATTTTGTTACGAACATTTTCTTATAGCCAATGGAGGCCTAATATTGCTCTTGAAATTGTATTGTGTACTGTCAAAAATGGCACCTTCAACCTCAATTGCGGCTATAGTTTCTTAATATATACACGGAAAACAACTACTGGTGTTATCATCATCCTTGCAGTATTAATTTTTTAAGGTAAAGTGAACCATCAAAACTGCCGAATATGCCGCTCCGAAACTTTTTCATTGCATTTTAAACCACTCTCCCGTCATTTAGACACCTTCAACCTCAATTGTGGCTATAGTTTCTTAATATATACACTGAAAACCACTACTAGTATTAGCATCATCCTTGCAGTGTCAATTTTTCAGTTAAAAAGAACCCTGAAAACTGCCGAAAACGCCGCCCTACAAGTCATTTCTTTACTTTTTAAATTACCCTCCCGTCATTTAGACACCTTCAACCTCAATTGTGCCTATAGTATCCTAGTATATATACTGAAAACAACTACTGGTGTTAGCAAAATCCTTGCAGTGTCAATTTTTTAAGGTAAAGTGAAGCATGACAACTGCCGAAAGTGCCGGTCTATAAGGTTTTTCTTTGCACATCAAATCACTCTCCCGTCATTTAGACACCTTCAACCTCAATTGTGGCTATAGTTTCTTAATATATACACTGAAAACAACTACTGGTAATAGCATCATCCTTGCAGTGTTAATTTTTTTAAGTAAAAAGATCCATGAAAACTGCCGAAAACACCGTTCTACACGTCATTTCTTTGCTTTGAAAATTACGCTTCCGTTATCTAGACACCTTCAACCTCAATTGTGGCTATAGTATCCTAATATATACACTGAAAACAACTACTGGTAATAGCAAAATCCTTGCAGTGTCAATTTTTTAAGGTAAAGTGAAGCATGACAACTGCCGAAAGTGCCGGTCTATAAGGTTTTTCTTTGCACATCAAATCACTCTCCCGTCATTTAGACACCTTCAACCTCACTTGTGGCTATAGTTTCATATTATATATCTGAATTAAACTACTGGTAATAGCATCATCCTTGCAGTGTCAATTTTATAAGGTAAAAAGAATCCTGAAAACCGCCAAAAACACCGCTCAACAAGTCATTGCATTACTTATTAAATTACCCTCCCGTCATTTAGACACCTTCAACCTCAATTGTGGCTATAGTTTCTTAATATATACACTGAAAATAACTACTGGTAATAGCATCATCCTTGCAGTGTTAATTTTTTTAAGTAAAAAGATCCATGAAAACTGCCGAAAACACCGTTCTACACGTCATTTCTTTGCTTTTTAAATTACGCTTCCGTTATCTAGACACCTTCAACCTCAATTGTGGCTATAGTATCCTAATATATACACTGAAAACAACTACTGGTAATAGCAAAATCCTTGCAGTGTCAATTTTTTAAGGTAAAGTGAAGCATGACAACTGCCGAAAGTGCCGGTCTATAAGGTTTTTCTTTGCACATCAAATCACTCTCCCGTCATTTAGACACCTTCAACCTCACTTGTGGCTATAGTTTCATATTATATATCTGAATTAAACTACTGGTAATAGCATCATCCTTGCAGTGTCAATTTTATAAGGTAAAAAGAATCCTGAAAACCGCCAAAAACACCGCTCAACAAGTCATTGCATTACTTATTAAATTACCCTCCCGTCATTTAGACACCTTCAACCTCAATTGTGGCTATGGCATCCTAATATATACACTGACAACGTGAAGTTAGCGGCAGATTTGACCTTGACCCAGATTTATATTAGCCTACATTTGAATTTAGATTATGTAACTATTAAAATTTCATAATATAAAATATTTAAATAAATATATATTACAGCAAAGATGACTGTCTAGACACTAGTGTATACCTATAACAATAATTAGAAAAATATTAACAGTGTGTAACATACAATTAATTTAAATTTGTGAAATATTAAAAAAATTTTAAATTGTTAAATATTTATTTGTAAAGCCACAGTATTTCATCAGCATTGTTAAAAATTGTGTAAATCATTATAAAATAATTTAACTGGGGATTTTGTTACGAACATTTTCTTATAACCAATGAATGACTGTATGTAGGTCTAATATTGCTCTTGAAATTGTATTGTGTACTGTCAAAAATGGCACCTTCAACCTCAATTGCGGATATAGTTTCTTAATATATACACGGAAAACAACTACTGGTGTTATCATCATCCTTGCAGTATTAATTTTTTAAGGTAAAGTGAACCATCAAAACTGCCGAATATGCCGCTCCGAAACTTTTTCATTGCATTTTAAACCACTCTCCCGTCATTTACACACCTTCAACCTCAATTGTGGCTATAGTTTCTTAATGTATACACTGAAAACAACTACTGGTAATAGCATCATCCTTGCAGTGTCATTTTATTAAAGTAAAAAGATCCATGAAAACTGCCGAAAACACCGTTCTACACGTCATTTCTTTGCTTTTTAAATTACGCTTCCGTTATCTAGACACCTTCAACCTCAATTGTGGCTATAGTATCTTAATATATACAATGATCACAACTACTAGTATTAGCATCATCCTTGCAGCGTCCATTTTATAAGGTAAAAAGAACCCTGAAAACGCCGAAAACACCGCTTTACAAGTCATTGCTTTACTATTTAAATTACGCTCCTGTCATTTAGACACCTTCAACCTCAACTGTGGCTATAGTATCCTAATATATACACTGAAAACAACTAATGGTGTTAGCATCATCCTTGCAGTGTCAATTTTTTTAGTTAAAAAGAACCCTGAAAACTGCCAAAAACGCCGCCCTACAAGTAATTTCTTTACTTTTTAAATTACCCTCCCGTCATTTAGACACCTTCAACCTCAATTGTGCCTATAGCATCCTAATATATACAATGAAAACAACTACTGGTGTTAGCATCATCCTTGCAGTGTCAATTTTTTTAGTTAAAAAGAACCCTAAAAACTGCCGAAAACACCGCTTTACAAGTCATTGCTTTACTATTTAAATTACACTCCTGTCATTTAGACACCTTCAACCTCAATTGTGCCTATAGTATCCTAATATATACACTGAAAACAACTACTGGTGTTAGCAAAATCCTTGCAGTGTCAATTTTTTAAGGTAAAGTGAAGCATGACAACTGCCGAAAGTGCCGGTCTAAAAGGTTTTTCTTTGCACATCAAATCACTCTCCCGTCATTTAGACACCTTCAACCTCACTTGTGGCTATAGTTTCTTAAAAAACTACTGGTAATAGCATCATCCTTGCAGTGTCAATTTTTTTAAGTAAAAAGATCAATGAAAACTGCCGAAAACACCGTTCTACACGTCATTTCTTTGCTTTTTAAATTACGCTTCCGTTATCTAGACACCTTCAACCTCAATTGTGGCTATAGTTTCTTAATATATACAATGATCACAACTACTAGTATTACCATCATCCTTGCAGTGTCAATTTTATAAGGTAAAAAGAACCCACAAAAACCGCCGAAAACACCGCTTTACAAGTCATTACATTACTATTTAAATTACGCTCCCGTTATTTAGACACCTTCAACCTCAATTGTGGCTATAGTTTCCTAATATATACACTGAATAAAACTACTGGTAATAGCATCATCCTTGCAGTGTCAATTTTATAAGGTAAAAAGAACCCTGAAAACCGCCGAAAACACCGCTCAACAAGCAGTGGCGGATCCAAGGGGGGGGCACGGGGGCACGGGCCCCCCCCCAGACGGACAAAAAATACACTATATAAAAAGGAATAAGACCAAGTTGAATGCTCGGAAAATCTAGTATTTATTTAATTATAACTTACTTTTTTCCACCTATCTCAATGTTTGTTTTACATATAAATGGTAATTTTCACAGACTCATTTATCTGTGATTTTTATACTACTATTTCAATTGCCGTCATTGCGTTATCATAGTCATAGCAATGGGACGCGCTGGTGCGTGAGTAAAGGTTCTCGGAGAGTGGAGAAAGCATCTTCTATATTCCTCCTTTTGGACGCGGCTATTGCTAACACCATGAGAAAATCCGCCAATTTAAAACATCTAAAACGTATTAGTTATTATTTACGTTACAGTAAAAACGATTAAATTTATGCTATTGTGTTGCCTGGCCGGCTAGCAGACGACGGCAGTGAGCGTTCAGCGCTGTCACGGCGCTCATGAATTCTTCACCCTACCGTTGCCCTGCACAGCTCACAGCCCTCAGTACTCTGTAGGTCTACTGCCCAACCTACAAACGATGTAGTTCTCTCTTATCATACTATTTGAAAAACGCCATCATAGTGATTTTTTTGTACAACAATTAAAATGAAACCAGTAGGCCTACATAGGATGTTTTCAAATGAACGGATTGTCTACATGGCTTGTTCGGAAAAGATACTTTTAAAAATCATATAGGCCATGAAACAGCTAGTACTCGATGCATCACCCAAAATTTTTTTCAAAAATACAAGTCGCAACAGTGAAAATATTATTAATTTTTGTCTACTGCCACTGAGCGGGAATCCACGGTGAGAAAACACGAAATCCTCGTATGATAAGTCAAACCGAAGTAACAGTGAAATTATTTCTTGTGATTCTACTGGTACTTCAACCTGCAAAGCAGACGCATCATGAGTGAAATCCTCAGTGCCAACACCGTCATCTTCGTATGTTGTTTATTTATTAGTAGTATTATGGCTCAGATCGAGAAATTTAGATTTGACTCAGTCCAAATCCAGAAGCTCTTGGAAATAGTAAACAGTGGGTAATCTACAAGGTCGGTAGAGGAAAAGCATAACTGCTTTCTAAAGGTCTGTGGTTGAACTATTTTTTGTGTTCCGGATATGAAGTGTGAAAACTAAAACGGAAGTCAAGTTACGTTATAATATTTACCATTATACAGCTGGTTGAAAAGTAGAACGAAGCAGTGTTTCTCTAATTCTCATATTACTCTAATTTACATTTGAATTATTACTTAATAACACACAACATTAAATAGTTATTAAATTAAAAAATTATCAATCAAGATAAATATACAACCATAAATTCTACCCTGGTTTACTTTGAAATACATTATTTTAGTAATAGTTGAGTCAAACAATTTCCAACACAAAAGAGAAATTTGTTTTCCTGCAGCGTTGGCAACACTTGTGTGTAGCAAAGAGTAAAATGTTGATTTTTAACACATTTTTAGTTGTTGTTTTCTCGGTGGCGACAACCACGATCACAGAAATTGGCATCATTGCTCTTATGGAATGTAGTTCACCTGTGGCCTTACAGTCATCTTGGGTGATATAAAATTGGTGGCATAAAATTTCGTCTTTTTAAATAATAATAAGAATAAAAACGATTTCCCACTAAAAAGATCTCGTTCACTGAATTTCATAACTGCTTATTCTTTTAACCATTTTATCCTCAAATAATGACAATAGGCCTAATATTTACGTATAGGCCTACCTATCAATAAATTGCATTTACATTCAATTATATGATTTTTAACTAACTAAAGGTAAGTGAGGCCTATTATTATGTTAAATTGATTTAATTTATAAATAGTGAATGAATAACTAGTGAAATCGTGAATTAAAACCTAAGCAACCTTAGAAAAATAACTCATTTACACCTAGAATGTAAATATTGAACAGTATGAGGACTAGACTATTCACATTATTTATATGATTTAGAATAAAATGGATTTTTACGCTTTCAACTGTACACGGAAAACCTCTTCCAAATAATCCGCGGAAATTGTAAATTTCTGCAGAAAGATTGAGATATTTTGCCCCTTTTTATTGTGCTTTCGCGGGCTTTAGGGGTCCTCTACAAAAGATTTCATGCTGTGAACTGAGCCCCCCCCCCAAAACTATTTCCTGGATCCGCCCCTGTCAACAAGTCATTGCTTTACTTATTAAATTACGCTCCCGTCATTTAGACACCTTCAACCTCAATTGTCTCTATAGTTTCCTAATATATACACTGAAAACAACTACTGGCAATAGCATCATCCTTGCAGTGTCAGTTTTTTTAGGTAAAGTGAAGCATGACATCTGCCAAAAGTGCCGGTCTACAAGTTATTTCTTTGCACTTTAAATATCTCTCCCGTCCAGGCCCGCGGTTTGTATGTGTTGCGCTATGGGCCCGAGAGATGTTTGCGCCCCCCCCTTCCGCCTCTCCCCACTCCTCTCCCGAGGATACGAATCACCAAATAAACAAACTCAATGCCATAGGCATTTAACGATCTGAGACGCGTATTCCCAACACAACAACAAAATGAAACAATGACAGAACTATTTGTATTGTGTTCATTTTCGACCGCTAACAATGCGGTTGCGCATTGTAAAAGTAAACTATGCACGTAGGAGCTGTGGGGGGGGGGGAAATGGCGGGGCGGCGCGGCAGTGGGAGATGGACCCTTGGTGGGGATTAGTCGTTGGTGCGCCGTTCGGGAGGACGGGTGTTCCTGCCAAGTCGCCTTTCTGCTCTTGTGTACTACACAGTACAGTACGCGCTGTATACTGCGACCTCTACTGATCGCAAAACGTTTATCATTATTACTGTTAGTAGTAATAAGCCACGTAGTTATGGCGTCAACGTCAAAATCTGCTTGATAAATTGTAAAATATTTACTTTGTCGCGCTCCCAAAAAACCTAAGAAAGCCCTTGGGCTCTTGCGCCCCTTGGCCCATGCGCCCCTGGGCCCGGGCCCACCGGGCCCATTTACAAAATCGGCCCTGCTCCCGTCATTTAGACACCTTCAACCTCAATTGTGGCTATAGTATCTTATGATATACACTGGATACAACTACTGCTGTAAGCATCATCTTTGCAGTGTCAATTTTTTAAGGTAAATTGAACCATGAAACTGCTAAGAAAGTCGCATTATGAGTAATTTAATTTGTATTTTATAACCCTTCCGTCGTCTAGACATTTGAATTCGGTAGAACTTGAAAGTAATTTTCTAAAATTAAACTTATTACAATATAATTATTACCTGATAATAAACGTGCAATGCTTAACAAAAGCAATATTTAGAGTAGTCTAAAATGATTTCTGCAAGTATTACTACAGGGTCCCTTCAATTGTCTAGTATGCTCAATGTCAGTCCTTTAAGTGAGTTGTTTAGTATTCCCAAGTCAAAGTTTTCCTTATGGAAAATGAAATAATGGCTTTTTCTCTTAAAAACTATTGAATTTACTTTGTGAAAGGTTTTTAATATGTTTATTAAATTATTTAATAAACATATTAAATAATTTTGATTAATGTTTATTAATTAGGTGGCTTACCCGCTTCGCAACGGTACTCAAATTGCAATGCAAACCCGAGAACTTTTTTGCCCTTTATGTGAGCTGGTTCGCTCCGCTTACTTGAGGTAAATTTTATCTCGGTCGCTACGCTCACTCGTTGTCACGTTCAGCTCGTTTGCTGCGCTCACTCGTCTCAAGTTAAAATATAGTTTATTTTAGCTATTAGGATGATGTAGGACTTATTAGACAACCTTTTCACTGCGCATATCCCTAATATTTTTATATTTCTTATAAAGTATAGGTTTTTACACATGTAGTTAGGAATTACCAACCGATTAATAATTATTTGATCACTAGCTTAACTAATTGGTACACTAAAAACCATAGCTAATTTCGATTGATGCTATGGGGGCTAATGTCAACTTTTGACCTTCTTAACTTGTACTTATATGCCAGTGCGCCTTCTTTGGGAATTACAGATTCGGTGTCGGCAAGGGTCACTGCTGGCGCCGCGCCGGCCGGCGGCGACACGTCTCAAAGGGGTGTCATAAATTTGTCAGCTTATCAAACGCCTGTTCGTGAGAAATGGTTCAAGGACGTCGGTGGACTCTTGGAAAGATGGGACACCCAGTAAGCAGATCACAATATGCTTAGGAAATTCTAGAACTGCCGTAGGCGACTGTCGGCAGTGGCGGCCGCACAAATCAAAAGGGGTGTCATAAATTAGTCAGCTCATCAAACACCTGGGTCGTGAGAAATAGTTCAAGGACATCTATGGACGCCTGGGAGGGCTGGGACTCCCAGTAACCAGATATGCCTCTTAGGGCCAAAAATTCGCGGTAAAAAAATTCTTTTTGGTGGTAAAAATTGTGCAAAACTAGTACAATAATGTGTTATATATATATATATTTTTTTTTATTTTGATTACTTGAGTTCTTTGGCGTAGAATTGTAAGCCTACTTAGAAATCGTTTATTACCTCCGAAGGAGAAGGGAACAAAACTTTTTCGTTGCGGTATAGGAAGGTACAAAAAAGTACACAGATGTGGTATAATTCAATTTTTAATTTTGAGTAGGCCTACTTGGTTTTTGGCGTAAATCCATGTTAATCTTATGGGAAATCAACAAAACCCTGTATCTCGCTTATTTATTGGAATAACTTGATATAACTTGGTATGTACATTCATTGGTTGGGTTTAACTGATATTTCCTTACAACACCCATATGGCGGAAAACCTACGTACTCACCCTTATGGGGTTTATGGAAAAAAAAATAAAAGAACACCATAACTTGATAATATTTGGTATGTACATTCACTAGGTAGGGTTTAACTGATATTTGCTTACAACACCCTTATGGCGGCAAACCTACATACTCACCCCCATGGGGATTATGGGGAAAATTGAAAAGTGCCGAATATTGATACAGTTTGATTACGTAACTATTACATTTCCTAACAAAACTAACATTTTCTAACAACATCCCATGGCAGCAAACCTACATACCCATTCCTATGGTGTTATGGGAAAAATCCACAATATCAAGATCCTTTCGAAATTCGCTGAGTACGCAGGTCTGCTGCGATGGGGGTAGACCTATTTTCTTATTACTTATACACACTTATTTTTTATACCCAATGTAGGCTATCATTTTATATTATGTTTTGCTTTGAATTTTTTATTTAATGAATTTACTAAATACACTTTGTTATTTATTGGCAAATGATTCATTCTTGTGTTTTATCACTAACCTGGGGGATACGATATACGATAAGTCCAGGAGACCTTTTTTACCCTCAAAACTCTCGTTCTCGCGCCACGGAAAAAGGGCTACTTTAACGCGCAGGCTTATTGGACAAACTGTTTTGCGCGCTAACTTATTTAAAATGTTAGCATTTTTAATTTTTTTTAAATAAGTTAATAATTATTGTTTCTTGAAATTAAAGTAACGGATATTTATTTATTAATGTGCAGGCCTTTATTTATTTATTACCTTTATTTATTTATTTATTTAGTACAGGCGGATATTTATTTATTAATGTGATCCATTCGGCTCAATTAGTGGGTCGCATTCGAATGTAGTCGTAATGGAGAAACGCCGCATCCCTTCAAAACATCGCCATAAACCTGAAGGTGGTAGTGCCCAATAATAACATTTGTAGATTAATTACTTGGCAAAATAGTGGACAATCGCCACCGCAACTGGTTTTGGTGGTAAACAATTTCCAAATAATTTGTAAACTGAATAACAAATTATTATTAAAACTATATAATATACAAATTATTAGTTTGTATTTATAATTTACTAAGTGATAATCTGTATAATGGCCTGAGAAAATAAATTCATTTATTCATTTATTTATTCATATACGATACTATATAAATCACTAAATCACTAATTTGAGACAGGACTAATTGGTAAATATTTAGGGTATACAGGGTGTAAAAAAAGTCTGTCCCCCCCCTTTAATTTTTTTATTTGTTGAGATAAACAAATATCGTTTGGGGGGTGATGGTAACTTAACACAAAGTACCTTTTGACGTTATCAATAATTTTTAGTCTTGCCAGGGGGACGGCCCACCAGGAGTCAGAAGAAAATCTTAAATGTAAGCATAGGTTGATATGTACATCAAATTAAAGGTCTCACTTAGCAGAGTACAATGCCGCAAACTAGACTTAAAAAGGATGACCCGGACAGAAATGGTAGGCGTTCAAAGTTTCCATTAAAATCATATGGGTAAAAATTAAAAATGCAATAACTTTCTTAATACTCAACCTTTTGACGTCTGGTTTGCGGCTAATAACTCCTAATGCATAGACGTTTAAAATTATGTATGTTGTGACAAAAGCCGAAGCATATCTCTGTAAGACTTCATTGGGGGACGTCCCATAGAGGATGTTTAAATTAAAAATTCCTTAGCCTCTGTCACATCATACATCATTTTAAACGTCTTTGCATTAGGAGTTATTAGCTGCAAACCAGACGTCAAAAGGTTGAGTATTAAGAAAGTTATTGCATTTTTAATTTTTACCCATATGATTTTAATGGAAACTTTGAACGCCTACCATTTCTGTCCGGGTCATCCTTTTTAAGTCTAGTTTGCGGCATTGTACTCTGCTAAGAGAGACCTTTAATTTGATGTACATATCAACCTATGCTTCCTTTTAAGATTTTCTTCTGACTCCTGGTGGGCCGTCCCCCTGGCAAGACTAAAAATTATTGATAACGTCAAAAGGTACTTTGTGTTAAGTTACTATCACCCCCCAAACGATATTTGTTTATCTCAACAAATAAAAAAATTAAAGGGGGGGGGACAGACTTTTTTACAGACACCATCACCATCAAGTAGAGAGACTAGATGGGGCTGAACTGAGTAGGCTCCGATATATCCAGTTTCACAGAAGAAGATTATACCTCTGGAGTACGCCCGACATCACCATCAAGAAATATTTTCCCGCAACCGACAGTGCCACAACCCCCCAATTAGAAGAACTCTAAGAAGACAAAAGGTGAACTAATTATTCTTATCAAATAGTGTTCATGGTTGTGGGAACTTTAATATAGTGTTGTATATATGTTTACATATAATAAGATATAAATGTAAGTTAATCCTTTCTTTTTTTACAGAACAAGATTATGCCTCAAGAATACGCCCGCCATCACCATCAAGAAATATTTTCCCGCAACCGCCAGTGCCACAACCCCCCAATTAGAAGAACTCTAATAAGACAGAAGGTGCACTAATTATCCATATCTAATATTAAATAGATATGGTAAATTTAATATAGTTTTGTAAGTATGGATATATAATCTGAAATTAATAAGATATTAAGTCATAAATGTAGTATTTTCTTATGTTTTTCACAGCACAACATTATGCCTCTTGACTACGCCCACCATCACCATCAAGCAGAGAGACTGGATGGGGCTGAACTGAGTAGGCTCCGAAATATCCAGTTTCACAGAAGAAGATTATACCTCTAGAGTACGCCCGACATCACCATCAAGAAATGTTTTCCCACAGCCTCCTGTGCCACAACCCCCCAGTTAGAAGAACTCTAAGAAGATACAAGGTGAACTAATGATCATTATCAAATATGGGTTATGGTTATGGTAATTTTGATATAGTTCTTTATATATGTATATAGATTCATTAATTAATAAGATATAAATGTGTTATTTTTTTTTTCTTTGTAACAGCAAAAGTTTATGACTGAAGACTACGCCCACTTCACAATCAAGAAATGTTTTCCCCCAGCTACCAGTGCCACAACTTCCACTTAGATGCCAGACATTGAGGAAACAGAAAGGTAAAGTAATAATAATTTTTATACTGTTGTTTTTTTTAGATATAGGCTGATTAGAATTAAGTAAGACTGATTAAGTAATAGACTGATTATAATTTAGTAAGTGGTAAATATTGTAAATGTTTTAAATGAACTATGCAATGCTGTCTCATTTGTCTTAGTTCTTATTACAGAAGAAGATTACACCTCCAAGCTATGCCAGCCAGAAGTATCAACAAAAGTTTCCCAGCAGCCGCCAGTACCAAAAACCCCAGTTTGAACACCATAAAGAACCCACAAGGTGAACTAATCCTCCTCCTCATATGGTTGTTGGATTTGGATAAATTCATTCTTTGTAAACACCATTCTATTCTCACTGCTGTGTTAGGTTTACTTGTAGTGTGAGATCACGATATTGTTATGGTTGCATTGATGACTCCAGGTAAACATTATTCTTTGATAACAATCATTTTAGTAAAAATCATTATGCTTTTTTTAATATAGTACTCAAACAACAGTTATGATTTTTTAGGTGCAGGTTGTCTTTGGTTATAGCGAGTGACAGTTTACATGACAAGACTCCAACTCCATGTGTTGTCAACAAATGGATTTTTCAACAAAGCTTTATAATTAGGCCTACAAGTGAATTTTTAAAATTAGTTTATCAATCTAACAGCATTGAAATTTAGACATACATCTAATTTAATCCTTCCGACTCTAATTTAATATTACAGTTCACAAGATAGGCCAATTAACTAACTTAGAGGATCCAGGTAAACACCTCGCCCAAGGCGCCTATTACCCTCGGGGCGGCCCTGGCTAGGTAACAGGTAGTAGTAATAATAATAATAATAATAATAATGATTTTTTACAGAATAAATTTACACCTCTAGACTACGCCCGCCATCACCTTTGAGAAATGTTTCCCTGCATCATATCCGGTAACATATACCCCACTGATAAAAGACCTGCTATACAAGGCAAACCAATATTACTTCAAATAAGGTTATTATTTAAGAGAGTTATTATCAATTCAAAGTAATGTTTTAAACCTTATTAGAAAATTGTAAAACATATATATAAAACCTCTTTTTTCACATAAGAAATTTACGCCTCCAGACCTTACCCCCCACAGCAACAAGGAACATTTCCCTGCGAACACTACTATCACAAAACCAATAGTTAGAAGAAATTTCTAGAACTGACAAGGTGAACATAATGCTTATAAAAGAAATTTATTGTCATTAACTAGGATAATTACTCTTACAATGAAACTTTGATACGGTATCTAACTAACTTCACTCTTTTTTTTCACAAAAGAAGTTTATTCCTCCACTCTACACCAGTCCTCAACATCATGAAAGGTTTCACTGCAACTGCCAGTGCCACAAACCCCACAGTTAGAAGACCTTCAAGAAGGTACAAGGTAAACTATTACCCTATTACTTTACATATGGTTATCATTAGAGAAAATTATTATAATTTATAATGTAATTTTTTATACATGTAATAATGTAAACTGTAAAAAGAAGGTGTCTAATTTTACTGTTACATTTTTACAGAACTTTATGCCTCCAGACTTCACTCTCCACCACCATCGAGAGATGTTTCCCTGCAAACACCAGTGACACATACGCCAGAGTTATAAGTCGCAGTAGTGAAAAATAAGAGATAAAATGAGTTATAAAAAAATATAAAATATGAGATAAAATGAGTAATAAAATAAAGAGCTATTAAGTGAGATATGAAACATCAATGTTTCATTGTATTTATTTCTTTTCACAGAAGAACTAGACGCCTCCTGACTACACTCACCAAAACCATCAAGAGATGTTTTTCTGCAGCAGCCATTGCCACCACTTAGACTCTAAGAAAACCACCAAAACCTACAAGGTGATATATTATTGCTTAAAACATGTTTGTTGTATGAGAGAATTAGTAGTTTTCATCACTAGGAGCAAAAGTGGGTCTTTTTGGTGTGCAACCGTGTTTTAATGTTTTAAAACGATTAAGCATCAAAAAGACACTTTTGCTCGGAGTGATGAACAACGTTTTTTATCATAATGGGAAATTAGACTTTTGATCGTTAAAAATATTACAGTAACTATAATGTTGTATTTTCGAGGTTATATTTACAAAGTTAGTAATACAGTGTTAACATTTATTTTATTTACAAACAATTTTCTTTATAACATTTGAATTTAAAAATTCTGCTCCTCAACATTAATAAATGAATTAGTTATTTGTGCTTCTAGGGACTAAAGTACAATGTTTTCTCCCTGAAGGAAAAGTGTTGTCGCCTGAAGGCGAAGCCAAGGGCGACAATTTCCCTGAGGGAGAGAGGTACTTTAGTCCCTTGATGCACACAACATTTTTCCTCCAACTACACGAATAAAATTTAGGCCTAACAGGCCTACCGTAGATAATTTAACTTTATCTTCATATGATCCCTTGCTCCGTCAAGCTGGATCTGTCACATCAACATAAAAAACACACAAGCTAGGCCATATCAATTTTGAAGAACACGAAAAAAAACAAAATATAATTTAAGCCTAGTCAAAAGTTTTACACTTATGTTTTGGACTTCTTAGGTTAATAGCCTACCCAAGCAAAATGTTCACAAACACCTACACTGCCACGGCCATCTCTAATACTAGAGATGCTGCTCACCCACTGCTGGCTGAATGGTCAGCAGTGAGTGAGCAGCAGCTACAGCTGCTATTAGTCAACAATGAGCAACGAAACAAATACAAGTAACAGCTGACTGTGGCTCATGTTCTTTTTAATCTCTCTTTTAATGTTATTCTTATGTAACTAACTTTAGCCCCGTGGTACGAAAAAACTCGAGTTTTCCCTAGGTAGGAAAGATTAAGTATTCAAGTCACATGGGATAGAAATTAGTACTTTACTACTCTATTCCAAGGAGTAAAATACGGCTTTAGATAGTAGGTGGAGGAAAAATAATATACATAGCAAACAGCTGACTTTTCAGTCCTAGGACCTAAAAAATTCTCCAGCTGATTTTTCAGTGCTAGGACAAAAAAGAATCGGTTTTGGTACAGTTGAGAGAACAAAAAACAGGCTAATTTTGTGCAGAATGATAAAATTATTATTTACACTTTTAAGTATTGTTTGTAATAGTAATGTGTTTATAATAAACATACTGTTAAATATATATATATAAAATTTAACTTTTTTCACAGATGAACTTTACACCTCCAGACGGCGACCGCAGCAACCATCAAGATATGTTCTCCCGAGACCACCATTAAAGGTGAAATAATAGTTTCTGATATATGATTACTCTATTTCAAATGAGAAATAATTTTATTAAATTAAACTTTATATTGTTGGTCCATGATAAACAATGTAGGGTATACAGGAACAAGTAGGGACATCATCCTTGTGGGAGAGTGAGAACGCAACTGAATAGATAGCACCACCCCAATTTTAGTTTTACTGCAGAGTCAATGTGATTGGTTGAATGGAAACAGACACTTGTAAATGTAATAATTATGAAGACGTTTTTTTTCCCTTTTGTTAACAAATACAGTAGTGTATGCTCGCTTTTATATTTGATTAGTAGGAAGAGGAGCTTCCAATGCAAATTAAGAGAAGTACGTTAAGAGAAGAAAAGTTAAGTGAAATATATTTATATTTCAGTGCTTTATTTTACAATGGTTTTTAGGAATAATATTAAAATTGTTTCACGGAATGTTCCTAATTATTGGGTTCTGAATACATTGGTGATAAGTGAGCAGTAAAAAACATGACAGATTTATAAATTAGCACTAGTAGTAAATTAAAAATCCCTTGTAAAAAATAAAATTTTAATAAGTAATGTAATTAGGCAGATGATATACAACCAATGTATTAATTACAATGTCTTAGAGAGTTAATTCTTTTTTACATACATGCAATACTAAGCGTTTTAATACATCAGAAAAAATATTTTCTGTTTCATACAGAAATTTAACGATTACATTAGGAATTTTTTCATCGATATTCACAATTTTCATTATTTTATATTGTTTAAAATTTCCCCCAGTCACGTTTGTTAAGTCTTCATACAATCAGTTACAAATACCTATTTAACAATTCATTTCCTGGTGTACAATTTAATATTTTTTCAGGAGAGTGTTCGAGTTTCCAACACAACAATCCAATTTGTCTCCAGCGGACAGCGGACATAACAGGTAACGGGTTTCTCCGTACCACAGGTTTATTTGGCCTAGGCCTGTGGGAGCCTCTTCCCGCAAAAAAAGAGTGACCCCTGAGATGGTGGGGGAGGTTGACGTCCTTTAGGGGCTTTTCACTAACATTCCACCGGCCATTTTTTAAATCATAAAATATTTAAATTACTTTTATCATGATTCATGATTGAGGTTGAAGGTGTCTAAATGACGGGATAGTGATTTAAAAAGCAAAGTTACTTGTAAAGCAGCATTTTCGGCAGTTTTTATTGTTCACTTTACCTTAAAAAAAATTGACGCTGCAAAGATGATGCTAACACCAGTAGTTGTTTTCAGTATTTATATTAATATACTATAGCCACAATCAAGGTTGAAGGTGTCTAAATTAAGGGATAGTGATTTAAAAAGCAAAGAAATTACTTGTAGACCCCGGCATTTTCGGAAGTTTTTATTGCTCACTTTACCTTAAAAAATTGACAGTAGTGTGTTTTGGTTACCGCTGGCTCAGGTCAGCTGCCCCGGAAGCCATGCGCCGGGGCACACAGCTTCCGGTCGGTTAGATTAGATATTAAATGAGGAGGTGGAGGCCCTCGCTAATTGGCCCATAAATTAACCAGGTGCAAGCTGGCGAGGGGAAGGTGACGGGGAAGGTTGGAGGGGATAGAGTTTAAGAATAAAATTTATCATAGGCGAGGGTAGGATTCGAACCCGGCCCGCTGGCGTTTGAGGCCAGCGCTTTACCTCATAGCCACCGAGGTACTTGGTGATAGGTGGTGTAAATGTGTCTGATAATATTGTGCCTGTGGTTCGCTTCTTGTCCACAAGAGTGCAACACGTACTACGACTGCGGCAAGTTCAAAATTCCTCCACCAGAGTTCAGCATGTACTAGGGCTGCAGCTAGTTCACTGTTTCTCCAACAGATAGTAGCACGTGTTATGGCTGCACCCAGTTTACCCCAAAATATCCCCACGAATTACCCAAATTACCCTGAAATTCCCCAAAATACCCTGCAATTTCCCAAATTTCCTCGCAGTCGTACCAACTTATGTCATTCACTATAAAACAAGAACAAATGAAATGCTGGGGTATATACTATAAAAAGTGAATAAAACCCAAAAATGTAGGCAATACAGTACATAAAATCAACCAACTTACGTCATTCACTATAAAACAAGAACACCTGGATCGCCCGGAACAAGAACATATGAAATGCTGTGGGCTATACTATAAAAAGTGAATAAAACCCAAAGATGGCTGCAATACACTATATAAAATCAACCAACTTATGTCATTCACTAATCAACAGTTATACTATATGAAATGTACCTGTGGCTAGTTCTCACCGTCAATGGCTATAACGTCAAATGTACATAATCAACGGTTACACTATATAAAATTAAAACTCTACAATATTATTTAATATACACCAATGACTATAACGTTAAATCTAGTTATACTATATGAAATGTGCCCAAGGCTATACTATATATTATGCATTGATGACTTTACGTTAAATATACGCGATCAATGCTTATACTATATGAAATGCATTCGCCGCTATACTATACAAAATATCAATGAATATAATGTTAAATAAACATGATCAACGCTTATACTATATGAAATGTACCTGTGACTAGTTCTCTGCATCAATGGCTATAATGTCAAATGTACATAATCAACGGTAACACTATATAAAATGAAAACTCTACTATATTACTTAATATACACCAATGACTATAATGTTAAATCTAGTTATACTATATGAAATGTTCCCAAGACTGTACTATAAATTATGCATTGATGACTTTACGTTAAATATACGCGATCAATGCTTATACTATATGAAATAGCATTCACCGCTATACTATACAAAATATCAATGAATATAATGTTAAATAATCAACGCTTATACTATATGAAATGTACCTGTGACTAGTTCTCTGCATCAATGGCTATAATGTAAAATGTATATAATGAACGGTTACACTGTATAAAATGAAAATGCTACTTTACTATTTAATATACATCAATGACTATAATGTTAAATATTTCTAATCTAGTTATACTATATGAAATGTGTCCAAGGCTATACTATAAAAAAGTGAATAAAACGCAAAAATGTTGGCTATACAGCACATAAAATCAATGGCTAGAAGCTGTTAAGCAACTAACAACGTTATCATACTATATACGACGCATACAGTACTATATAAAGTGAATAACATGCAAACTTCAGCTTAAAAAACATAAAAATCGCTAATATCTCGAAAACGGTGCGTCCTAGGGGTCCGGGGACCCCAAAAAAACTACCTACTACGCAGTAGAGGTACCCCCAGGGGGTGGGTTCCCATAATTAAAAAAATTAACAAAAAAGTTGCGGGTTGCATCTAAAAAATGAAGGGGCAATGAAGGGGCAAAACTTTGAAATTCCATATCTTAGGAACGGCTCAATGTATTAACTTCATGCTTGGTATGTGTGTACATTTACTTGCTGTCTACAAATGCATGGCAAAAGGTATCCAAAAAATGAAGGCGCAAAAAAGTTTTATTTTATATCTTTTGAATGGCAATATGTATTTACTTCAAACTTGGTATTTGTATACATGTAATGTTAACAAGTAATAAAATGCTAAAAATAACTTTCCAGATCTAAGGTCAAACTGTCCAAAAATAAAAAAAAAACCTAAAATTAACATTATTATTGCCCTTCGCTAGCGTAGGGCTTTACCTTTGAGTCAATAGGCATTTGTATTTATAAGTATGTGTGTACACTTATTTGGTGTCTACAAATGAATGGCACGAGGTATCCAAAAAATGAAGGCGCAAAACAGTTTTATTTTATATCTTTTAAATGGCATAATGGATTAACTTCTTACTTGGTATGTAGGTTGATATAATTAAACATTAATTGTTTACCATTGCGTGGTGGGGTGCATCCAAAAAATGAAGGAGCAAAACTTAAATATTGTATATTTCAGGAGTGTTTGGACCGATTAACTTCTTACTTGGTATGTAGGTGTGTATGAGTAAGCATTAATTGTTTACCATTGCATGGCGGGGTGCATCCAAAAAATGAAGGGGCAAAACTTAAATATTGTATATCTCAGGAGTGGCTGGACCGATTAACTTCTTACTTGGTATGTAGGTTGGTATGAGTAAACATTAAATGTTTATAATTGCGTGGCGGGGTGCATAAAAAAATGAAGGGGCAAAACTTAAATATTGTATATCTCAGGAGTGGCTGGACCGATTAAATTCTTACTTGGTATGTAGGTTGGTATGAATAAACATTAAATGTTTACCATTGCGTGGCGGGGTGCATCCAAAAAATGAAGGGGCAAAACTTAAATATTGTGTATCTCAGGATTGGTAGGACCGATAAACTTCTTACTTGGTATGTAGGTGTGTATGAGTAAACATTAATTGTTTACCATTGCGTGGCGGGGTGCATCAAAAAAATGAAGGGGAAAAACCTAAATATTGTATATCTTAGGAGTGGCTGGACCGATTAACTTCTTACTTAGTATGTAAGTTGGTATGAGTAAACATTAAATGTTTATAATTGCGTGGCGGGGTGCATCCAAAAAATGAAGGGGCAAAACTTAAATATTGTATATCTCAGGAGTGGCTGGACCGATTAACTTCTTACTTGGTATGTAGGTTGGTATGAGTAAACATTAAATGTTTACCATTGCGTGGCGGGGTGCATAAAAAAAATGAGGGGGCAAATATTAAATATTGTGTATCTCAGGATTGGCTGGACCGATAAACATCTTACTTGGTATGTAGGTGTGTATGAGTAAACATTAAATGTTTACCATTGCGTGGCGGGGTGCATCCAAAAAATGAAGGGGCAAAACTTATATATTGTATATCTCAGGAATGGCTGGACCGATTAACTTCTTACTTGGTATGTAGGTTGGTATGAGTAAACATTAAATGTTTAACATTGCGTGGCGGGGTGCATCCAAAAAATGAAGAGGCAAAACTTAAATATTGTGTATCTCAGGATTGGCTGGACCGATAAACTTCTTACTTGGTATTTAGGTGTGTATGAGTAAACATTAATTGTTTACCATTGCGTAGCGGGGTGCATCCAAAAAAATGAAGGCGCAAAACCTAAATATTGTATATCTCAGGAGTGGCTGGACCGATTAACTTCTTACTTGGTATGTAGGTTGGTATGGGTAAATATTATTTGTTTGACATTGCAAGGCGGGATGCATCCAAAAAATGAAGGGGCAAAACTTAAATATTGTATATCTCAGGAGTGGCTGGACCGATTAACTTCTTACTTGGTATGTAGGTTGGTATGAGTAAACATTAAATGTTAATAATTGCGTGGCGGGGTGCATAAAAAAATGAAGGGGCAAAACTTAAATACTGTATATCTCAGGATTGGCTGGACCGATAAACTTCTTACTTGGTATGTAGGTTGGTATGAGTAAATATTATTTGTTTGACATTGCAAGGCGGGATGCATCCAAAAATGAAGGGGCAAAACTTAAATATTGTATATCTCAGGAGTGGCTGGACCGATTAACTTCTTACTTGGTATGTAGGTTGGTATGAGTAAACATAAAATGTTTATAATTGCGTGGCGGGTTGCATCCAAAAAATGAAGGGGCAAAACTTTAATACTGTATATCTCAGGATTGGCTGGACCGATAAACTTCTTCTTTGGTATGTAGGTTGGTATGAGTAAATATTAATTGTTTGACATTGCATGGCGGGGTGCATCCAAAAAATGAAGGGGCAAAACTTAAATATTGTATATCTCAGGAGTGGCTAGACCGATTAACTTCTTACTTGGTATATAGGTTGGTATGAGTAAACTTTAAATGTTTACCATTGCGTGGCGGGGTGCATAAAAAAATGAAGGGGCAAAACTTAAATATTGTATATCTCAGGAGTGGCTTTACCAATTAACTTCTTACTTGGTATGTAGGTTGGCATGAGTAAACATTAAATGTTTACCATTGCGTGGCGGGGTGCATCCAAAAAATGAAGGGGCAAAACTTAAATATTATATATCTCAGGAGTGGCTCGACCGATAATTTTCTAACTTGGTATGTAGGTCGGTATGAGTAAATATTAATTGTTTGACATTGCATGGCGGGGTGCATCCAAAAAATGAAGGGGCAAAACTTAAATATTGTATATCTCAGGAGTGGCTAGACCGATTAACTTCTTACTTGGTATATAGGTTGGTATGAGTAAACTTTAAATGTTTACCGTTGCGTGGCGATGTGCATCCAAAAAGTGAAGGGGCAAAACTTAAATATTGTATATCTCAGGAGTGGCTTTACCAATTAACTTCTTACTTGGTATGTAGGTTGGCATGAGTAAACATTAAATGTTTACCATTGCGTGGCGGGGTGCATCCAAAAAATGAAGGGGCAAAACTTAAATATTATATATCTCAGGAGTGGCTCGACCGATAAACTTCTAACTTGGTATGTAGGTCGGTATGAGTAAATATTAATTGTTTGACATTGCATGGTGGGGTGCATCCAAAAAATGAAGGGGCAAAACTTAAATATTGTATATCTCAGCAGTGGCTGGACCGATTAACTTCTTACTTGGTATATAGGTTGGTATGAGTAAACTTCAAATGTTTACCATTGCGTGGCGGGGTGCATCAAAAAAATGAAGGGGCAAAACTTAAATATTGTATATCTCTGGAGTGGCTTTACTGATTAACTTCTTACTTGGTATGTAGGTTGGTATGAGTAAAAATTAAATGTTTACCATTGCGTGGCGGGTCGCATCCCAAAAAATGAAGGGGAAAAACCTTAATACTGTATATCTCAGGAGTGGCTGGACCGATTAGCTTCTTACTTGGTATGTAGGTTGGTATGAGTAAATATTAAATGTTTATAATTGCGTGGTGGGGTGCATCAAAAAAATGAAGGGGCAAAACTTAAATATTGTATATCTCAGGATTGGCTGGACCGATAAACTTCTTACTTCGTATGTAGGTTGGTATGAGTAAACATTAAATGTTTACCATTGCGTGGCGGGGTGCATCCAAAAAATGAAGGGGCAAAACTTATATATTGTATATCTCAGGAATGGCTGGACCGATTAACTTCTTACTTGGTATGTAGGTTGGTATGAGTAAACATTAATTTTTTGACATGCATTGCGGAGTGCATCCAAAAAATGAAGGGGCACAACTTAAATATTGTATATCTCAGGAGTTGCTCTACCGATTAACTTCTTACTTGGTATATAGGTTGGTATGAGTAAACATTAAATGTTTACCATTGTGTGGCGGGGTGCATCCAAAAAATGAAGGGGCAAAACTTAAATATTGTATATCTCAGGATTGGCTGGACCGATAAACTTCTTATTTGGTTTGTAGGTTGGTATTATTAAACATTAAATGTTTACCATTGCGTGGCGGGGTGCATCCAAAAAATGAAGGGGCAAAACTTAAATATTGTATATCTCAGGATTGGCTGGACCGATAAACTTCTTACTTGGTTTGTAGGTTGGTATGATTAAACATTAAATGTTTACCATTGTGTGGTGGGGTGCATCCAAAAAATGAAGGGGCAAAATTTAAATATTGTATGTCTCATGAGTGGCTAGACCGATTAACTTCTTATTTAGTATGTAGGCTGGTATGAGTAAACATTAATTGTTTACCATTGCGTGGCGTGGTGCATCCAAAAAATGAAGGGGCAAAACTTAAATATTGTATATCTCAGGAGTTGCTGGACCGATTAACTTCTTACTTGGTATATAGGTTGGTATGAGTAAACATTAAATGTTTACCATTGTCTGGCGGGGTGCATCCAAAAAATGAAGGGGCAAAACTTAAATATTGTATATCTCAGGATTGGCTGGACCGATAAACTTCTTACTTGGTTTGTAGGTTGGTATGATTAAACATTAAATGTTTACCATTGCGTGGCGGGGTGCATCCAAAAAATGAAGGGGCAAAACTTAAATATTGTATATCTCAGGATTGGCTGGACCGATAAACTTCTTACTTGGTTTGTAGGTTGTTATGATTAAACATTAAATGTTTACCATTGCGTGGCGGGGTGCATTCAAAAAATGAAGGGGCAAAATTTAAATATTGTATATCTCATGAGTGGCTAGACCGATTAACTTCTTATTTGGTATGTAGGCTTGTATGAGTAAACATTAATTGTTTACCATTGCGTGGCGTGGTGCATCCAAAAAAATTAAGGGGCAAAACTTAAATATCGTACATTTTAGAAGAGGTTGATCCAATTATCGTCAGACATGGTATGTGTGTACATATAGCTACAATTAAAGGTAGCACCGTTTTTGTGCTACCTTCGATTTACTATTTTTATAGAATGGTGTATGGAAAAAATTCTCTAGGTTTTCAAGGAACACTATTAATTATTGGTTTAAGGACAGACTACCATAGATGTGTGTATATATGTAAATTCTTAACAAAACCTTAGTTTTAACGATTAAGGTAATTTGGAGACTTCTAACTGGATTAAACCCATTGATAAATTTAGCATCGTTTTTGTGGTTTCTTTGATGTATTATTTTATATTGAATTTTATATGATAAACTTTCTTTAGGTTTTTAAGCAACACTTTTAAGTTTTGGTTTAATGTAAAACTACTAGATATGTCTATGTATGTATAAATTCTTAACAAAACTTTAGTTTCACCATTAAAGTTGATTTGGAAATGGGTTGGATTTTTCATAAATGGTTGGATTCAGGATCTTACGTACGAATCGGCTCTTTTATATTGTATGATGATTGTAATTCTTTTCTTATAACACCAAATGATAGAGACCGCATGCGGCAGTGGGCTCAAACAATGAAGGAGTGCTACGAACAAGGTGTGGATGTTGGCGGCTATTTTACAGCGCAAGTGGTTTAATAATCAAATTACCCTTCCCCCACCCTACACCTTATCCCTTCCCAATCCTTATTCCTTCCCCCTCCCCATTTCTAAAACTCATAAAAGGCGGGCTATGAACCTCCAGGTTTCTAGTCTGTACTTGCACCTTGTGCCGTCAAGATGCTTACCACTTTATCTTTTAATAGTATTACAGGCACTGAGAAGAAATTCTATAGAAAATTTTGTTCTCTACTTGATAAACCGCAAAAACTACCTCCAAATACTTTCACCTACAAGCTACCTCTGATGGACAAGGATGATGTAAGCAAAATACCATTAGTTCAAGCGAAATTTCTGGAAGAAAAAAATCTTGTTTATGTAAGAGAAGTGTATCATAATGAATATTCAAAAAGATTGGCTTACGAATTCATTAAGGAACATGCAGGACGTGAAAAAGAACAGTATCCAGGACCATTTTATTTATATCTTTTTGAGAATGGAGCTAGTGTAACGGTAGAAATAAGTATCAAATTAATGTAATTCTCCCTACCAAATTTGTGGGGTGAGGGTTTGAAGTAGATTTGCGCATAAATTAAAAGTTAGTTCAAAACTGAAATTCAACAATTGTTGGTCGAACTAAATTTGCGCATAAATTAACCGGGGTTGAATTAAAAGTTCGCATATCTTCCTATCAAGTTTATGAAGTTAGAATTTTGTTTTGCTGTAAAGTTATTGAAATAGTATTTGTATAAGGAAAATTCATATTGAAATACATGTTGTAATTTAGTCGTAGAGATGTGTACTGTACGAAAGCTGGATTTATAGTGAGTCGGCGCGACAAATGAACTTGTATTTATGCAGATTGTTAAAATGGAATAAAGAGATGATAGTAGCAAAACGCTCGAAGTAGAAAGTGTGAATAATGTTATATAAAGAAATAATAGTTAAACAAGGAAAATATTGAAAATTCAAACTAGTATTAAAAAAATATGAACGGACAATCAATTTTGTAGAAGGTTAATATTTTGTTGAAAACGTTTGATTTTCTTGGATAGTGAAGAAGAAGAAGATGAAATAGTGGTAGGGGGACCGTTATAAAAGGAGGAATGTGAGAGCCCATTTCATTTCTCTGCGAAACTTCGAAGAGTAAACATCTCAACATGTATCATTGCGATAAATGTTCGGAATCGTTTCACGATGAAATTCTATTAGACTGTCATAAAGAACTAATTCACAACAACGCAGAAGAAAAACAAGAAGAACAAGAAGAACAAGAAGAACAAGAAGAAATAACAGCAACATCTTCAACTACTTTACCGAATCTACAAGTATTTGCTTTACCCGGTAAGGTAGTAATGCATCATAAGATTCAAAATGAAAACTTGAACTTAGAAGAATTTATTAGAGAAGCAAAACCAATCGTAAGTAAAACTTTAAAAGAAGAATTGAAAAGATTGAACTTTCTTAAATTTAGTTTACTACTAGAAGCTATGTTTATAAATGTACAAGAAGAATTATCACCAAGAGGATTCATAACAAAAACCGAACCATCATGGAAAGTTCAAACATTGATTCAATAGTAGAGAACTGTATAGAAGAAATATTAACCAAAATTCAAGAACATGAAGGAAGAGGATCCGGATGGAGTCTTTCAAGTATTGAAGGATTAGATATAAGAGTTCAAAAACACGGATATGGACTAAGGGGATCTAGTTACATTCCTTTGCCTTAAAGTATTGAAGATACAAAATCTTGTATTAATGTTAGAAATGCAGACAATGAATGTTTTCGTTATGCAATGACAGCTAAATTTGTACCAAATAATACGTATAGACCTGACCGGGAATATGAAAATCAAAGAAATAAGTACAATTTTCAAGGAATTACTTATCCTGTATCACTAGAAGATATATCAAAATTTGAGAAGAAAAATCCCGGTACTTCTATCAATGTTTTTGCATTAGATAGTTCAAACAAAGTGTATCCTTTACGTATTGCAAAAGAAGAACTACCAGATCATACGGATTTACTACTATTAACACGAGGAGATGTGTCTCACTATGTGTACATAAAGCAATTCGATCGTCTTGTTAACAAGCAACTTCCAAAAAATAGAAACAAAAAGTTGATTTGCAAGAGATGTTTTAATTTTCAACGAGAAGGAAGACAAGGAAGAGAATGGTTACAAGAGCACAAAAGATTATGTAACAATAATTATGAAGCAAAGATTAATTTACCTGCAGAAAACAGAGCATTCGTTTCATTTGAAAAAGTTCATCATCAATACCGTATCCCTTTAGTTGTGTATGCGGATTTTGAATCAACACTTGTTCCAGTTGAAGAAGAAAATTGCGAAGCAAGAAAAAGTGTAAAGTATCAAATGCACAAACCAAACAGTTTTTGTTTAATGGTCAAATCAACATTATCAGAAGAACATTTAAACAGATATGGATTAACTTCAGAACCTCTAGTATATCGTGGTGAAAATGCGGAAAAAATATTTCTTGATCACCTATATTTAATAGCTGGAAATACACAAAGATTATATACAAATATTGTACCAATGAAACCGATGGACGAAGAAGAAGAAATTCAACATGAAAATGCAACTCGATGTTTTTTGTGCAAAAATGATTTTACTATTGAGAATTATAAAATTAAAGATCACGACCACCTCACAGGTTATTACAGGGGTGCTGCTTGTAATAAATGCAACTTGAGCTATCGTTTACCACTATTTATTCCTGTGGTTCTGCATAACCTCAGTGGGTACGACGCTCATTTTATAATACCCGAATTAGGAAGAGACGACGGTAAAATCGATGTGTTAGCTGAAACTTCAGAAAAGTTCATAAGTTTTTCCAAAGAAGTTGGAAACCTCAAATTAAGATTCTTGGACTCCTACCGATTTATGCCGTCAAGTTTGTCCAAACTTTCTGAAAACCTAAGGAAACAAGATTTAATCGAAACGAAGAAGATTGTAAACAACGACAAACTGGATCTGGTACTTCGAAAAGGTGTTTTTCCATATGATTACATAGACAGTTTAGAAAGATTTAATGAAACATCATTACCTCCAAAAGAAGAATTTAAAAGTAAACTTTTCGACATGGATATATCTCAAGATGATTATAATCACGCATGCAAAGTATGGAACGAATTAGGATTTAGAACATTGGGAGAATATTCAGATTTTTATGTTAAACTAGATGTGACTTTATTATGTGATGTGATGGAAGAATTTAGAAATACGTGTTTTGCAGCATATGGATTGGACCCTCTTCATTCGTACACTTCGCCTGGACTAGCGTGGCAAGCCATGTTGAAAGAGACAAATTGTAAAATACAACTTCTTACAGATATAGATATGGTTTTGATGTTAGAGTCAGGAGTTCGCGGAGGATTGACGCAAAGTGTAACACGACATGTCAGGGCAAACAATAAGTATTTGCCCGATTATGATGCATCAAAACCAACAACATTCCTGGGTTATTTTGATGCAAATAACTTATACGGATGGGCAATGTCGAATCCCCTTCCATATGATAATTTCAAATGGATAGATCCTGAATCAATAGGAAACATAATGGATATACCGAAGCATGGTGAAACAGGTTATATTTTTGACGTCGATTTTGAATATCCCGAACATCTTCACGATCAACATTATGATTTACCACTGCTTCCGAAGACCGAAATTTCTCCAACTGGAAGATGGCCGAAATTAATGATGACTTTAACCGACAAGTCTCGGTATGTTGGACACTACTGGATGATACAACAGGCCTTAGACTTGGGATTGAGAATTACAAAGATTAATCGAGTATTACAATTCTCTCAATCTTGTTGGTTAAAACCGTACATTGACAACAGCACAAGAAGAAGAGCTGCTGCTACATCAAGTTTTCAAAAAGATTTTTTCAAACTAATGAACAACGCAATATTTGGCAAGACTTTGGAAAACAAAAGGAAACATAAGGATATAAAATTGGTAACTGATCCAGTAAAATTACAGAAATTAGTGCAACAACCAAACTTTGGTACATCTGTAATTATTAATGAAAATCTAGTTCTTATTTCCATGAACAAGAAGTCAGTTACAATGGATCGTCCTTTGTATCTTGGAATGTCAATCTTGGATATTTCTAAAACACACATGTACGAGTTTCATTATAAGAAGATGGTTAACTATTATGGAAGAGAGAACATTGGTATTGCATATATGGATACGGATGAACTCATTTACTGGATTAAAACAAATGACATGTACGAAGATCTACGCACCTTTATATATAAAGATGATTTCGACTTTTCCGATTATCCTAAGGAGCATCCAAATTACGACTACGACAGAAACAAGAAAGTATTGGGAAAATTTAAAGATGAAACAAATGGTGTGCCAATGATGGAAATTGTAGCATTGATGTCCAAACTGTATTCGTTTCAACTGTACATAAACGAAAGGAACGAACATCAAGTTACGAAGAAAGCCAAAGGAATAAAAACCTCTTTCCTGAAGAAGAACGTACAGTTTGAACATTATAAAAGATGTTTGTTTGAAAATGTTGAAACAACTGCAACATTTAACACCATAAGAAGCTTCAACCATCGTCTTTTCAGTGTGAAGCAAACCAAATCGGCATTGAGCTATAAGGATGACAAAAGATACATCCTTGAAGACAACATAAGAACTCTGCCATTTGGACATTACTCTCTAAACCCTATCGACCAGTAAACCTATTCTTCGTCCTCTACCTTCTTCCTTTTTCCTTTTTGTACAGAAAAGAGGATATGGCGAGCCCAATGCTATATTCTTTCTTTTTACACTAATATGAAATGGTCTTGACCTATATTCAAAACTATATAAAAGAGAATGAACTATTCTACGGATCAGTATTTTTACAAGCGGTGTGCAAGCAACACCTGAAGATGGAAAGTGTGAAGGACAAGATTGTAAATGAACTACATAAACCAGCAAGAAGAAGATTTCCAAGAAGAAGTACAATTATTAAGGGAATGAATGATCTTTATCAAGCTGATCTCATCGAAATGATACCACACAGTAAATTAAACAAAGGTTTTAAATATATTTTAACAATTATAGACTGTTTTACTAAAATAGCTGACGCTTTACCATTGAAGGATAAGACTGGTAAAAGTGTTACGAAAGCTATGGAAACAACGATACAAAGAAATAAATTCAAAATCAAACATCTACAGACCGATGATGGAAAAGAATATTTTAATAAAGACTTTGGAGCTTTGATGAAAAAATATCAAATAAATCATTATTCTACAAATTCTGAAGTTAAAGCTTCAATAATTGAAAGATTCAATAAAACATTGAAAGGAGCAATGTACAAACAATTTTCAAAACGAGGATCATACGTGTGGTATGACATATTACCACAACTTATAAAAGAGTATAACAACAAATATCATCGTACCATCGGAATGAAACCTATCCAAGTAAACAGCGCTAATGCTAAGGTTGTATTACAATGCATCAGAAATAATACAACACCTAAATTGGAAAAGTTGCAACCAAAAAAGTTTAAAGTCAACGATAAAGTTCGTATAAGCAAATACAAAGGTGTATTTAGTAAAAGATATCTACCAAATTGGACTAATGAAGTATTTACAGTTTATAAAGTGCAACCAACTATACCTGAAACTTACTTATTAAAGGATAACAAGGGTGAATTACTTCAAGGTGGATTCTACGGACATGAATTGTTGAAATCAACAGTCGGTGATGTATATCTTGTTGAAAAGGTATTACAAAGGAAAAAGGATATGGTTAAAGTCCGGTGGTTAGGATTCGATAAAAGTGAAGACTCTTGGATTCCTTCAAAAGACTTGGTATAGTAATTTAATAGCTCATTGTGTGTTTAACCTTGACACAAGATGGAGATTGTACAACAAAAAGATCGATTTAATATCAATAATATTGATGAATTGACGGTTGACAATGATAAGTTAAATCATGGTAAACATGGTGAATTACTACCGAATACGATAAGATGTTTAATAACTGGTCCTTCAAATTGTGGAAAAACAAATGTTGTTTTTAACCTTATAACTAATCCTAAAGGATTGCGCTTTAACAATATATACATTTTTTCAAAATCATTGCAACAACCAAAATATCAATTATTGGATAAAGTACTTGCAAGTGTACCTGAAGTGAATTTCTACAAGTTTAATGCCAGTGAAACAATTATGCAACCAAATGAAGCAAAACCATTTTCTATTTTTATTTTTGACGATGTGTCTTGTGAAAATCACGACACCATAAGGAATTACTTCGCTATGGGAAGACATCATAATATCGATAGCATTTATATTGGTCAAACATACAGTAAGATTCCAAAACAACTCATAAGAGACAATGCAAATATGTTGATCATCTTCAAGCAAGATGAAACAAATTTAAAACATATATATAATGATCATGTAAATGCGGATATGGCATTTGAGAAATTTAAAGAGATGTGTGGCAAAGCATGGAATGAGAAATATGGCTTTCTCGTTATTATGAAGGAAGAAGATATTAAAAATGGTAGATATCGTATAGGGTTGGATAAATTTGTATTTATGCGTTGAACTACCGATGCTACATCTAGTTACACGTTGAACTTCACAGTGTAAACATGGTGAATCAAGAAAAACTATTGAAAGAAATAAAATCACTCAGTGATTCTATTAGGATGAAGAATCGTGAATTGAGGATGGGTTTAAGTGAAAGAGAAGAATTTCTAGAGACTACATTTAAACCTATTACGGAACCTTTAAAACAGATATCAGAAACTATTGGTAAACCTCGTTATGAAGGAGATGTTTTACTACCAGTTTCTAAACAAGAAGTACAAGCATTAAAAAAAGAAGAAGATGATGATTCATATACAAGTGCTAGTGAGCAAGAAGAAACAAAAGAAGAAGAACCAATTGTTGAAAAGGAAGAAGAACAGCCAATACCTGAAGCAGAACAATCTATTCCAAATTTAACTCAATTGAGTAGCGATATATTACAACATGGACCTCTTGGAAGAAAATATATAATGAAGATGCTACATGACATGAAATCAAACCCGAATTTGAGTAGATCACACGTATACGGAGCAAGAATTGATGGGAATGAATTGAAGATTGGCGATTCAAAGCTTGAAATAACACAAGACGATTACATCATTATTGGTGAGCATAAATATAAAGGAACAAAAGGACTTTATGAATTAATTTTTAAAAACATACCACTAAGATATTCATCCAAAGATTTAAGTGTTTTTAAGGAGATTCTACAAAATACTAACGCTCATAAAAGAAACTACTTAAAGGATGCAATGATTAATCGTTCACGTGCAACAAAATATAACATTGTTATAAAAAAGTTGTTTCCTCCACGAAAAATGCCAACATTACGTACTGCACCAGCGGTGAGACAACCACTGAAAAGAAAATCTTTATCACTTATGGATTTATCACTTCTTGAACAACATGGTAAAAAGAGTAAAGGAGATACTTCGACATCTGGCAAAGGATTGATGAAAAATCTATACAATACGAATGTGATTTACTACAACGACATCAATAAATTGGTTGATAGAATGAGACTATTGCATGAAGCCATGGAAGCCGGTCATACAGGTTTAAATAATGAATGGGTAGCTCTGATTGACGAACTCAGGAATCGCGGCATAATCGTATAATTGTCCGCGGATATATAAGAGTTGCAGGCGTATAATGTGTCAGTTCTAACATGAGCGTCGACAAGTTCGGACGATACTCCGCGTTAGGAGTGCAAGTTGGAGAAAACAGAAAAAGAAGTGGATTACCGCAAACACCCGAAGGTGACTATAACATAAATAATAAACGTTTAAAGTTTGTTAGAGATCCAGAAGAAGATGGAGATGCAACAAATTTAAAAACAGTAAAGGAGGAAACATCTACAAGTTTAAAACTCGACAACAACCAACTGTATGATGCAAAATCTCACAGAGTTATTAATGTTGCAAAACCAGTCAACAATGGAGATGTTGTTAATAAAGGTTATTTTCTATCTGCGATGGAATACGCTTTACTGTTGGAAAAGACTAAAAGTGGAAAAAAGTACAATGCTTTAAATTATAAAATAACTAATGTGGCAGATCCAACCGAGGATACAGATACAATCAATAAGCGTTATTTGCACTCTGTAATACCAGAAAAGAAAAAAGATGGATTTTCCTTCTATAAATATACTATAAACGATATTGGATATCCTAAAGAAGAAAGTGATGGTGTTAATATTAAATACATGAAAGATAATTGTATTTTATATAATGGTGCTGTTATTGATTGTCATGGAAAAGTGTTGTCCAATCTGAAAGATGGTTCAACTCCATCGGATGCTACTACCGTGAGACAAATGAATGAAAGCTTGAAGAAAGGAACATCCGCTTTTGTTAAACAAAATCAGGTGGTGTCAAAGAAAGGTGATGAGTTTGTGCAAGGAAGTGAAAAGTTTACCTTACTACAACTACAAAATAACAAGTGGGATGGAAAAAATAAAAGATTGTCAAATATAAGTTTAGGCACGGAAGAACATGATGCTGTTATTTTAACACAAGTGCCACAACTATCAGCTACTGGTGTTAACTTTATATGTGGAGGTAGACGATTAACCCATGTAAAATCTGGTAAAGATGATAATGATTGTGTTGTTGTGAAACAAACTATAGTTTTAGATAAAATAAATAACTTATATGATGGAAAAAATAGAAGAATATCTAACATATCAGCAGGAATAGCTCCGAATGATGTTGCTACTATTAATCAAGTTATAGCAACCTCTACAAACGATCCATCTGTGTATACATGTAATGGTAAACGTATCACAAATCTTGATAATCCTACACGTAACAAAGATGCTACTAATGTAGAGTATGTAATGAATCTTGTAGGTAATGTAGTTATTGATATGCATAATCATTTGATTAATGCATCGATGAAACACAATAAAATCGAAGATTCTCAGAGAAACCAATGGATTAAAGATGAAATCATTGATAGATACTAGTAAAACTTATGAATATTTAAGTATAGAATACACAAAAAAAGGATTCATTATCATAAAGTATTTCATAGAGTGAAGACGTTGGTTACATAAAACAGCATAATGAAGACCGTATCGCTCAGTCGTCGTCAAGACAGCGGCAAGAGAGGACGTGGTTTAACATCAGCTGCATTATCAGTGCTCAGACGGATTCCAATTGGTGCTGTTGTGAATCGAGCGATAGACGCTTTACCATACGAATTACATCTGCCCGGAGGTTATCAATATTGTGGACCTGGAACTAAGTTGTCAAAACGTTTAGCAAGAGGAGATCCTGGAATTAATAAATTAGATCAAGCTTGCAAAGAACACGATATAGCATATTCAAAGTATAAAGATTCAACAAATAGATCAATAGCGGATAAAATTCTAGCGGAAAAAGCTTGGCAAAGAGTAAAATCAAGTGACGCAAGTATTGCAGAAAAAGCAGCGGCTTGGGCAGTAACTACAGCCATGAAGACGAAAGCAAAGTTAGGTGCTGGAAGACGTCGCAGAGGAAGACCTGCAAAAAGAAGCGCTCCCAAAAGAGGTGGAAACATTAAAAAAGGACGTCGTAGAACTCGTAAGGCAAATGTAAAGAAGACTTCTGTTTGGCAAATGGTAAAAAACGGAGCAGGTTTATACCTAAGACCATACCGTGTGTACTAAATAAAAAGAATCAATTGATAATTCCAAATAAAGCCTTAACAAATCATCAGTTAAATGATTATGTAAAATGTTTGAAAATACCATTTTTTCGAGGAGTTTTTATGAAAGATGCATTACCAACTAAAATATGGGAAAATGAAACTGGAATAGTAAATTTGGATTCCACCTATGGTCCAGGCACTCATTGGGTATAAATATGGTATCCCTCGGAAAATGCCTTACAAAGCCGCAAATTGAAAATTAGACCTTATTTAGACCAATCTAAGACGTGATTTTGTCGATTTGTTTACTGCTCCAGGTGATCCATATCTTACATTGAAATTTGACACCACTGCTGCTTTGCAAAGTGTTTTTATAAACAAAACAGACAACTTTTCTCATTTCTTTGATAATTGACAGATACAAATGAAATCAAGGACACGCAATGTTGAAGTGGTTTTTAAAGCAGTAAAATAAATATCTAACAGCTGATGTTTTAATACAATTTTGTTGCTGTACTATAAAGAGAGTTTATTTAATGTAGGTGATTGAATTTATGTAATTAAACTTACAAGCTATTTATTAATATTTGTTTGCACACATTTTTTATCTATCAACAACTAATGAGCTTTATGTTTTGAAATATATAAACATAATATTTTGATTGTAAAATTCTCCCCACCGTATTTTAATCTATTAATCTTTGTTATAACTAAGTTATATACCGTCTTTATATACTTATTTTTCATCCTTTTAAGGTCGTGTAGGCTTATGATTATACATTTTTAACAGTTGGTTTATTGTTCCCACTGATATAAACAATGAAGTACAAAAATGTGATGATGTATAAGTATGAACCTCGAAGAAATAAGTCTTGAAATATACAAGAAGAAATGCCAAGAATAAGAAAAGAAGATGGAAATAAAGTGGAAACAAAAGACAGAGAATACAAATTTTGAATAGTGTTTTAGTGAAGGTAAAAAACCTACTATACGGTGACTTAGAGGACAATTCAGTAACACTTAGTACACCCAGGAATGTACGTACTTCTATACCATTACGTGAAAAATTCAAGTTAGAACTTGAAATCAAGGTTCAATTAAATGCATAAATACTGTGGAAGAGGCCACAGAATGGTGCTCAGCGATGCCAAAACCTAATGGGAACGTTAGGACTCATCGTGGATCTAACAAAATTAAACAAGAACGTACGGAGGCAAAAATTCCAGAGGTTGAGGACACACTTAATAAGATTGGTAAATCGCGAGTGTTAAACAAATAAGATACAAACTCCAAATTCTGGTTAATTAAATGGACTTCGAGTCGGTAAAATTATACAAATAAGTTAATTGGCCATACAACTGGAATGGCATAAATAGAAATACGGTTGCAAACCTTTAATCATTATCTTTTTTTGTAAAGTCTCATAGGCCTAATATATTGTAAAACTATATGAGAGTAAGTATTATAAATTATTTAAACTTATAAACTATTATGATATATAGAGATCACCTCCTGATCAAAATTAGACCAAATTTTGAGTTGATCTGGACCCTAGAAGTTTATAAACATGATATAACTGAAACATCTGTTCTTCCTGTTTATAACAGTGTTTTTTACAACAGCTGTCTAATGATTCAATCAATTCTCCTTCCTCCAAAAGATTAACATTGAAACTTTTAAAGCCTGTGGGACGTAGGCTGAAGTCCAGCGTGAATTATGATAGGATTCTGCTCATCTACAGGACTATACCTTTCTAAAGGTATGCGCGGATTTCTCATATAATGCACATGAGCTGAGAAAAAATAAGGAAAAGAAACATGCTTGAATATTAATATATAGATAACTGTTCACATTGCTAAAGAAATGGAAATTGGAATACTGATGTGTTGTCAATGTATTAATAAATTCTGTGACCATTATAAAACGTGAACATCGAATTTATGAATAATCTTCACAAAAATTACCCGTCATTTTTGACGGGCTGTTTGCTAGTAACTAAATACACAACTTCAACATGTCCCTAAAGGTCAAGTGTGCATCTTACGATACCAACACCATTACGAGTTTTGAACAACTTGAAGATTTAACCAACGAAATGCGAGTTTTACTTACCGGTGGTTATCACTTAACTGTTGATGTTAGTGCTACTAATGTAAGGATGTTTACTAAAACAAAATACTGTGATGATGAAGTATTTCTTTCTACACAACCTACAACATCTTTATCGCCGACTGGTCAACATAACATCAAGTTCCACAAGTATTACCAATGTTAAATAACTTTTAACAAATAAAACTAAGGAATCACGTGATCAATGTCAAGTTGATAAAAAGGGAATGATACTTGTATAACTAATCATTCGCTTCCCGACTCTCGCTGCGTCAACACCTAATTTTAAAGATGTTATACAGAATGATGATCGAACTTGATGGAAAAATATATGGAAAAGATTACAACACCGTTGAACAAATGACAGAAGATTTAGAAATATTAACCCGAGAAGGATATCAGGCTAAATTAATTTTAAAATTTCCTGAAGTACATCCACTATCGACTGAAGAACTTATCGCTATGGCTAAAGCAGAGAGAGAGAAAAAGTCTGAAGAAAACAAACAGGAGAGAGAGAAAAAGTCTGAAGAAAACAAACAGAAACAAACTTCTTAAGTATCAATTTTCCTTACATTAGTAAGGTATAATTTTTTAAAACTTCGTTTGGATGACCTTGAAATTACCCCCACCACTTTTCGTAGTACATAAAACTGGCTATTCAACACTATACACTCTTATTCTTTCACTGGACTCAGCAGCGTCAACATGGAAAAACAAAATTACAAGTACGAACCTCGTTACTGTTGTGAACAACAGTGTACAGATTTAGGACCAATGATGGTGGACGGGTTAGCTTGCACTAAGTGTGAATTTTTCGGATCTTGTTACTGCAAATGCAAAACAAAACAACTACCGCCGCCGGAATTGCGAACTTTCAAATTTTACAAATCAAGATATTTTCATACATGCTGTCCTCAAAGATGTTTCAAATTTCATCCTCTCGATCTAGCTTATTGTCAACGCACCAAGTCTCATCAAGATGGTTTTTGTACACATATGATAAAAAGATGTAAATACAGGTCGGATTGGTATTCAGATCCTGTTGAACCATCGAATGTGTAATTTCAGTTTTACACTCTTTTTTAAAACTTCAATTGGATGACTTTGAGATTTCCCCCACCATTGGTTTTTTTTTTTAGATTTCCCCCCACCATAAGTCTTTTAAATTTCCCCCACCATTAGTTTAAGTTTTGTATCTTATTGAATCCACCTTTGAATTATTTCACTTCCAACATTCTAACTAACAACATGGGAACACCTTTCGTCAGGTTTCATCATATAATAACTGAGAGGGAAGAAATGGAAGAATTGTTTCAAAACTTGCTTGCTATAATGGATAGATATTATATGAGATGGATCAGAATTGATGTTCAATATTTACGTCCTGGTGAATTATCTTCATCATTACAGAGTGAGGAGGACGAGGCAAATACTCCAGCTAAGATATTTGAATTAAAAGACGAAGAAGAAGAACTTAGCTTTTTATTTAATCATAAGCTCGCCGTTAAATAAGCCCCCTCCCTTGGCGGCGTTCCTCATTTACTCGCCGACTCTTCAACGATGAACAACTCTCCATTGGCACGGATGAATTCTAGTTTTGAAATAAACTCTAAAGAAGAGTTACAAGCTATTTTTAATATTTTACAAGAACTTGTAGATAATTTTACAACTATCAAAATGAATTTGGAAATAACATACGATTGTCCTATTTGTGATAAGGTTGAAAGTTCGGACGAAGACAGTTTACTAAATCTAACTCCTGCACCATCTGACACTACTGACGGTAATAATGAAGAGCAAAATCTTTCCCCCACCACTTCTTTGTAATTCATCTTTCCCCCCACCACTTTTTTATTTAACTAACATTTCTCGCTTTCACTCCTCATTCCGTCTTCGACTTTTGTACTATCAACATAACTTCTTTTAAAATTTCAAACACTAACACAATCATGATGGATATGATGGATGAAGTTCCCTTTGTAACTAGAATGGAAGAGGATAAATTGAAATTGGAAATTAAACGATTGGAACGGGAAAACCAACTCGAGATATTACGTTTCTTCAAACTTGCCAAATACGTCATCTGGGGACTCTGCCTTTACCTTATCCTCGTCGTCGGCGTTTACTTTTACAACTCCGTATTTCATCACAAAAATTCAACCTGTATTGCACATTGATTGTATTTGTTTTTGCACATTGATTGTATTTGTTTTTACGAATAAAGTTCAAAAGAGTCTTCTACCTATCCCGCTATCACCGGGTAGTTCAACTCTCAGAACTATTTCCTGTGGTAGCGGGATAGGCTTTTTTAAAACTTACTCGGGATGACCTTGACATACTTTCCGTACCCCACATTATCAAGTTGAATTTCAGTTTTGAAGCAACTTTTAATTTATGCGCAATTTTAGTTCAACCGAGCGCCATCTCCACTCCCCCCATTGATTAATTCACCATCTGACAGGCCGGAAGCTCTAGACCCCCCCATTAACTGACATCTACAGTCACGCATATATTTCGACGCGTCATGTTTCATCCTTTATTCTCGTTCTATCCGCGGAACTTAACACTTCTATTTACCTTCTCTCTCTCTCTTGTTATGACTGCGCTATGTTTGAACTGACTTTTATTTTCGTTCAACTGTTAGAGTTTTTATTAACACCGTCGAATTACAATTTTGAACTAATTTTTAATTTATGCGAAGTTTTACTTCAACCCCGGTTAATTTATGCGCAAATTTAGTTCAACTCCCGATCGTTGAATTTCAGTTTTGAACCAACTTTTAATTTATGCGCAAATTTAGTTCAACACCCCGATTGTTGAATTTCAGTTTTACACTAACTTCTAGTTTCGTTCAACTATTAGAGTTTTTATTAACACCGTCGAATTTCGATTTTGAACTAACTTCTATTTTATGCGCACTCTTCGCTCAACCGACCGCCGACGCTCTCACCATCTCCACCCCGACATCTATTGTCCCCACTTCTGGCCCACCGGAAGCTGCGTGCCGTGGCACGTGGCTTCCGGTGACGTCACTTCCGGGCCAGAAGTAACCAAAACACACTACTACACTTAAATCCAAACGTCACATAAATGAAAATTTACTTTCCATCACAAGTCCTTAATCCTGCGTTGTCTAGAAATGCTTCTACATTTACTTATATTCCAGACATTGAACATACATGTCAATTGAAGGCGACCTTCTTAGTGCTAGCAATTATAATAACTCGAGTTCCGTACTAAAATATTAATTTAAAACAAGCTGTTTCCCGTCACAGCTTCTTTCGTAATTAAATATATTTTTTAGTTTTAGGTAACTGAAGTCACGCTCACTCTGTAAATAAGAAATCGCTGGATTACCTTAAATTATAATTATTTGTCATTGAATTTGTTCCTTAGCATCTAATAACATTAGATAAAATAGTGATTGTCATATTTTTTACAAACTATTGTATGCCCTATTTTCCTTAAAAAAAAATTGACACTGCAAGGATGATGATAACACCAGTAGTTGTTTTCAGTGTATATATTAAGATTTTATAGCCACAATTGAGGTTGAAGGTGTCTAAATGACGGGAGAGTGATTTAAAATGTAAAGAAATAACTTGTAGACTGACATTTTCGGCAGTTTTCATGAAACACTTTATCTTAAAAATTGACACTGCAAGGATGATGCTAACATCAGTAGTTGTTTTCAGTGTATATATTAAGATACTAAAGCCACAATCGAGGTTGAAGGTGTGTAAATGACAGGAGCGTAATTTATAGAGCAAAGAATTGCCTTGTAGATAGGCATTTTCGGCAGTTTTCAAGGTTTTGTTTTACCTTAAAAATGACACTGCGAGGATGATGCTAACACAAGTAGTTGTTTTTAGTGTATTTAATAAGATTCTATAGCGATATTAGAGGTTGAAGGTGTCTAAAAGACGGGAGAGCGATTTAAAGTGCAAAGGAATAACTTGTAGACCGGCATTTTCGGCAGTTTTTATAATTCACTTTACCTTTTAAAAAATGACACTGCAAAGATGATGCTAACACCAGTAGTTGTTTTCAGTGTATATATTAAGATACTAAAGCCACAATCGAGGTTGAAGGTGTGTAAATGACAGGAGCGTAATTTATAGAGCAAAGAATTGCCTTGTAGATAGGCATTTTCGGCAGTTTTCAGGTTTTTTTACCTTAAAAATGACACTGCAAGGGTGATGCTACACCAGTAGGTGTTTTTAGCGTAATTATTAAGATACTATAGCGACATTAGAGGTTGAAGGTGTCTAAAAGACGGGAGAGTGATTTAAAATGCAATGAAAAAAGTTCCTGAGCGGCATTTTTACCAGGTTTTTTATGATTTACTTTGCTTAAAAAAATTGACACTGGAATTATAATGCTAAGTAATAATCGAAAGTCTAATTAAGAATTTTAATCCCCTATATATTTTACATTTTTCTCTTTCAGGATTATATTAATAAATATTAGACTAACCCGCGCATTTAAGCCATCGCTCATCCTTTGAATATTAAAGTGCCTTTCAGCTAGGTTTAGGCAGATTGCAGTACATACTTGTCCTGCAGGCAACTGATATTTTATTTGCAGTTACATATACGTCACACATTTAATTCTCTCAACATTTGAAAATATAAATCAATATTACAAACTGTTAACAAAGATATTTTAACCAAAAAGTCAAAAGTATTATACTGCATTCAAATTAACATAGGGTACGTCAAATGCCTCATTTTTTGCATTTTAATTTGGTTCAAGGACAAATCCGCCGCTAACTTCGCGCCTGGCGGCAACCAAGGAGATTATAGGCCAGGGCCAGGAGAGCCGCATCCCATAAGAGCAATGGTGTCACTTTCTGCGACATCCATGGATGTCGCCTACCGGCAAGTGTTGCCAACAAAACAGCAAACAAAAATCGTTCTCGTTTGCGTTGGGAATTTTTTGTCTCAACAATTACTAAAATAAGGAATTTCAAAGCAAAATAGGGTAGAATTTATGGTTTTAGATTTACCTTGATTGATTAATTTGTAATTTGGTCATCACCTAATGGTTTGTTATCAACTAATAATCCAAATTTAAAGTAGAGTAATATGGCGTCGTTACGATAAATATCGTACCCGTGGCAAGACTGCTTCATTCTCTTTCTTAATCAGCTGTGTAATGGTAAATATTATAACGTAACTTGACTTCCGTTTTAGTTTAGACGCTTCATATCCGGAACACAAAAAAAAGCTATACGGCTGACCTTGAAGAAGTTATGCTTCTTCCTTTACAGACCTTGGGCGGCAACTGCAGTAGTACCAACTGAGGATGAATCAAGAAATGAAACTGGCCGCCATTATGCAGACCAGATCTGCCGCTAGGTTCACGACCGTATTTTACGTTACCTTATTTTTACCGGCGTTTTATGTCCAGCGGTTTCGCTTCGTTCAAATGTCAAATAGTGTGTTTTGACGTTTGGAGTGTTTATTCTTCTGCAGACTGTTATTGTTAGCTACCAATTGGTTAAAGCCTCGATTTACGGTAAGTTAATGCTTTTTTATACCAATTTCACAAGGTTTACGCATTACTTAGCATATTTGCGACAGGTTATTATGGCTAAAATGTAAAAGGATTGCATCTTAGAGGGTAAGATGTACTTAAGGAGTGTACGTTCCACACAATGTAGGCTAGTTCAATCAGGAACTTGGCTTTTTTACTATAGTAACTTATTTATTAATACTTGGAGAATTCTAAAATGTAACATATTATTACCACCAGTCCATATGCCTAAATTGACATAGACCTCATTAATACTTGCACACAGGAGTAACTTACTCACCTTAAAATATAATCCTTAGTACTCTTAAGGTAGGCCTATACACCAAGAGTACTTGTAAAATAATTTAATTAAATGTTGAATTTTACTGTCTGTTACTCTGTAAAATAATTTATGTCACTGCATTAAATTTCTCTCTGACTCTGTAATGATTTTTTATGATTTTTCTGTAAGGTAAGCCTAATTTTAATGTTAAATTTTTATTGTTTGTTAAATTGGTAAAAAATTTTATACAAAGCTGGATATGATTCTTAGTAGCTAACTGAGTGTAGCCTAGAATTGCTAATGCACATTTGTAAATACGTCAACGGGTATTTTTCATTCGGTAGAAATGTAGGCGCTATATGAAACTGTACCCGTCAGGCCTAGGATTACTTATCTCAATTTAAGTTACAATTGGTCAATTGCATGTATTCATATTGCTAACTCAAAAATTACGGGGATACAATTAGTTTTTCATTTAGTTACCATACAGTTTGACTAAGGTAGGTGTAAGTTATAATTTGCCTTAGAAATAAACGTAGTTGGGGTTACGGAGGTACATTTGGTATAACTTAGTTTGGTAATTATTTGGTTTGGCAAGTTAGTTCTTGAGTTTAGCTACAATTATCGGATATTGGAATTTATTTCTTTAATGTCGGGAATTTCATGCTATTAAAAAGTTTTTTTATTGGGCTAATTCGACTCAAGATTTGAGTTTTCAAGTTAGTGAGGGTTGACTAGGTCCTACTCGTTCAAACTTGATGGTCTTAAAAAACCTCTAGGTCCTAGGTTATTTTCTAATTGAGTATCTGTATCTGTTACAGAAAGATTAGGTCTTCACTCACTTCGCGAAGATCCAGATTGACCGGAAGAAGAATGACGACTCCCCCATCAACCGATTGTGACTAAGACACCGGATGTAAGATGTAGGCCTAAATTAATTTAGCCTTAAAACTAACTTAACTTAGGTTAGGGGTCGTCCATAAATTACGTCATCTGAAAATAGGGGGGAGGGTCCAGATTGAAAATGACGGTAAGGTGATGTGCAAGGGGGGGGGGGTCGGCTTTGATATGACGTCATTTTAAATATGATGTTTTATATCGACTTTTAACAGTAAAACAATGATAATTCTAACACAACTCAACTATTATAAAATAATTATCTATGAAATACATTGGACTATTTTATGTTGTTTTATAATTTATTTTTCAATTGAGAAAGTCATTTTGACTTTATTTCTGAAGGTAAATTCAGACTTTATTGGTCAATTTTTTTGTAGTTTATCATGTAAGAAGCATTATTTTTACTTAAACGGAGGTTTGTTAAAAATGACGTTATTTTTCCGAGAGGGGGGGGGGGGTCATACAAATTATGATGGTAGGATGATTTTAGGGAGTGGGGTCCAAAAATGGCCAAAAAGGGATGACGTAATTTATGGACGGTCCCTTAGGGCAATGAGATCCACACCTGACCTTGGCTTATCATGGTAGACCGTACTAATTTAAAAAGAATAACTTAGGCCTAGGTAGAAATTGTAACTAACATTCTTAAGAGTTGGTATTTAGCATAAGTTAAACCAAATTTCAGTTAGGTCTACATGAAATAGGTACGGTAACTTAAGGACCATTGCCTTAAATTCTATAAATGATTGTATCTTATTAATAAGCAACATAACTTAAGGTTGCCAGACATCCGTTGTTGCTATTTTTGTCTGGGGGTTTTAAGTTTTCAAAATTTATTCTATTTGAAGCTATAGGCCTACAATGTTAACAGCTAGCAATCACAAGTTTAATACCAGTATATAGGCCCTAATTTGTTTTCTTCTTATTTACAAATGAAGATTTAAGTTAACACTCTTTTTTATCTTTCAAGCAGTTTGTAGAAAGCGTTGGTTTCTGTTGGCATGAGGGGTGATAAGTTACAGTAACATTAAAATGTTCCAGCTCTTAAGATTTTTTTATTTTTTTTTTTTTTCTTAAGAAAGATTACTGATGCTTGATTTTTTTACCTTTAGGTACGGCACATGGTGATTTTCCCTCCATAAGCTGAAGAACTACCTAACTTAGGGGAAAAGACTATTGGACGACTTGTTTGAGGACAAATAATCAAGGGGAGAGGAGAGTTCCCATAACTTATTGATACAATTTGATAGTCACCTGTATAAGTTTACTAGGTATGTATTAACCTACATTTGCTTGCAACACTTCCAAGTAAGTAAACCTATAAATTCTGTTTTTTAGGGAAAATAAAAAATAAGAAAATAAAAAATACGAAGTAAAAGATCCCATTCTTTTAAACTCACACAAAAAGAAAGTCCTCTGCGACTGGTTTGAAATTTGAGTTAGTCGTGTAGGCTTTTATCATTGACTATGTACACTAACGTGAATAGACCTCTCATCCAATGCATTTAGTTTGTGGCAAAAATTTGGAAGTTCAGTGTACGCCGCACCAGAGTCGCTGCCAACAATATTGTTATTGAATATAGTGCTGCAAAAACACTTTACCAAAACATAAACATAACTTTCAGTTATAAAATCTTTCATCCTTAGTTGAGAAGAGTGGTGGTAATACTGATTTATCTATCATATGTTACGTGTACTTCCATGTACGCCGCACAAGATCGCATCACCGTCAATATGCTTCACACACGCCTATGCTATGAGAAGTCTACTCACGTTAGTGTACATAGTCAATGCTTTTATGCTTCATCGAATTTGAAAGTTTACTGTTCTCACTAATAATAATGTAGGTGTAACTTCACATTGCTAAATAACTGGTAAAAATTAAGTTGAAGACTGAACAGATAATATTATTGGGAAACCCTGTAATTAAAAAAATAAAAGAGTTACTTAAATTAAAACTCACGAAGTTGTATGAAAACCTTCAATGTCCCATTTTTTGAGATTTAATGCAAAGCATCAGACACACCACCAAAATAGCTTACTTACTTTTTAAGTGTGCATTTAGTGCTTGCCATAACATTTGGTTATTATTCATGGTTTTATCCCTTGAGTTGTGAGAATGTACCTTAGACTGAATTACAAATTCTGTCAAAAGAGCTCAACAATTACAGGAAAGGAAGTCTGCCTCTGATGATCGATGTGATGATTGTTGCATTGTTTGTGTGTCGCAGGCCTGTGTAATAGTATGTTATGATTTTGTTTAAATTTGGGTGGGTGTAAACTTTATGTGTTATTTATTTTTTTATATACAATACTAGCTGTTACCAGGCATGCATTGCAATGCCAACCTGATTAATTTTGGCCCTTTAGGTGAGCTCTTTTGCTACGCTTAATCAGGTTCAGCTTATAGGCTTCGCTCACTCGCCGCAAGTCTAGAATATCCTCTAATTTTTAATTACCAATTTTCCCTCAATACTTTAAAAAAGGACAGTTGTTTATGGAATAAATGACAAAGAAACAATTTTTTACATATTTTGTTTTCATAAACAACTCATATAAAAAACTCCAAAACAATCTGCCATTGGTACGTTTATGACAGTCCTGAGGCTATGTCAATTCACAAAGGAATGGGATAGAAACGATGTCCCTCTCCTGGTTCTAAGCTACCTCCCCACCATTTTTCAACCATATCGATGTAGCCGTTCTTGAGTTTAAAATAGTGTTACTAACACAAATTTTTCTTTTATACTGATAGGGAACATAAAAATTAGATCCATACAGAAAATTTTGTAGAAATTATCATACGAAAAAACCTTTGCCATTTTAATTTGTGAATTAAAATTGACGCAAGGTAAGGGTTATAGCCGAAGAACTTCGTGTCAGCAGCTGAAGATGATATATTAACATCAAAACATGTTTCTATAAAATTTTTGAGCTATTGTGATGGAATTTGTAAGTAATTTAGTCTTATGAACATTTGGTTGTCTATAAGAATCCAGCAGATATAATAATATATCCAACTGTGAGCGTTACAGAGGTGTATTTGGGCTATATGAATTCTGTGTCTATAGCACAAAATGGACATATTCTAAACATTTACTAACAAAATGTTTATCAGTTTCAGAATCACATACGTCCAAGGAGCTCAATGAAGAATGAAAGATTTTGGAAGCATAACCAATTATTTTATGTACTAAAAAGGTTTTACAATAAATAATATTTTTACAACTTATCACAGATTTTTCTTTTTATTTTGATTAGTTATTGAAACCGTTGAAACTATCCTCATGCAGAATATTGTATGAATACAAACCTAAAAAATTCATAGAGTTATGAATCAGGCAAGTTAGAGAACAGATAAACACCATTTTTCAACTATGTTTTATTCAGATTTTTATAAAGATATCAACGCGCCTATATATTGTACGGACCTGTGGATACTTCTATATTCAATAGGGTTCCTCATGAAGTACAAATGTGGAGAAATACAAAAGTATTCATGTGTTGTTGGCCGTGAATGCTTTGGTTTATCTTTCCTTCTGAGGCACACTCGCAGTCATGAGTTTCAAATTGTGTAAGATGTATTCTCATAAAGTTTGAAACAGTGCAGTTCGTTTTTAAACTTACATTGCCTAATTTCATTTATTAATGATGCCATCAAACTAATGGTTGACTTTTGATAGTAATAAAACAAGTCCAGTTTAAAATAGTCTTATCCGCAGGAAAGACAACTCCAACAAGGTTTTTCAAATCAAAATAAGTATAATAGACAATATGAAACCTATTGCTTCATAGTCAAGCAGCTAGTACTGTGACCTTAGGCCCCTCTTCTTTAAATTACATGTAAATAATTTAGATGTTACGTGGCAGCTATTTGATTGAGTTTAGCAAACCATTGAACAGACCATTGTGTAAAACGTTTTTTCAGATTACCGAAGTTATTTTACTATCAAAATCAGTCAAAAGAGTTATGTTCATTATTTTCTAAAATTTCAAAACAAGCCTATAAGAATTGACTATAAACTAACGGGAATAGACTTCACAATCAATGCTTTTTGTTTGATACCAAAATTTTGATAATTAATTTTGGTAATTTTGTCTTGCTGTGCCAGAGTCGCGGCAATTGATGTTATTATTCAGCTGGATTTACAGTGCTATTAAAAACATTTTACCACTACATAAACATAAACTGCAGGTATAAATGTTTCATCCTTGGTTAAGAAAAGTGGTAATTAGGCTATGCACTGATTTACCTATCATGTCACTTGTACTTCACAAACTTGACTCAAATTCTCATCTGGCAAAAAAAAGGCAGATGCATCTTTAGGCTTCCGTCTTTGCACTTCTTGTTGGGAGTATTTAAAAAACCCTGGGTAAGACAGTGCCCAGTTTGTATATTTAATTGACTAAACAATAAAGTAGCCTATGGGTTTTTTATTCTTAAGTTATAAGACTAATTTAAATACCTTAAAAACAAACAATTTCGTTTTTAAAATCATATTTTCAGCTAACTCAATAGAGTCTAGGCCTAGTTAAAAACCGGTGCTTGGAAGCATTAAAATACAATTTAGAGAACTTTTTACTTAAACTTAAATGGTAAGCATTTTAACTTATAAATTAAATTTAGACCTAAGTTTGTACATGGTAACGCTGTATTTCCATAACTTATTAATCCAGTTCAAAAGTACTTTCTTAGCCTTTTTGTAGCCTATATTTTAAGTTAACTAATCAACATTAACCATGGGTTGATAGTAAAACAGATTCATAGCCTATTTAGGCCTACTATAGGCTAGGCTACTGTAAGTTAATTTAATTTTTGTAATAAACAGATAAGCTTAACATGCATATATGGCAATTTGGGAGCAATTAAAAAATGATATATTTTTAAATTAAAATTGTTAGAGTATGTATAATTTTTCTAGACTTTACTAATAGTTGTGGTAAAGTTAATTGTACAGAACAAACACGCATCAAACCGAAATACTCCCATCTATGGTATGCCTATGTTTAATTGATGAATATCGTAAAAAATTAGGTAATTTATTGCAATATTGAATTCTTTTAGAAATTAATCTTTTTAGGCCTTCACAATTAAGGATTTCACACCTAGGTTTTGTCAAAAAATTGCATACTACAGTTCTTAGGACTATAAGTTACTTGCCAATTAAGTTACTACTTAGTTAACGGGAAGTACTTTCAACTTTGGGTCTAGTAAGAACGAGAAGAGATGGCCTAGGGCCTACAGTTAGTAAAACACTAGAGCCCGTGACAATACTAAAACAAAAAGCCTTAACTTACGAGAAAAATTAATTAAACTTATGTACCCTACCCTGTTTGGAAGTAAAAATTTAGATAACAAATACATTCAAATAATTTCGGCTCTTAACTTGCCATATAAAATTTGTATTCATCATAGGTAAATTTATTCAACCCAAAAGGAAAAAGTTTTTCGAAGTACTAACTTATTTATGTGTGAAAAGAGATGTCGTTTAGTTTGCAGTTTGCATCCTAAAACCAAATCAAAATCTTTATTTTCCTTTAGGCATGTACATGTGTACATGCAAATGGCATCGTCACAACTTATCACTAATTTTAATCCCGAAATGGATTGTCTTCGTCTGCAATAGTCTAAGTCTATGTCGAAATGTTTGAAAGCACAGTCCAATATTTAGGGCTAGCTATATATTGGACTGTGCTTGAAAGCTAGACGTTGGAATGGAAATGAGCCAGCTATGACGTCATGGAATCTCATCCCTGGTTCCTGTCACGAACCCGACCCTCCATCCATGGATGTCGCCATAGAGGTTTTGTTGGTTAAAAACAAGGAGGTTATATTCTAATACTGGAGGTAACACACAATGCTAAAAAAGCGAGCCGCTGATTTTGTTTGATTGGCAATCCTGAAGTACCAATTTGAACTGTTTGCCGAAATGAACGAGTCAGCTAAGGGAGTCAAATGAATTGTGATTGTGATTGTGAATCAATTGCCTGGTGAATCGGTTTTAATGGGCAATTATTGGTAAGCAAATATGCATTAAAAGGGGAAAACAAACAAAAACATAAAATAAATTATATATATAAAAATTTATTTTGGAAATTTGGTAATCAGTTTCAAGTTATGGAAACATGTTTATTTTTATTTTTTTTAATTAGTTAATTTACTTGATGATTTTGTACCGTATTAAAATTTGTATAATATGCTAGACAAGAGAATAAATTTTTTTCGTGGTATACCTTTGTGAGTACTGAAATAGTACGGAATTTTACAAGTTAATGTATAAGATAAGGTATAAGATATGAGTTCTAATTATATTTCTTGAACTATTTATAAAACAACAAATATTCACATCTACAAATTAAATCAATATCTCTTATTCTGTAAAATACCTAACGAATAAAATTGTTTAAATTCATGTAAGTTAGAATTAAAGACACACGTTATTATTATTCCAGAGTCTAGATTCCTAATTATTGGTTAGCCGTACCGTACCAATTCATCGTTCATCGTTCCCAGAAGATTCGAACCATTTCGTTGATTCGAATATCTTTTAGCTACCGTTCAAAGAACGACAAAACGGTACTTCAGGATTGCCAACCAAACAAAATCGACGGCGCGCTTTTTCGCCAAAATTAACCTATCAGTGTTACCTCCAGTATTAGAATATAACCTCCTTGGTTAAAAAATTGTTATAACAGCTGCGTGGAAGTAATCCGAAGCCAAGCCTTTTTGGCAAAAAAAGAATTTAAAAAAATTCGGTTCGTTTGGCTATTTGGTTTGAGGTTCAGCGCGCGCGGCAGCCAACCTAACCTAAACCTCGAATTAAAATGATGAACTGTTATTTCATGTATGTTAGTTGAATTTTATATTAATATTCATGTATAAATAATTAAAAATGGATAGTGGGGATATAAGAGAGGCTTTTGATGATTACAGTGACACTGGAGATGAAATATCGCAGTGTGATAGTGAAGGAAGTGATATGAATATGCTGGACTATGAATCAGAAGACTCATTGAAGCAATTTTCTTATGGCAATGGTGAGTTATATTCTTGTCACTCAATAACAAAACACGATAGAGAAGAAAATAATATAGAAATGCCTCGAGTCCTAATCTCACAACCTGGGCCTGAGGAACTGAGTCCTATTTCTCCATCAGCACCACAAGATCAATGGGTTAGAGTGTTCCCGCCAGAACAACCAATAGATATCTCTTCACGATTTACAGCGAGAGAAACTGGCTTAATAAACACTCCGCCTAGAAACAGCAGGCCTTCTACTTATTTGAATTTATTTCTCACCCCTGAATTTTGGTTATTATTGACCAGAGAAACAAACGCCTATGCTGCTCGAGTAATTTCTTCACAGAATCTTACACCAAACTCTAGATATTGTAAGTGGACCAGTGTTACAGTCACTGAAATGAAGAAGTTTTTTGCAATTCTTTTAAACATGGGATTGATTGTAAAGAAAAATATTAAACTTTATTGGGATACTAGACAGTCTCAGAATATTCCTTGGTTTTCAAAAACTATGTCCTCCAACCGCTTTATGAACATTAGCACATTTGTACACCTGACATCTGAGCAGACTCGACCTAGAGGTGATCCACATTACGATCCATGGGTCAAAATAAGATGGATGCTTGATCATATAAATGTTTGCTTCAAAAATTACTTCATGGCGAGTCAAAATGTGTGCATCCACGAGAGTTTGATTGGAAAGGAACCTACAAATGCATTTATACAATACTGCCCAAAACAAAAGAAAAAGAAGTGTGGGATAAAAAAGATTCAGTGCAGCGACAGCCAATCAAATTATGTTTTACATGTCGAAATGTACAGTGGTACAGATTACCTTCCCCGTGATGAAAATGGTGATCAACCATTATTCACTCACAGAATGGTAATGGAGGTGATGGAGAGGAGTGGTCTGTTGGATAAAGGATACCATTTGTATACGGACAATTTTTATACAGAGATACCTCTTGTTAACCAACTACTTGAGAGAAGGACTTTCATAACCGGTGCAATAAATAAAAAATCCAAATACCTGCCTAAATCTGTGAAAAAAGATAAGCTAGATGAAAGAGGAAGTATTTATTACCGTAAAGGAGAAATTTTAATGGTAGGCTTTCGTCAAAAGATTGACAGTAAACCTATTATAGTTGTAACCACAGGCCATCATGCTGAAGCTGAAGATAGTATCGCCACATCTAAGAAGGGTCTAGTGCGAAGAGAGCCTTTACTAATATATAAGTATAATCAATCTAAGAGGGGTGTGGATCTAAGTAACGAATCTATTTACCACTTGTCGGTAAATCGACATACATCCAAATATTGGAAAAAGATATTTTTCAATTTTATTGATCTGTGTATGTTTAATGCCTACATTTTATACAAACTGAACTCTGATAGACCTATGAGCAAAAGGCAGTTCCATATAGAAGTCCTGGAGTCCCTATCATCTGACGGAGCTTTACCTCGTCTAACTGTTGCGCCCGCAGGAAATGTCACTCATGACCTTGTTCATCTACCCGGAAGACAAGAAAGAAAATGTGTCGCTTGTAGGAGAGGAAGATCCAGCTACTGGTGCCCTGGTTGCAATGCTGGGGTCCACCCAAAGTGTTTTCACAGATTGGAACACTACAGAAGAAATATCAGAGGTCGTCGGATACGGGAGTCCCTGGTTTCTTCAGATTCTGAGTAAATCGCCATGTAAATAGACTGTGTAAGAATATAACTATAGTTTATAGTTTTGTGTATTAAAACTGTATTATTATTCACTATGAAATTGTGTTACTTTGTTTATCTTTGATCTCATAATCCTAATAAAAGTGACCATTGTACATTTTAGGGGTTGTAAACTGTGTTAGGAAAAACATGTAAGTATAACCAACTACTTGAGATCATTATTGAGAGATCCTATGTTTATGAGAGATCATTATGTTTAACACTGATCCTTCTTACCAGTATGGTATAACATATTGGAGAATTGAAGCAAAGTGTGCTACTTATCGAATAAGCTTATTTTTGTGTTCTTGATAACTTTTCAATCTCAGCAATTAGTGGTAAGTGCTTCAACCTTATCATTATATTTTAGGCCTAAGGTCTGTGAAAGTAGGTACAGTAGAAGCCCTCTAGTCCGGCCTCGGATGGTTCGGCCACCGTATTATCCTTCTGCAGTCTTCCGGAAATAAAATGTTCAACCTTGAGCGTTTCCATGCACAAAATAGGCAAGAGTCAACTTGTTCCATGCTAAACTACTAAAATATATTATCAGTTCAATTGACATTTTCCGGATATTGGATAGGCTATCTTCTAAAACATTGTGTTCGTGTTCTATTTTTAATTGTTAGGCCTATTATTATTTTTTTTTTTGTGATTCATGGCTCGATCTAACACGGAAGTTAGGTCACTAGTCGGATTCCATCGCTATTATGGTCCCATTTATAAATTGGGGCCTTTGCAGTTTCAACGCTGGCGACTGCTTGCCTGTTGTCTGATCGTCATTTTAGCGTTAGGCCTATTTCAACGTCTGAGCAAGCAAATCATAATTCAGAAATATCCTTTATTCATTGAATATTTTCTTGCAAAAGCAAATGTCCCATGCACCTCAAATGACACGTGCGGGATCAAAAAATATAAATATAAGAGTACCATACAATTTATATTTTACCTCTGGCAGTCATTTTAAAGTCTTAAAAATAATCGTCCAAACATGCTTGAGATCATGCTTGATAATTGTTACAAAGTCTATACCCAGTATTGATTGGGCAAGTATGAGACCTTTCATTGTTAAATGCACCCAAATCGTTCATTGTTGGAACACACATACAATACAGGTTTCTTTTTTACCTGTTTATTAAACCGCTGGTTAATCCGGCCACTTTCAAATCCGACCAGTGGTCCATTCCTGAGAGGGCCAGATTTGAGGGCTTCTACTGTAGTCTACAGAGAAAAAGTGGAGAGGTCTTTTGCATAGAGGATAAAATTGATTATAACTATTTTAAATGTTTTTATTGTTTGCTATTAATTTTAGCCCCTACCGGTAATTCTTTTCATTAAATTGATTGTACTGTAGGCTACATTAAATTACATTTAGGCTACACGAATTGTGTAAGTTGTGTAAGTGTTTAGTTCATAATTTTTAGTAGGAAAGTAGGAATTGTCCTACTTTTAGAAATTTTGTCCTTCTTTCCTGTTTTTTCAGGTCTCTTTGATATTAATATTTTTAAATATTAATATTCAGAGTAGGCCTATTGTAAATTATTGAGAACACGTGGAATTTGTCAAGGCGCCCTTTAAATTTCTAAATACAAAGCTGTAAATTAAAATTGTCATTTTAATACAGGGCACCATTAATTTGTGGCTGTTAGGCTTTACAGTAGCACATTGCATATGTGTAAAATTCCTCTGTAAATGTCCAATTAAATGTTCTTCATTTTGACTTGTTTTTAAAACTGCTTTCCATAATTTTTTTACCCATAATTTTGTTTAGGTATCATGAAAAATTGTATCAAATTCAAGTTTGTGATGGAGAATAATAGTACAAATTTATATTTCAAGAAAAAGGTTAGAAAAAGGTATTGTCCGGTGGATGAGCAGAATCACATTGTAATTCAAATCGGTCCCTAGGGCTACGCCCTTCAGGCTTTCTACGATTCAATGTTAATCTTATGGAAGAAGGGCAATTGATTGAATCATTATATAGCTGTTGTACTGTAAGAAAGAACAAATGCTATAAGATCAGAAGAACAGATGTTTCAATTATAGAAAACCTATAGAAAATCCTGGTCCAGATAATTGAATTTTGACCACAAGGCTATCTCTAGTTAGTTATGATTGGACTTCCCAAACTTACAATAAAATAACAAAGCTTATGTACTGCAGTCACCCGCTTTCCCTACCCCACCCCTAGTATCACTTTAATTTAAAGAATCTTGCTGGTTATGCAATCAGGGCCGATTTAGGAATATGCCTGTAGGCTATCCATTTTCTGCCCCCCCCCTACACAAATAGTGACAGACTCATACATAGTTTTTATTGCCACTTTTATGGGTGTAATAACATTAAAATATGCTTCAGATTAATTTTATGTCTCAATATCAAAGTATCAAAAGTATTAAAATTGCTTTTATGAACTGTATATTCTTTAATTTGAATACTTTGATGCCACTTCAATCTGGGTTCTGATGTTGGCGGTAGGTTTGGTTGTTGGCAGAACAGCTCTGCCTGCGGTAGTGCGGTAAATTTTTCAATCCCTTCAAATCACATTTTTCATGGGGAAGTTATTATAAATAAAAAACATACGTTGGTTGTTTATATTTTGTGGCCAATCTATCAGAATAATCAAAATGGAATAACTAGTTGTGTATCTAAACACTGGGAGCGCTGGTGTAATCCCCTCTTTCTGGGCCTTATACAAACTGTGAGTGTTATAACAATTATTACTCTACATGAAAAAGGTGTTTCAAGATAATGTAGAGTATATTCGTTTGAAAAGAATAAACATATTTAAATTTCCTCAAATTCATACACTTTAATCAGAAGGAAGGCCCTAAAGAAGTTTCTGTTAATAAAGTAGTAAAACTATTTTAAATTTTATTCAATTGACAAAGTGCCGCCCCTAATATTTGCCGCTATATGCTCCAGCCTTTTCAGCCTATTTAGAAGTACGGCCCTGTATGCAATACTTGGTTCCGTTCTTCCCAGTTTGAACAGGCGAAAACCATATTCAGAAACTCTCACTATAGTTGTACTTTAACCTAGAAAAGACACCCACTTATATCTTCAGTTTAATACATAAGTTTAGCAAGTATTTCTCTGAAATACCAGGATTAAAGTGAATTATTGTGACATGGAGGACATGAGAAGCGACACAGGTTGTATATGCATTGGATTATTAATATTTTTTGTTATAAGTTTAATTCAATTTTGATTTTGCTCCTGCTTGAGCTCTAGCCATCAGAGCAACTTTCTGAGCTCGCTGCACTACTTCAGGACACCTCTTCTTTCGCACCAGCTTACAGTCTTGGAAGAAGCCTTCATTCTTCGGGAAACCATGACTACCATCACTGAATGTCACCATTCCTGTAAAAAAATGTGTTCAATCCTATTAATAAATTGTCTCGGAAAAAGATCTCAGCTGCTTGTTGCCATTGGATTGGTCAATGAGCTCTTCTATGAACAAGCAAATCGGATTTTCACAGTAAAACTCAACATTTCATGTAATTATTATGGAACACTAGAACTGTGTTTGATTCAAATGCTCTACTGTCTTAAAAATTGTCTATGTTGGTGGTGGTGGAATGGTGCTGATAGTGGCTGTCCATTAAACTGTAAAACTTACACTTTAATTACGTACATGTGTTGTTACGTAAAAATGTTATAATCAAGATATTTTAATGAAGACATGTGGTAACACTGTAAAATACTCATAAAGAAGGGCTAAGTATTGCAAAAAGCAGTCAGCAGTCAACTCCAGAAAACATTACTTTAATTAATTACTTTTCTTTCATCCTTGGTTTTAGTTTACTGTATTTAATCTTTCATTATACCGAATTTCATACATTTACACATAACATTATATAAACTTACATATAAAAATACAGATATAATTTAATCAAACATAAGTTATTGCATTTAAATATTTTAAAATAAAAAAAGTCTTGTTATATGTAATTCAACCTTGTTATTTTTGTTTCCTTACATGTTTAACACTGATCCTTCTTACCAGTATAACACTGATCCTTCTTACCAGTATGGTATAACATATTGGAGAATTGAAGCAAAGTGTGCTACTTCTCGAATAAATGTTTATTTCATATTAACTTATAGCTGTGTCATATCCTGTAGACTGACCAGAAATTTGTTGCTATCCATCATTAATTTATAGATTCACAATTTATACTAAAAACTAGTTCATTTTAAGTTATTTACTATTAGTAAAATAGGAAATGTTACGAGACAATAAACAAACTGTTAATGGAAAATCTGTTCTAGATTGCTTTGTAAAATATCAGATAATTGGTACTTACTGCCTGAAGCAATCTTTTGTATTTGGGTTTGTGATGCGTTCGCCATAATCGGTGATGATACCGTAATCGGCGAAACGTGTCACAAACCCAAATACAAAAGATTGCTTCAGGCAGTAAGTACCAATTATCTCAAACTGTTAATATTGTTAATTTTCTCTAAAATTTCATATACTCTTATAAGTTGTAGTACCAGGAGGACCGAGCGTTGCTCGGTGAAATATTAGTAAATTTAAATATCAGAATGAGTGGCAGCCACACTTTCAGACTAAAATTACTGTACTAAAAGGAACAGGTGATATGAAGTTCTGAATGTACTTCTTGTTTATATGTTGTTAATTCGTTGCCAACATGACAACCCATAAGCCCAATGTTAAAATTTTGTAATTTTAAACTTTAATTTTTAGCAAAATTAGATTTTCCCTGGGGGCGAGACCCATCTCAATCGTATTTTTAAGGTAAAACTAAGTTTATTCCAAAATTTGAAGGAAATCGTCGGAGCCGTTTTTGAGATAATTGTGCAAGCAAGCAAACAAGCAAACATGCTCGTATAAGAGTATAGGATTGAAATTTCTTACCAAGCCCCCAAATCCTGCCCCCTCGGAATTCTCCTTCAAACTTCATGCTGTCAGCTCTCCAGAAAACCCCGTGCCCGTGGAACCAACCCTGCATAAGTTCCCCTTCATACCTTAAACACAATCAAATTGGACATATACAGAGCCATTGGAAAGGCATTATAGTCTTATTTTTTCAGTTCTTAATCTTAAACAAACCATATTTATAAATAAAAATTATTTTGGGATTTTTAGCTTATTTTTATTTAACTAACAGTTTCATGGCACTTTTGCCATATTCTTAATAGTAATTAAATTATTAATAAAAATACATTAATAGAGTAATTAATGTAAATTCTGTGATTTATCTAAGGCCTTTTTTGTGATTTTGTTAAGGCGTAGCTCATAACATTTTATTGGAAAAATTAAAGTTTAAGTACAATTTTTCACAAACAACAAGAAATTGGGTCAAATCATACTTAGGAAATCGCAGACAAAGGGTTGTAATCAAACAGAATTTAGATAAAACTTTCTCTGAATGGAGTGATATAGTAGTTGGAGTTCCTCAAGGATCTATATTAGGTCCAATTTTATTTTTGATCCATATAAACGATCTTTCTTATTGTGTCAATTCAAATATTATTCTGTATGCAGATGACACAACAGCTCTGGTTACTGGTTCAAACTATTTACAGCTCCAGTTAAACACTTCAAAAGTGGTTAAATGATCTTTAAATTGGTTTCATGCAAATGGTCTCAACTAAATAGTGAAAAAACAGAACTGGTGCTCTTTAATCCACACAGAGTGGTGTTTCAGACATTCATTTCTAGATTTGGACGGTAACAATCTCTCATCTTGTGTCCACACTGGTTTTTTGGGATTCTTGTTGGACTCTAACTTAAACTGGAAAACACATTTAGCCATGATTAGGAAAAAATTAAACAGTGGTTGTTTTCAATGTTGGTGCTAAGAAAATTAATTGACCAAAACACTAGACTGATCGTTTATTATTCATATTTCTATTCAGTTCTACAATATGGGGTTTGAATTATGGGGAACAGCAACAGAAATTATGACAATATTTAAAATTCAGAAAGAAATGGTTAGGATTATGACATTCTCAAGTATAAGGACATCATGCAAGCCCATATTTAAACAATTGGTATGTTGACATTGCCTAGCCTATATATTTATAAATCTTTGATTCTTCTTAAAGTTACTTATCCATCTTTCTTATCTAAACAACATGTTCATAATTAACACTAGAAACAAAAATGACTTGCAGTATCAAATACATCATTTAACTTTGCTTGAAAAACACATAGTTACATGTGTAAAAGGCTTTTTAATAAACTTCTTGAAGCTCTAAAATCAGTATTTAACACGGACAGTTTCAATTCCAAGTTAAAATCTTTTTTGCAAGAGAAATGCTACTATTCTGTGGATGAGTATTTGAATGACAATTTTTAAATTATATATCTATATATATAATTCTGTAAGCGAAATTTCTTGAGTAAAATTGTGAGCGTTATACAAATTGCAGAAAGATGGGAGGGGTCTCAAATTAAAGGTCTCAGTCCCATACACGAGGGAAAACTATCGGCGTGTCCATAATTTTAACAGGAAATGAGAAATCACGTAAAACGTCCTCCATAAGAATAGCATGGAATTCGAAAAACGTCTGCATTGTGTACATTAAAAACATGTGTTAAGGTTTAATTTTAAAAGAGACGACAGATGATCAAATTGAGTGAAGATGATAAAATTATTCATCCAAGAGAAGCACCAAGCAATCTATACATATAATTCTGTAAGCAAACTTTATTGAGCCAAATTGTGAGTGTTTTACGATTTGCAGAAATATGGAAGGGGTCTCAAATTAAAGGTCTTGGTCCCATGCACTAGGGAAAATTATCAGCATATCCATAAAGTTACAAGAAAATGAGTAATATCGTAAAACATTATGCATACGAGTCTGGGGATTCGAAAAACGTCTGATTTGTGTACATGAAAACATATTTTATGACTTTATTTTTAAACGAGAGACGGATGACAATTTTGAGTGAAGAACTATTAATAACGAAATGATAAAAATATATCTGTTATAGAGTGGTAATACTATAAGAGTTTTGTGGCTTTGAGCGACTAAAATGTTTACTAAGAGCGTTACCAACCTTACAAACTATTACAAATTGGCTGCTGATTTTTACTGTTGTTATAATAATATAAACTGTAAAAAACTGATCGTATATGCAAATTATATAATATACATTCTGATTGTGATAGGAATGCAATTGCGATGAATTGTGGTTTGCAAAACGCCTACATTAGTTACATTAAAACATCTTTTGGTTTTTTATTATAAGACAAAAAGTGTCAAATTATCAGTGATAATGATACATAATTGAAAATTAAAGTGTATCAGTCAACGAAGTGTTCGTATTCTGTTAGCTGAATTTAACAGAAACATTTTGGTCATTTCATAGATAGCAGGGTTATAGGATTGAGTAAAATCAAAGACGTTTGTCCTACATATGCCAGGGAAAATGTAGCAGGTCAAAGACGTTATAACAAATGGGAAATATATAAGAAAGATTATTTTCTGAAAGTTGCCTCCTGAAAGATTTTCTACTTATAGTGGATTTTTTAATCCTGTTTGTTTACACAAAATCAAGACAGTGAAGGTGATCTATTTTGAGTTGCTGTGAGAAATAAAAAATCTGACAGGAGCTAAAAAGCCCATTAAATTATAGGACAAACAAGACAATAAAATGGGTGCTGAACATCAATCATATTTTTTTCTCATTCTGATTCTCGATGTTATATTAAAAGCTGTCATAGCTCAAAGGGACTGTGACTTCTTTTAAAACTTATTTTCCATAGATCGATATAAGTTTAACAACAGACAAAATGAAGCATTACTAACGGGTGGCCTAATAGTACTACAGTACGCTATTGTAAAGAGAGATTTGGGTCCGAATGTCCTGTTCAAACGGTACTGTAAAATAAATTAAAACTAATTTTTCTGAAAACTTTCATAGTGAAGAACAGGTTCATGGTTCACTTACTCATGGTTCGTGCTATTTTAATTTTATGATTAGGGGCTTTTGCCCCTATGGAGCCACTAGTTAAACTTGAATTTTTATTTTGTTTTTGGGCTGAAAAGAACTAGTTATTATCTGTGCACCTCCCTTTTTTCCCTTCTATTTTTTATCCCTTCTATTATTTATTGCATTATGCAGTTTTTTCTAATGTAGTGTAAGAATTTTAGTTGTAAATATTGACAATGTCACCTGTTAAAATAGCATCGCTATTGTAAACGTTATGTGACAATAAAGAGATTTTGATTTTGTATTTTTAAATGTATTCTAAGGAAACTATACACGTTCCAGAGATAAACAAATTAGCAAATGTGAGGCAGTTTAATGCCATTAATGATAGTTTGGTTGAAACATCAGGAACAACCAGGGTTGGTATATAGGCCAGTCAAATAGGTAATTAAAATTGCAAAGCATGATGTATTTCTGCATTTTTTATATGTTGTTGGGACCAGTTAGGGCAATTCAAAAACAAGTTGCAGCTTCGAAACCCTGTGCTCCCTGCGTAGTAAGTAAAAAACTACACAATTTATGTATTTTTATTAGTTTTGGGCCTATAACTTGTATAGTATAATAGTATAGTGCATTTTCCTAACACTGCTAATACAATTATTAAAGAACGTAAAATTTCAAACAATTTAAGCAAAATTTCATATATGTGAGTCAAATAGTTTTTGAATTTTGATTTTTTTTAATATTACAAACTTTAGTAATTAATAGCCAAAATTTTCATTTTTTCTTGTTTCGACCACCAAAATGGCGTAATGTCCATATTAGGTAGAATTCTTAAAAACTGCGTTTTAGTAAATTTTATTGGTTTCCATTTGATCACAAAGCTAAGTCTGCACCTTCTACAATTTTCTTAAAACAATAACATAATAGGTATAGCATTTATGAATATACAGATGATTTTATCAGTTTATACCATTGGCTCTAAACATTGGGTGATGAATACTAAATAAAAAACATATTTAAGGTTAAAAGTTGTATTTAGAGATAAATTATGACAACACAAACCAATAATTAGTATTTTGGCCTTTTAGACGCCGTAGGCACTGCATGAGAAATGTTGGTTGGATTCAACCTCACGGGTGAAGTCATATGATCATCAGGGTCATTTTCATCCTCTTCAGTCAATAGTAGTGGGACATTTTGGCAATTCTTGGCTGAGCAAGGGGTACATAATGCTGAACACTTTAGCCCAGCCTTCCGACATGTGCAAGCACCGGTGCAACCCTTTTTGCACCTACATGAAATTAGTTTCAGAAGGTTAGATGGGGCTGGACTAGATGCTGTTAGCACCGGAACTAGTCCCTACTGTGCTCTTTGACAAACCCCACTCTGTGGGATCCTTTTCATTCCCTAACCACATTTGCACTTGATGGTATGTCGAAATGAGTGGAATGAAGCTGCATCTTGGGTTGGGGGTAAACGTGACAAGTTTACCTTAGCGCTGGCGGCTGCCTTAACAAACAAGCGGAACGAAGGTTTTCTAATTTATCGTTAGTATTGCCACCATACAAAGCAATTAGACACTTTCTCCAGCTTCTTTTATGGTTTCATGATTGGAATCTGGTAGGAGAAACACTTTTGCAAGGTCCAAAATGTCTCGGTTCTTCTGTAAAATATTCCAAAGTTTGGTTTTCCCTTGCCAGAAAAGAGCGGATGTTGTGTCGCATCACTGAATGCATGGATGAACAACTCCATCCCATTGGGCTGGTCCACGTCTTCATGGCCAAATGAAGAACTGGAAAACTGAGACAAAGTAGACTGACCTCTACCAGCTTTCTGAAAGTAAACATTCTTGAAGTTTTTGCCCAAACCGCAAAGGAGGACTAGAAGATCGACATCCTCTCCAATAATCAACACATATTGGTGGGATGGGCTTTTCTCAAAAGCTGTCTTAATATGTCGCAGTCTGCATCCTCTTGTGCAATCTCGTTCTATACCTCCGTTTGTAAAAGCTAAGCACAGTTGGTCAATGAGACGACGTTTGTTGGATTCATTTGCCAAGAATTTCTCTTGAGACAATTTGATGACCGTAGAAGTGTCAAAAACAACCTCGTTGCAGGACTGTGTACCATATCGACGCATTCGTTCTGCTGTTTTGGTACTCCTGAGGGGCCCATCTTCAGGATATCCATCAAAGACGACCGCCACGCTCCTCCCAAAATGGTTGATTGTATAGGTGATATAGGACTCAACTATTGTCTGGATCGACTCATTCCTATGCCAAATAACCTTATGAAGAAGATATCACCGTCAACTACCACAAATGTGGTATCATCAATAGGAATGTTTTCCAAGAGTGGTGTGAAAGCAGGATATAATGTAGATTTGGTCCCTTTACGCATACCATCTTCATTAAACAATGACATCGGAAAGGGGGCCAATTCAAATTTGAAGTGCTCCTCCAGCTCTTTGTCCGACTGCTTGGTGTTACACATTCCTTTGGAAAATAGTGAGTGGGTCCACATCAACCACGCTTCTTACCGACTTTAACTGAGCTATTGCCGATGCCAAAGTAAGTACTTTGTTTTTCTTTTAAAAGTCACCTCTCCAAAAGTGTTGTTTGTGATTTCTTTCATTCCTTCGATGCCTCTTTCTCTTGCTAGATGGCAATTGACCTGTAGGTCCACCCACGTTTCCACTGCTCAAGGAGAGAAGCTTGTCTGTAAGTGGAAATGGAGGATGGGCATCAAACCATATTTTAAGTTTTTCCAAGTCAGCAGTGTCTCGCTTGATTGTGTAGGCCTCATATCCACATGTTGTTCAGTAGTTATACAAGAAACATTCCAAAAGCGCTCTAGCTCTCCACATATGTTTAGCATGTATACCATTCCCTCCAGTCCAACGAGACAGTACTCCTGTGGATATACCACGACCATGAGTCAATCCTCCCTGGCTCTTCATAGATCTCATCAGAACTTGTTTCAATTGACAAATCTGTCCACAGACCTGACCAAAATGTATCAGATCTACGAACTGTGAAGTCTCCCTTAGTAAACTGAGAAAATTCTCTCAATTTGGATCCATCCGTAATTGAAGGTTACTCATGTCCTGTATATAGAGTCGAGCGCTTTTAGCGTATAGAAAGTGACCTGCCGAATGAAAGAAAGGTAGCATTTTGCTTACAGCCTCCAGATGAAGCTCCCAATCACCCATCCTCTCAGCCTGAATAAATTTCTTCATTAGGGTGGTCATTTTGCAATACTGCACCCAGAGCTTGGAAGTAGGACCTTAGATTCCAGACTGGCCAAACGAATCTTTAATTTGCAAACAATATCTTTAGAGGTTGCATCGCCATTGACAGATAGGATAACTGACCTTTCACTTCCATCCAGTAATTTCTCCGTTCTTCCTTTTCTTTTTCAGTGAACTGAATTTCATTAAAAAATTATATTGGTCAAAGCTAGATTTGTCAATAGGTGAGCTCTGACAACTCTCGAGTACGCATGTCCGTGAGAACCTTATCTACGCTATTTTCTGCGTATATAGTAGTCAGCAATCTCTTATGCCACTTCCTGCCATGACTGCACCAATTGCACCCATAAATGACATTAGGCCTAGTAAGTGGAAGCCCCTAATCTTACTACAACATTACCTAAATCAGTGTGTTGGCAATTCTCTACAAAGTCTCTTGCTTTTATATAAGAGGTTGATCATAAGTAACAAAACAGGTGTTTTGACCATGAGCTTTGGTTCTTGCACTGCTTCAAGGAGAGATGTCAGCACGGTGTCATAATCTGTGGGCGGAGCATGTATAAACGGAAGGAAAACTATCTTGAGCGGTTGAAATCTAGACCATTAGTCACTTGCTCCATAAATCCATTCCATCCTGGGATATCAGCAGAGTTTGAGGATTTTCCAAACAACCATAGCAAGTCTAGGTTTGTGGGAAGAATATCACCTTCAACTTGAAACGTTCATTCACATCAGTAATTGTAATGTTAGACAGCCCAGCATTTTTCCTCATGTTGGATTGTTTTATTTGGGACACTACATAAGAACCAATAGTATTAGCAGTAACAGTCTTCTTTAGACGAGGAATTGCTTTGTCAGGCATTACAGCAGTCTCAGGCGTGATAACCATAATCCCACCCATTTCATGGAAAGTGTTCTCGCCATCTAAGGTGTTAACATTCAAATCAGCATTATCAAAAGCAAACTGAATAAACGCTCCTCTCTCAATTGGCGGTGTTTCTCCTTTCTGTATGATAGCTGAGCTTGCAACAAGAGGTTGCCTCACTATAACTACAACAAAATCCCATCGCTGCACAGAGGTTAACAAGATGTTTTGACCCGAATTTTCCTGTACAGATAAACACCAAAGCTTGTCTTGAGTGAAGAGAAGAAAGAGTTAGGTCTCACGGCAGATATTATTGTATGACCTATTAAAATGCACTTTTTCTTCTAACTATCGATGGAATGGCGTTGTGTTTCAAAACTATGGTTTCAAGCAAGAGTTTTAGTGACTCTGGGACAACAGAATCGACGTCCTGCATAAAATCATCAGTCGGAGGATACTCTGTGGTGTCATAAACTTGAGATCGAATGTCTTCTAAGATTATATCTGCTGCGGACTTCACGACTCTCATTCGTTCTTCTGCAGGATTGCTCTTCCTTTCACTATACCAGTTGTCATAAATAATCTTTTGTCAACGTCTGTAAACATACGACTGCGTGATGGTTGCGGCCCCGGCCAACTTCTGCAATGATTATCTTATCACTATAGTGCTTCAATAGGTGAGAGTAGAGGCATTTTAAGAGATTCAGGACAAACGCAAATTCAGCGGTTTTAATCAGTGGTTACGTAATAGTGACGTGTGATGACGTATGTGTGACGGTCATACGGTGAGGAGGTGGAGTGTGTGTGTGTGTGAGGTGAGGGGTGTGACGTGGTGGTGTGACGTCACGGTTGTGACGTCATGGGTGTGACGTGTGATGACGTCATACGGTGACGTCACGGGTGTGACGTGGTGGTGTGGACGTTACTAATACGCTGTTGAACTTTTAGCGGAGCCCAGAGAGTCTTGATTTTCCTGTTAATTTGTGTTTATTGACCAAACGTTACCCCGGCTGTCGGGCCGATCACGCTCTTTGCATTGCAATGCTAGATACCAAATTTATTTACTTACAAAGGCCGGCACATAAAGATTACTGTATGTTCTTAAAAAAATATATATTTAAGAGTATTTCTATTCACCCGGTTAAAATCCATTAATTTTTATCCTATTTATACAACCGGAGTTTTGCTTTAGATAACTGACAGAAAACTTCTTAAATTCCCGGTCAAAACTACGGATTTTATTCCCCTTATACTTTTACACAACTAACACTCGACCACGATTATATTTGGCGGGAATATGTAATAATTATTACACACCGGTCTCTTTATTCTATCATACACCTTAGTTTCACACTTTTTAAACAATATTATTAGTTTTTAAACGTTTATTTCCGTGGCCTTTAGAAAGGCCGTTTCGTCTAAATCTTATTTTTTGAACTGCGGGCTTCATTCGTGTAACCCTAATATATTGGGCTATAATTATATTGTTTATTCGGGTTTTAACAAATATTTTTACGCCTGAGCAGGTTCAAACAGGTTCAAGGTCAAATTGAATGTAGAAAAAAAAAGGAACTTGGCTGTAGCGAACAAGCCTGCCAACCAACCAAGTTTAGGGGGCAGTTCCTCGTAGCTGGGCAGGCAACCGACGAGTGAACCAAGGTGTGGGGGGACCGCAGAAAACGCTCTGCGCGAACCACCCGGGTATGTTTTGTGGGGGTGTGATAGGAAATAGGTAAGGGACATAGTTTAAGTACACTAGAGTGTTAGTTTGCCAAAAAAATAAGAAAGAACCCACGCAAAGCCATGCAAAGAAAAGACAGTAAAGAAGGAAGTCGCCGACTAAGTGCAAACGAGGGAAGGACCTAACGGTCCCGTGATCAAACTGATCCAGACGCCCAAGGATCTTCTCACAGCGAGTCCGAGTCTCCTCGCATAAGTCCGGAGTAGTCTGACCCAGGCACGGCGACATTCTCGGGACGTAGGCGGCGCATGCCCAGTGACTCGTCGGCGACCCTCGTAGACATCGAGCGGCGTAAGCGAGGTGACCTCAAGGGTATCACGCTTGGCGTAGACTCCGAGGCGGTGTACCACGCAGGGCTTGCGCTTCTCCAAGACATCGCCGAATGCCGGTGTTCTCCGATGGTATCCGCCGAGTCCCGGTAGCTTGCGGGAGAGGTCGGAGGTTGCTTCTTGGCTGGTCCCGTGACGGCTCGATGCAGAGTGATACAGTGGCCCGAGGCAGGTCCCGGTTTTATCCCGACTCAGCGAGGAACGGATGTCTCTCATTGGCTCAGCGGCCGGGCCAATCAGAAGCGAGCTACAGTTAATGACTTCACCACGGGGCCAGGCAGCGAGATTGTACTCGACTCAAGTCAAGATCCCGATGATGTCGGCATTACAGAAAACTCCAGTCGTTTTTTTCGGAGGAAAACCTACTCGGCTAAAGATGGTGGTTATGCCTCAGAAAATCCAACCGAGCTGTAATATTGTCTTGTGTTAGAATTAATAAACTTACAAAACATTATAATTTGACTCGCAACTTCATTTAATAATAATAACGTTAGAAAATAGTTTAATCGTTTGAAGTCGTCACTGTCATACCATTTTAATGTACTGACCTAAATATTCACGTTGTTTAAATATTTCATTTTGCTCTGCTGAGTCCCTATCGTAAAGAAAACACTTATTTATTGAAGGAAAACCCACTTTTTATAAATTCCATACATTAGACAAACATAATTATTTACTGAGATAAAGCAAGAATAATAACAATATTTTAAGTAACGCAAAACATAATATAAATAGTTTGCTCGATTATAGTCGAAAGAAACATTATAATTACAGCCCAAAATATATAACAGACACAAGGATGAAGCCCGTAGTACAAAACTAGACTTTTAGACGAAAATAAATTAACTTAACTAAACATTATAATTTAACTCGCGATTTCACTTAACAATATCGTTAGAAAATTATTTAATCATTTTTTTGTAGAAGTAAGTAATCATATCCCACAGTCATGAAACATACTCCAGTCGTCCCCTCTAGGTGTGCAGGGCAATGCGACAATCGGCTGACCCAGCGGAGGGCTTACCGCCGGCGTTAACAACTCGAGACGTCCCCTCTACCTGTGCACGGGTATGCAACAATCTGTTGACGGAGCGGAGATGTCTCGCCGCCGTCTACATTTAATTACGCGCGGGGGTTGCGCGGGGACACACATCAGCTCCCGGCAACCTCCCGGCAACAGCGCTGAAACTTGTCCGGTGGAATTTCTAAGCGTATTCTGTACGGTACGCAGACAGCGGAAGCAACTCAAATGTTTTGACCGAGATGTTTTAAATTTTTCCGCCAAACGTTGTCTAGTAGACGCGCTTGTTATTAGGCGAATAAATTCAAGCTCCTTGACGGCGGTATTTATAACGTTTCCGCCAACTTTTGTTCAGTGATGCCGGGAACAGTTAGGCCAGTAAAATAAAATGGTTTGACCGAGATCTTTCAATTTTTTCCGCCAAACATTGTCGAGTAAGAGAGGTTGTACCAGGGGGGAATAAAGTTGCTTGAAAGCGATGTTTAACACTTTTCGGTCAAGTTTTGTTCACTAATGGCGGGAATTATTAGACCAGTAAAATATAATTCTTTGACAGTGACAAGGAATAAATCGTATAACCACATGTTCTAAAAAATACTTTGATAATCCGCTAGCCACCATTTTCTTTCTACACATATTACTATTTTTAATTCCGTGAGTAATTGGTAAACTTTAACAAATTTGGTATTGAGAAAATCATATTTAACATCTCTATAACTTTCCAATTGATAATTAAAATTACTTCAATTCATTCTGATAGACGTATCTTTCGTGTATATATGTAACATTTAAAGATATTTTATATAGTTTTTTTCAAGCCTTCAACTTTCAGTGAATATACTTCTTTCTTTACACGATAATATATATATATATATATATATATATATATATATATATATATATATATATATATATATATATAGAAATGATGTTTCTACATATCACTGTCGTCCGATGACGTATGAGTGACGTCACACATACGTCATCACACGATAACATAACTTATTTTAAAATTGAAGACATCTTAAATTATACACATATTTGGTATTTTTATTTATATATTATTCAGGATGACACACCATAAAAAATGTTCC
>CM061534.1:96036563-96145344 GCA_030545055.2 Neoaliturus tenellus | reverse complement strand
TTCCGGGTTTTGCAGTTCGGGAAGCAAATATTTGGTTCCAAAGTAACAGCCTTAAGCTGAATGATTTGAAAACACAAAATGTTCTTTTCAGTACATTACCCATAACAACCAAATGAATTTCAAATGAAGTACAAATCACCAAACAACCAGTGCAAAATTTCTTGGCATCTATATAGATAGCCAAAAACAGGCATTCTCACATTGACCATGTGGTAGCTAGGCTATATCTAGGATTGTTTTTTTCTGTTAAGAAAAATAAAACCACTATATGGTTGATGACCTGTATGTCAGGATGATATATTTCTCTCTGTTTCAAAGTATTTATAGGTGTATGGTTTAGTTTTTTATGGTAGAAATTGTAGAATAAATGATATTCTTCTTTTACAGAAAAAAGTAGTCAGAATTTTAACCAACTCTGCTTTTGATGCCCATTGTAAACCATTGTTTGTTCAAACAGAAATACTTACAGTAGTAAATTTGTATTTGTATGATCTTGTAGTTTATTCTTTGAAGAATTTGTCAGCTTCAACTCTTTGTAATCAAATACATTCTTATAACACAAGAAACAATTCAATATAAATAGAACGTATTCCAGACTTAGTAAAACCATTGACTAAGGATACCTAAATAGACGAACCAAGCTTATGACGAATTTGTGCCTGTTCGTGAAATTAGTTCATGTTCGTCACGCTAGAGAGCGCTCGCGCTGGTTTGTTTACATTTGTACTTGATCGCCGCCATATTAGAACTAACCTAATTTAGTCAGTTGAATATATTATTATTATTGTGCAGTATCCTTGACATAAGTTATAATTTTACTTTTTATCCCCTTGAATTACTTTAGCCTTTATATAATCTCACATTACAATTTATTTACTGTAACTTCAGATATATTATTGAAATGAACTTCAATCCCTAATTACTTTTTTATAATCAAGGCACAGGCTTTAGATTGAGTTTTTTAGCAAAACTGAAACTTAGCTTAGCTTTCCTCCCTATGAATAAAAAATGTTGTGGTGACTCAAGCATTAAATATTTGTTGTAAATTTCTGCCTTGAAACGTTCAATTTTAGCTGTGCTATGGCAGAGCTCTAGATCCAAGATGCTACAAACGTCAAGGTAAGTTGATAGTCCTATGGTAGCTTACTTTCTATTGTGTCATTGTGAAACGTTATTTATAGCTTATATTGCCTCTTATCGAACACTAGGCCTATAACTCTATTACTATAACTCTATTTACTTAGCATAATGTTGTGTGAAGGCTAGTACAGAACTTAAGCTTCATATAGGCTACACACCGGTACATACATCCTGCCTCACCTAGATTAACCATAAATTCAGCGGCTTAAGTTAAGACCATTCCTAAAAATTGTAGTTTTCTAGCCCATTCTATTGTGGATTAATTCTAGGCCTAGGGCCTATAGTTGGATGATGACAATGTCCAGTGCATGCTTGTAATGCTTCACGACAATAAATAGGCTATTGCTTATTATTGCGGTGGTTGTCTTGGGATAAAGGTAGCACACAAAGTAGTAGGCCGATTTTAGCAAAGGTCATGCTGATTGGTTTTAATATGGTTTTTGATGTGGTTTCATTCCTATTTGTTTGGTTAGGTTACCTAGTACGCAAATCGGATGCTAGCTGTCAAAAGCTTCAAGTAGGCCTAAGGTAAAACACCCAAATGCCGTGATCGTACCAAGTACTGTGTATACGGTATACATCGTAATTACTGTGTATATAGTCAAGTCAATGCTAGAATCAAAAAATCCCCTAACTTTTGCCATTAAAGTGGATTCCCCTGACTTTCCTTAGTTTTGGCCAATTCCTCCGTCTTCTGTGTAGTAGACTAAATTAATTTTATTTTGTGATTCTTATGAAAGATATGTGTAGGGTACCTACATTCTGTTGTTTATTGAGTTCTTACTAAAGCCTTTTCTAATTACCAGTTTTTGGAAAATTAAAAAAATTTTGTCAAATAGTGTAAAACAACACTGTTAAGAAAGGTTCTTTCTTGATTAGGCTATTGTCAAAGTGGTAGATGGATTCAATTGGAAAAATGACATTACACTATTATAAGAAGTCGACTGATTGAGAACGCAAATTAGAAAACAAGCAGAGGAATAGTTTACTCCTATGTAAACCTGCTTAACAGTATTTTGTTTTATTAAAAGAATTTGTAGTCCAAAACAATCTATTCCCATAAAGGTCATTTTTGTTTGGTACGGTATAGCTTTTAGCATAAACTCCTATAGGCATTGAGATCTTTGATCTTACAAAAAATTTTATTTAACTGCAATAATGATTTACTGGTTCTTATATCAATTACAGCTTTAGGCCTACTTATTGTTTCAGAAGCAGGGAGCCTACCTTAAAACAGACCAACAAAGAATGCTAGAAGCAAAGAAATCGCTGAGAATTTTCATGAAGTTCTCTCGTGGCAAAAGGTCAGTAAAGCAAATTTGGATTCTCTTTTCATTTCTCTCTAATTTTCCATCCCCCCACCGACCCCTAGTTCCTTTTTAATTGCAATTCTGTGATGAGGTGTCAGTTTGTGGAGGTTTTCTCTGCGTGCGCCCTATCTCGCTAGTATGCTTATTTCCCCATGAAACTTGCTTTGTTATAGGTTATTGTTCGTGTGTTTAAGAATGTTTTTATGTATTATTTAATTTATAATTATTATCAAGTACATTTAGTTTGCATTGATGTATAATTTTATTTTTGCGGAGAAAAACTCCGCATGCGCCCTCTCATATACAACATAGTGACACCTATTTTACATACTATAATACCCCCGTCGCAGCAGACCTGCGTACTCAGCGAATTTCCAAAGGAATTTGAAATTTTGTATTTTCCCCATAAACCCCATAGGAATGAGTATGTAGGTTTACTGCGATAGGATGTTGTTAAAAAATATTAGTTTTTAGGAAATGTAATGGTTTTTTAAGGTAAAAATCAAATATTGTATCAATATTTTGCACTTTGTAATTTTCCCTTTAAACCCCATGGGGGAGTAAGTTATGTAGGTTTGGCGCCAAAAAGGGTGTTGTAAGAAAATATCAGTCAACCCCTATCTAGTGAAGGTACATGACAAATTTTATCAAATTATGTCAATAAATAAGTGAGATATGGGATTTCAAATACGGACCTTTTCCAAATTTTTTTATCAAAATATCTTATTGTCTCTCAGCGAATAGCAATTTCCTGATACAATACATTAGAACATCACTAGCTTTAAAAGGCCCTGCCTAAAGTAAATTTATCTAACTTAGGCCTACAGTTATCGCATAAGTTAAACTTGTTTTTTATAAATAAAACTTACTAATGCATATTTCAGATCCTGTTATCCTCCGATTGCGGCTCAGGGCTCCAGAAGGACAACTCAGTGCAGAAATGTTCACCGCCATTTCCGTTGATGTTAGCCAATGACATGTAAGCAAAAAAAAAATAAATAAATAAAAAAATTAACTATAGTCTTTTTATTAAAACATGAATTTCATAGCTAATTTTCCTGCTGTATTTCAATCAAATTATAAATTTACTGACATATTGATGAATATTTTCATTAAAAATTCAAAGGTATCTTATCTACTGTATTGTTAACCCATGTGCTAGAAGGGCTTCCGTCACTAACTGATGCCCTTTTACCACAGTCACACAATTTCAGAAGTTAGTATCTATGTGCGCAGTGCATGTGACTAAGTCCTTTGTAGCAGACATTGATTGGCCTATCTTTCAACATGCAATTTTTAACAAAAACTCAATTTATGTATTTTACTGAATTAGGCTCTCTAAGGACCTTTTAGCATGTACCGATTAAACTGGAAAATTTAATGGTGTACTTTTTCATTCACATGATCTGTTTACTTAAGTGTAACCGGCCGGTGAAATGTTAGTAAAAAGCCCCTGAAGGTCGTCAACCTCCATCAACATCTCAGGGGTCACTCTTTTAGTTGGGAAGAGGCTCCCACAGGCCTAGGCCGTATAAACCTGTGGTACGGAGAAACCCAAATAGTTCTACTATAATTTACCTAAGCCTATTGATGGAGATTATGGTGTTTGGTGAAACAAGTCCATTGTGCCATCTCTAGAGTCCTGTATGTACACATGTGCTCTTCACTGCTAATTTCCACACAACGCAAGTCAAATCCAGGAGTCACATCACTTCATTCTGTATATAAAACAAGAAAATTGTTATTTAACACTTTTATAGTGATTTAAAAGGTCTATTAGTATTTTTTTACTATTATAAGTTATACTTTTGTGAATAAAAAACATGGTGTCTGCTCATTTCTGCTCATATGAAATATATACCGGTATCTATAAAAGAGGAAGTATGTATGTATATATGTATGTTGCCTATGGACTCTGAAACCGCTCGACAGATTGTAATGAAACTTTGAGGCGTTATAAAGCATTATTCATAATGGTTTGTGTGAAGTTTGGTGCAAATCCGTCCAAAGGGCTCTGACCGAGAGGGCATATAATAGTTTGTAAAAAAATCTGAAAATCTATATTTTATCTATTTTTATTGGTTGCTAAGAAACAAATTCAATGAAAAATTTTTAATTTAGGTATTTTACTTATTTCTTATAAGGTGAGCGTGACAGCGAGTGAGCATAGTGAATGAGCCAAACCTGACGGCGAGTGAGCGTAGCGAAGAGCTTAATTACCTGTAAGTTGTTGCCACATTATAGGTATGGTGGGGCCTGGGGCCTTGTCAAACAATTGATATATCCTTGGTATTCTCATTTTAGTACCGTATCAATTAGAGTATCAATTACACTAACTAGTCTGAATTAGGCAACACAATTTACAATAGTAAACTACCTATATAAATATATTTACCTTACTGTCCTTTTACATTCTGAACCTTAGTCCAACTACCAGACTGTTTCCCACCAGGCTGCCGGAGTTCTTTGGACATGTTCAGAAGTGTCCTCTTAATTTTACAGTCTATTATTTTGTCAATGACAAAGCAGCGGTGGATATAACATTCAGTGTTACACATCAGCCAGAGAGGATAATATCTGTTTATCAGTTGCTTTGAACGTAAGACCAGCTTCTTTTTCACACCAACAATATGAATGGTTTTTTGGAATTGTTCGCAAAAAACTGTTGTTATTATATTTGTGACAAAAGAAGTGTCATCTGAGGGGTAGTTTAGAATTTCAGCTCCTTCTACATATTCTCTTTGTCGAATTAAATTTTCAGCATGACAACTATCGGTTTCCTGTCGACTGAGCTCATCAATGCACTGTTCGCAATGGAATTTCTTCTGGCATGCTCTGATGGCATAGCCAGCAAGATACCTGCAAAAATTATCAATTGTTTTTTACAAAGCTACAAACAGTAAAATGTTACAACATTTTGTTGTACTCCTCTTATTGTATGATAAATAACCTACATACTAAAATCCCATAAAAAGTATATTTATTACATTGACTTAACTTTAAATAAAATGCCAGTGGGAACAAACCTGACTGAACAACCCTCTAAAGATTCGTCTATTTGTGACGTAGCATATTCTGTGGCTACATCATCTTCATCGGAAGATGACACTGCTACTACATCTTCATCATCAAAACCTTTGTGTGGGTTCTCGGGAGGCTCAGTCGACGGTCCTGGATGACTCTGCTGCGAAGGCTCAGGATTGAATGTTAGTATCTCATCCTCATCTATTTCACAGTTTATACCTAAAAAACAATTTATTTTACTTCCTAATATACTTTACTTAATTTTATCATATTCCTTGAAGAAAATGTAAAAAAGTATTTATTTTTTTACTGTCAAATTTCTTCGTAGGGAATACCAAATTACAGTAGTACTTAGAGTAACTCATAACATTGGGACTATATTACTTTTTTGTTTTGAATGGAAAACACCATGCATGGCTTTTTGCTGTTTTCACATTACATTATGTCCCTTTGACCCCTTGTTACAGTATAATTTGTATCCACCTGTGTGTGGCATGGAATTGCTTCTTTGTCTTTCTTATTACTATAAGATATTGATTTGAATTGTTTTTCTATGTTATATTTGTTTCTGAAATCAGCATCATAGAAGGGGTACGGTCAAGTTCTAATTATTTATGAAGAAAATTTTGTTCTTGATTGGCTAAGTACGATCATTGGGTCAGAGTATTGGTTCCCCTTATTGGTTAAAACACTCATTACGAATTACAATTTTACCTTAAAGCATCATCAAAATATTTCAAAGTAAAATTTTCTTTTATATTTTTTTTTAATTTTCATTACGTTATACAATTAATGGATGTAAATGGATGTATTACCCAACGGAGGTATCAGGAGTGCTGCATGCATTCGGTGACGCAAGTTTTGCCTGAATGCTTTGACAGTTGGGTTTCTGTTATATCCACACTTGAGCCGCAGAGTAGAAAATTCATTTTCCAAAGGGTCTTGATTTAGACGAGCGGTGAGGAGATACCGAACATTTTCTTTCGACAACTCCTCCCACAGCATCTTTGTACCTGAAATCAATCACGATTCATTTAATCCCTTGTTTACTTTATGACCATATTTATGATTCACATAGTTTATGCATGGATTGTATTATGTATATAATGTAAAAAGCAAGATTACTGTAACAGAACAAGACTTCTTCATTTGTTATATAAATCAGTAAAGTCTATATATTATATGTACAATGGTTGGATTGAGCGAAATAAAGAGGAGGTGTTCTATTTAATGGCTGTAGTAAGTACAGAATACATGCAATTTAATGTTAGTTGTTAAAGTTACATCTTTTAACATAATTACTAGTTGGCAACACTTGCAAAATATCCCGTTATCATGTTAATCTATCTATATATTAATAGGCAAGCATGTTTCATTTCCTTCTTTTTTTTCTCAGCTTGTGTGCATCGTAGGAGAAATTCGCGCATACCGTTAGAAAGGTATTTTAATGTAGATGAGCAGAGTCACGTTTTAATTAACATCGACCCACGTGGCAACTCCCTACAGGCTTTCATAGTTTCAATGTTAATCTAATGAGACTAGGATAATTGAATGAATCAATAGACAGCTGTTGTAATAACAAATTCGAGCAAATCAGGAAGAACAAATGCTATAATATAAGATATTGTTTTAACTAATAGGATCCAGACAGTCCAGATCAACTGAAAAAATTTGGTAGAATTTCAACCAGGAAGGCGGTCTCTAGTAATATTAAATACAGGTAACATGGAATATCTTGACCTCTGGCATACTCCACTACTGGAATGGAATTGGTAAACACATGGGACTAAACAGACTGTAGCTTTGTACCTATTCTCCTAATGTTTGAGCCGTAAATGGCCATCACAGGCCAAGATATTCCATGTCGTCATCTATACAAGTTGAATTGTTTACATTATGTCTAATAATAAATAACTAGGGATCGCTTACTGGTCGAAATTCGATCAAATATATAGTTGAACTTGAGCCAATAAGTTTTAAAATGTTATATAACTGAAACATATGTTCTTCCTGATTTGCTAGCATTTGTTATTAAAACAGCTGGATGTCTAATGATTCAATCAATTATCCTCACCCATAAGATTAACATTGAAACTTTGAAAGCCTGTAGGGCGGAACCCTGGGGGCCAATGTGCATTATAATAGAATTCTGCTCATCTACAGGACACCACCTTTCCAACGGTATGCGCATATTTCTCCTATGATGCACACAATCTGAGAAAAAAAGGAGGAAAAGAAACATGCTTGTCTATTATAATATATAGATATATTAACACTTGACCGTGAGCCACCCTTTCTTATGATGCTGATTTCAGAAACAAAATTCAAAAGTATGTTTCCCTTGTAAATTATTTAGTTTACCTCAGCTGATATCAAAAGAATAAAAAAAATGTTTGCCATGTTATTATGTTATTATATTGAGAAATAAAAAAGTCACCTATTTGTAATAGCTTGTTTTTGGTATGATTGTCAAACGTAACATATAAATATATAGTTATCATATATCAAATCATGGAGAAAAGTATAAAAACATAGCCAACATAAAAAAATGTACCATTTTAAAACTATACATTAATAGTAACACTTGATTACCTCGTAATGATTGCTCAAATCCATCAAAAGATGGTGGATTTTTTTCTGTCTGGATTGTTGTCCAACTTTGAACCCAATCAATAGCATGATCGATTGTCAAACCCGGTGTTTTCAAATGTGGATCTGAAGAGTTTGAAATCGCACACTTGTATTTATTTGCATCAAACCTAGCTTTGCTGTTCATTGCATCAAACACATTGTTAAGGCCCTGAAAAATATGTGCTGTCTGCAAAGCTGTTTCGGGCAGTTGACCTGTTTCCACACAAGTTTTCATTGCAGCAGCAACCGAGTGGCTGAAAACTTGAGTTGCCAGTTTCACCTTCATTTTTTCGAAGGAATTGGGCTTTAAATGTTTCTGTGTAAGCTTAGTTGCTCTGGCCTTCTTGGAATTTGTATCAATTTCATAGAGAGCTTGAACATGATTCCAGTCAGCCACGCCATCACTTGTCTTTATAGGAGTTTTCATAAGGTTGTTTCTAAGACATTTCAACACATGTGGGAAATCAAAAATTACAAAAACTTTTTTTTCTCCGCACATGAAGTATGGCTTTGTCTTAGAAACATCAAGCAGTGAAATTGCCGACCTATTGGTTGACCCTTGGTCGCACACAATAGCCCGTACATCCAAGCCAGCTGTTTGTACAGCTGTCACGCAGTCAGGGATAATGTTTTTCAAGTTTGTTGATGTCACATTTTTACCTACAGGGTAAAAAGCAATGGGAATTTTCCATTTGTTTATCAAACCTCTAGCCATGAAAAGTAATACTTTGGTTGCAGGCAGTGGTTTCCTATTACCATCTCCAAGATCATTCAACCCTGAAACAATTAAACATGCTTAGCAACTCACAGATTCGGCTACGTTCCATGTATTAAACTTTAAAAAAATAATAATAACATGTTTTGAGTTGTGTTTTTATTGAATAACATGACCAAGCATAATTTGCTTAATATGCAATAACTTTAAAATCCCAAATTATAGTCCTGGACAGTCTTATTGGCGGGTGCCTCGATCACGCCAATAAAGCTACTCTAATCCCGCACGTGTGGTGCGGGAGGCACGGTTCACGCGCCTCGCAACAATGCACCACATTGTAGCCAATGATTTGAGATACTTCTTGATTTTACAATTAATTAGTCTATACCCGTTCAAAATAAATGTGCGGTCGAAATGCAGATTTCAATTTCCCCCATTTCTCCCGTTCCTCCCACTGCTAACAATCTAGCCAATCGCAATCACTAAAAATGTGTACAGCTGTTTAATATCCCATGTCACTTTATGCCAATGTTTTGATTTTTTGTAAACAAATATTCTTGTTTTGACGTTTGAGATGTAAAAAGAAGCGCTTGCAACGGCGACGAGGTGAAGTAACATATTCATCAGCGCTATTTACTACTCTGAATTTCAAGGGCGAAATTAAAATAACATATGATTTTGAAGAAAATAGGGGAATTAAGAACGATATTAAGGGGATTTCCTTTATGGTGGGAAATAAAATTTTGTCTTTCGACCGCACATTAATTTTGAACAGGGTATAGTAAAAATGTACCCCGTTCAAAATAAATGTGCGGTCGAAACGCAGATTTCAATTCCCCCATTTTCCCCGTTCCTCCCGCTGCCAAGAATCCAACCAATCAGAATCACTGAGAATTACCACAGCTGTGAATATCTCATGTCACTTTAAGCGAAAGTTTTGATTTTTCGTAAACAAATACTTTAATTTTGACATTTGAGATGTAACAAGAAGCGCTTCCAACGGCAAGTAGGGGAAGTAACACGATCATCAGCGCTATTTTCTACTCTAAATTTTAAGGGCCAAATTAAAATAACTTATGATCGTGAAGAAAATTGGGGAATTCAGGAAAGTATTGAGGGAATTTTCCTTGTGGTGGGAAATGAAATTATGCCTTTCGACCGCACATTTATTTTGAACGGGGTATAACCAATCCGGAAGTAATTGCAAACTTAATGATTTTGATCGATTCTTATGTAAAATTACCCGAGAAAACCGTTTGCAATTACTTCCGAGCTTAGCATTTTTTGAGCTAATTTTACTAGACTAAATAGTTTTGATGCTACTACTCTGTTTTTTACTCTTGAAGAATGCGGTATGTTTAATTATTTTTGTTGGGGTCAGAACGACGAACACAATTTGCAATTTTTTAAATAACCTGTAAAATGGTCTTCAATACGGAGTATTTGTTCTCTTTAATTAGGCTTCAGAGTAATTAACACCACTAGGTTTGCAAAGATTTTTGAAAGTAATTTTAAGACTCAAATAAGATTTAATTAAAGACTATTTGTGTAATCATTTTATGACAATTTTGCCTCTTAGGGGAAGGCTTAATTTTAATTCAAAGTGTGACCCTGGGCTGAGAACGGTTTTATTTTTGGATTGAATTTTTTTTTAATACATGTATAGTTGGGACTTCCTACCGAGTGGGGTGGGTCCTCATTACCGTGTGTAGTGGTTTCTCCTGCGTAAGATTGTAATTTTCAATGGAGAAATAAATTTACTTGTTTTTACTGACTTAATGGGTTATTCTCTATCCAATTGATTAATTAATATACTTTGTTATGTTTTACACACAATACTAGATAAATAATTTTACCAGTGATTTTACTTTCATTTTTATTATTTTATTTTTATTATTTTTCACCTCCAATAAAATAGATCGTCTTCACTCACAGCCAAATTCGGCTCTCATGAAACACATAAACAAAAACATGTACTGTATATCGAGAAGTAATCAGCCAAGTGTATTGCAAAGATATGTGAGGTTTGTGATTGCTGTTGCGACTTTTGACGCGTGATATTGATATGGTTGTGTGACTGCCTCCCCTCCACGAGCACTCTCTTTCTCACTCCCCCCCCCCCCCTCCTAGCTGCAACGGGTGCGTGGTCCGTGGACGTGAAACAATCGGCGAGTCAGGTTGGGGTTGGTCTAGCTCTAGCAGCGCATCTGCAGGCACACCAGTCCACCACGAGGGTGCCACCGCGAGGAGTTGGTGGGGGGGGGGGTTAGTGGCAACACCTGCTAGTGGCCGGGTAATATAATGCAAATTCAGCTGACTGACAACAACACAGCGGGCGGGGTGACGGAACCAAGCCTCGCGGCCGCCAAGCCATGCTTGCAGATGCCACAACCATGCATGACCGACTTTGCCTATCTATAGCCGTTTTTCAACTGTTTGTCTGTATGTGATTTTTTAGGTGATCTATTATATATTTGAAATTATTTAAGGTAAAGAATTAACATTTGGCACAACTGTTAAGTGAGTTAAGGCACAAATGCAAATGAATTTGGACATTTCTAACATTTATGATTGCAAAATGGCGGCCATTTAAAATTTTGAAAGCTAAATATATTAAAAACTGCAAACAAAAAAGTTGAAACTAAGTTTGGGTTGTAATAATCAAACAAAAAACAACGAATTAATCTAAGTTTTTACATTTTTTAAATCATAAAGATTTACATAGGCCTAAGTTTACTAGCAAAACCCGTGTTTTCTCAAAATAAGATTTTAATTTCTCCACTATCCATTGTTTTATCTTAACAATCTTAGTATTTTTACCCCGGTAATTAAATCATGCAATTTTTTGTAACTTTGCAAAAGTTTGTAAGATTTTCAGCTTTTAAAAATATTTAGCTTTGAACATTTTTAATTAGGTACCGCCATCTTGAAACAGTAAATGTTAGAAATGGAAAAATTCACTTGCGTTTGCGACTTAATACAGTGTCTCTGAACTCTCTACCTTCCTTTTCAGGTATTATTCCTGGACCAAAGACAAACCAAAATCAAAATATCATATTTAAAAATTCTAAAACACCATAGTTACTTGTACAGCCGCTATTTTGTATTTTTTTTATAATTTTTATTTTAAGAACGGCTTGTCGTCATAAGTTGAAATTCGGTACACAGCTTTTTGAAGTAAAGACCTAGCTAAAAAAATAATCAACTTTTTATAATTCATGTTTTCAAAATGGTGACCAATTACAATCTTTAACCTTAAATTACATAAAAACTACCTACATAAGGTAGCAAAGTTTATGTTTTTATGTGTTTTTTGTACAATTTAATTTAAAATCAAATGATTTATAAATCATGAAAAATTGGTTCATAAATAAGCGAGATAGAGCGATATAACTGAAGCTAGTCACGGTCGGACCGCTTCCCCGGGAGCAGTTTTGGTGTGAAATCCATTGTTGAGCTGGCGCCGCAACCGCACTTTTTGCGCCTCAACCCGCTCATATGCGTGACTATTTGTACTAAAATCACTAAATTTTAAATATGATATTTTGGCTTGTCTTTGGTCCAGGAATAATACCTGAAAAAGAGGGTAGAGGGCTTGAGGGTAGAGATCAGGGAGACCCTGTAATTAAAAGTTTCATTTCTGTAACTCAAATAATTTCAAAGATATAGAGGTCTAATGGATTGATTACATATATAGACAATCGGAAAAATTCTAGACATAACTTGGACACATGCTGTCGTATGTTCCATACCCCACAACCCCCCGGAAATCACCGTTAAATAAGGCCTCGCAAAAATATTTTGCTCCAGGCCTCGCATTTTCTAAGGACGGCTCTGAGTAAGAGAAACAAGCAAATCACTGCACTGCATTATGAGTGCATTTGTCCAACATCGAGAAGGATAATTTACGATTCTGAAAAAGGTAGTTAAATTAATAATAATACAAATTTACGGGCCACAAAAATGACGCAACAATGCTGGCGCGGCACGAGAGAGACATACAGTCGGACCAGCAGGGCAGAGGTCAGAAGAAGGTCGCCACTTGCCCCCCCCCCCCCCCCCCGCCACTCGCCCTCTCTTGTCACCAGCAGGCGCTGCCACCAGCCACGCCGTCGTCGACGGGTCCAGCCGGTCCAGCTGTCCAGCGCACCTCACGTCACCGAGTTCTCGGTTCTCGCCCGCAGTCACTGCCCGCTGCAGGTGGTCCCCTACAGACCCTCCAGGCAATGCCTCTTGAATATATACTACGTGTCATTGAAAATATCAACATTGGTTGACACCATGTTGTTAACCTTCATCATGATTACTATTGGAGGATGGGCTTTTATGTTAGTACGCTAGTACGGAATTTTTATGACGTCACAAAAAAGCGTAACGTAAAAGTTAATCTGTTGAATTGATAATGGGTCGTTTATTATTTAACTCTTCAATTTGTACAAATTAATGGATTAATTGAAAAGATTTCCGTCTAGTATCCATGTTAGACAAATTAAACGTATTCAACAGTTGTTCATCTGGAATCTGGAATGTCAAAAGTATAAACGCCAGTGTTTCTGAACGACAAATATCTCAAAAACCTTTTCTGAACAATTTCTATTTTATTTATATAAACCCTATAATGAGGAGACCATACAGAGGATGCATATTGTAATTGCGAACGATCAAAAGAAAAATAAAACAATTTCTGTAGTCCTTCAGATATTGAATTACAATTGCGCCCTTCCCTAAAAATAAACCCCATGCTACACAAAGCGGAAATGTACTATCTTAGAAATATAATAACTTTGAATAAACCAAAAACACCTTAATATTTTATTCCATTTCAACTATTTAACATTGTTCAATTACAACAATGCAATTATTGTAAGCCTGTTTGATATCCCTTTTTTTAACTGTGCTCGAGCGGTTGCTAAAATGTATATAAACATCACGACAAAGAGGATTACTCTGCGATTATATTTTATTAAATCTTTTAAACAGCTTGTGTTTGGTTCTAATGCGAGATTTACATTTACATTTCTTACACCCTTATTCATCAGATTTACATTTCTTATACCCGCAGGCAAAGGACTGTGCATATTTTAACACAGATCATGTCAATTAAATAATAATAAATTCATCTGAGATAATTTCATTTATAACACCCATTACCTCTAAAAGTTAGATTCCTGAACACACTCTAATCTCTTTTCCCAACCAATTTTTAAATAATTACCTACCACGAATTCGAATTACATCAAATATTTAATACTAATACCAAATTAAAGTTTTTCTGAAAAAATCATTTTCTTTTTTGTCGATAAAAAAGGACAAATCCTATACTATAATACAAGCAATTTCTGAAGGGATGTGTGTTCCACGATCTCGAAATCTAGCGGTGAGATTTTGCTTAAACTTTCATTTAAGAGTGTTTTGGCCCAAGAATAAGTTTAGAAACAGCCTCAACCCAAGAAAAAAATGAATTTTGTCTCTACTCTATATTTTACTTATTTAATACGCTTAGGGTTTTTTTGTCTTGAGAACTCCTACAATTTTCAACCGATTTTCAAGTTTTTGGTGTCGTTGGATAGGGCTTGGTCTGTAGTTGTTTCCGCCAAAAATTGATGAGAATCGGACTGAAAATAAAGTTGCTGTCCACCATTGAAATCTCAAAATTTCCCATTGAAATAACATTGGGACTAAATAAAGCATTTGAAACATCTGTTAATAATCAGCTGTAAATACATGTAGTTATTGGCGATTGAAGATATTCACGTTATTGGATTGGTTGGATGTCATTGATTTAGAGCTAAAGTAACATTTGTACTGTATTAAAATAAATTGCTCGATTTAGAGCAACACGTATACTATAGTCCGTTTTTTTTTTTTATAAACCTGATCCTTCTAAAGAAAATTGGGGTGGGGGAGGGGTTTAAACTGTAAAAAAAATTTAAACTGTGAACAACACAATTAAACTCGTGACAAACGTTTGTCGAGTATCAGACTTCCTCAAATAACGTTTTAAATAAGTTATAATATCTTTCAGTAACTCCTAGTCAGCTGATATATTTTTAAGCCAAACCTATTCCTTGTTAAAAAGTAACAGTTCTAAAGTAAACTGATTAAAAAACAACTGTTACCAATAATTGAATTTTTTACTATATGGAACATAGAGTATAAAATTCTTTTAGAGCGACTTAAAATTTCTCTTAGGCGAATTTTAGACCCCCAAAAGGCTTTTTTATTACTAATTTGATTTCAATGAAATTCTCAGGTTAGATTTTAAGTATTTTAAACTAGGTAATAAACTATAATCGAGCAATTATTTTCAAGTATTAAAAAAGCTTATTTTCCAGAATTTTTGACAGAACTTTAGTTGTTTAGGCTACATGATTTGACTAATGTAGTTGCTATGATCAGTTTATATTCCCCCATCGCAGCTGAGTTGTTGCTGTGTTTGCTGAAAACAACATTCAACATATTAACATAACCTTTTCTTGTTTATATCTGCTCGCCGTTATGTTACGTTTTTAAATAAAATTTAATTGATATTTTGACAGACCTATTTGTTAAATTAAATAGATCAACACTTATGTTTACTTGTTGAAGTTATAAATTATACAAAAAGATAGGCATGTTGATGTGGAATGAATTGCTGTCGTACGGAATTATGCGATTAACTAATTTATGGGATACAACAAATATCTATTTGGGAGAAAAATTTAAATTGAACAACTAATTAGAATGTGTTGTGCCATTGTAGCCTATGTCTCAGGTAACAAAATATGCATTAAGTGTTAAGTAAGCGTAATTCTACAATACTTACATTACTTGATTTTTATTAATTTGCAATCATGGATTTTAAATTGTATTGTTTTTTCGCTCTACAATCTATTTACCTTTAATATTATAAGCATAATTATTATTAAGTTACTTGCTTGTTTTGAGCTCTTAGCTAAAATCATTGTTTGTGTTTGTAGGCTAGGCCTAGGATGTACGCCGGTTGACTTTGGACGGTTAGATGACGTTCCACTCTTCACATTCGATGGAGATGGAAACCTCCGTTCTCTCCCTAAAGAGCAACAAGGCTCCTGACCCGGACGGATTCCCAGCGAGGCTTTAAAGAAAGTATTTTCAATTAATGCTGATTTGTTGTTGAGAATGTACAACGCCTGTTTGGTAGATAGGGTGTTTCCGGCTCCCTGGAAAACCGCCAGACTTGTACTCATCAGCAAGGGCAAAGGTGATCCCAAGCTGCCGTGGTCCCACAGGCCTTTTTGCATGTTGGACACGGCTGGGAAGCTGCCCGAGAAGCTGATCCGTTCCCTCCTGACGTCTGCCGTGGAAGCTGCTGGGTACTTATGGCCCCGTCAGTACGGCTTCAGAAAGGGACGGTCAACGATTGACGCTATCACCGAAGTCCAGAGAGCTGTGAAGAGAGCCGAGAGCCACGACCATTTCTCTCGCTAAGTAGTGCTTCTTTGTTACGCTTATGTCAAGAATGCCTTTAACTCGGCGAGGTGGGTCGATATGCTGGATGCGCTTCGCAACACCTTTCGCGTTCCTGCATATCTGTTGCGACTCATCTTGTTGCGGATTATCTCCGCTCTCGAAGCCTGATTTACGACACAAGGGACGGAACGTGGACGATGGAAGTCACTTCTGGTGCCGTGCAAGATTCAATACTCGGCCAGGATCTCTGGAACGTTGCCTATGACAGCCTCCTGAGGTTGGAGATGCCTGAGGAAACCACTTTGGTTGGGTACGCCGATGATGTTGCAGCTCTCATTGTCGCACGCAACGTTGAGCTGGCCCAACTAAAGTTGAACCGAGTCATGCGTGTGGTCAACACATGGATGTTCGATCACGCTCTCTCGCGTACTCTCCGTAAGACGGAGATCCTTACGAAGAAGAGGATGGAGACCGTCGTTCCGTTCCGAGTGGGAAGGAAGGTGGTCCAATCAACTCGTGCTGCTATTAAGTACTTCGGGATTATGGTGGACACCAAGTTAAGCTGGAGGGATCAGATATTCCGTACGGCGGACTAGGCCGCTAAGGTAGTCACTTACCTTAGTAGGCTGATGGCCAATGTCGGGGTTCCACGATCCAGCAGAAGACGTCTGTTGATGTCCGCGGTTCAGTCCGTGCTTTTTTATGGAGCAGAGGTGTGAGCAGACGCTCTCGATAAAGAGTAGTACAGGTTGCGACTCGCCCGGGTTCAACGTCGAGCGGCGCTCGGGGTGTGTTCCGCCTACCGGACAGTGTCCGAGCCTGCCGTCCTGGTGGTCGCCGGAGTTATCCCTGTCAAGCTCTTGGCAGGAGAGAGGAAGGCAATTTATCAGAGACAAGGCAAGATTAAAAGGACACGGCAAGAACAGAAGAGCGCTCCAGAACCTTCCAGCAGTGGCAACACAGCTGGGAGCACGACATCCGAGGACGATGGACTGCGCGACTTATCAAGCACGTCCAACCATGGGTGGAACGGCAGCCAATTCTTGACAATTCACGGCTATCTCGGTCGTACCTGAACCGGATGGGCAAGACCGGTTCACCGGACTGCATTTATTGCCCGGGCGTTCCCGACGATGCGGAACACACATTCTTCCGCTGCCCCCGTTGGGAAGGGCCCCGCCTGAAGGCCACACAAATTTTTTGGTGCATTTTCGGTGGACTCGGTCTGCCAAAAGTTCTTGGAGGATGAGGAAAACTGGGATTGTTTATCACAGTTCGTCCGGGGCATCCTCCTGGAAAAGAAACCGATCTGGACCGCGAAGTGGCCCAGATCCCTTGATCGAGTGCCTGGATAAGGAGTAAGCCCCACCGGCGTTAGCCAAATTTAGGCCTAGCCTGACGTAATGTGATAAACAATTCCAGGTTAGAATCCTAAAGAGTAGAGGAGGTTTTTTAGTGGGTAAACCCATTTTTAGGGGAGCCCCACACTACAGACTTGCCACCTGTGTGCGTAATGCATTTTTCTTACCTCTCCCTAAAAAAAACCCCCATAAAAAGCGTCACTTAATAACTCAAAAAGTGAGTAAAAAATTCTCGTACGGGACGGACATCGGAGCGTATTCCTAGTATTGTAAAACGATACACATTATGTTGTGATGTAAAATTACCAGCTGGTGTGCAACAGTGAAATAAAACAAAAACAACAAAAAATCCAAAAGGCTTCAGTCAATGGGATAGTAGCAAGTTTAAACAAACCCCCTCCACCATCTCTCCCTCGAAGGATCAGGTTTAAAAAAGATAAGCTATAATCATCTTATTAATATACATACAATTTACAGCAAAATTAATAAGCAACAAATATGTTCATGTACTCTTTTGGATAATGACCAGCGAATATAAACATAAATTTATTAATAGTAAATTTCTATTTTAAATACAGTATCAACTAACAGTTGCAAGTTCTGATGTCAAATGAAGATGGTTGTATTTTAATAGCACAATAATAATGATCAGCAACTAAGCGAATGAGAAACAAGGCCTTTTCGCATCATGCAGACAGACACCATTATTACGTGAAGCCGGTCCGTTGTGGCATTCGTGCCAGTCCGCTAGGCGCCGCGCCGGCCGGCTCATCGGTAGCGGTGTGGCGGGGTGAGGAGAGGAGCATTGCCCAAACCAAAATATCTCGGCCGGGAAGCAGACGATGCCACCGCGCGCCGTTAGTTCCAGGACGACCACGGGAGGCAGCACTGCATTGGGGGAAAACACAGAGATTGGGAGAGAATCCAACAGAGTCGCTAGTCGCGCTCTCAAAAAGCTTGGCTTCAAATTATAGCATTGCTTGGCTATTCTATTTAGATGTATATTCAATGGTAAAACTCTTAAGGGCCATACCGTAATGTCAATCAAAGTCTTTAATAAATTATGTGGTAACTTTTATTCATTATCAAATAATCATAAACTGTTGTTAAAATACTGTATAGTTATTTTTTATCAAATCTATTTTACTCTGTTGGTGAATTTTTGCTGGAGGAACATATAACTTTGTAAGATTAGGCTATTATGTTCCTATTTTGTGCTTCATAACCTGTCAGTATTTTTATTATTATTATTTTATATATTTTATGTAGTGTTATCTGTTGTTTTGTTTATTTATTTAATTTTTTATTGTAATATAAACTTTTACTGCCACGCCACCAATTACAAACCATGTTAGGCCTTCTTGTATGAATGTATTTTTTGTCAGTGTTTTAATATTTTAGTATGTGTTTTATGTAATTTTTTTGACTTGGCCGCAACCAGTGCCGTAAAATAGACTGTCAATGCTGTACTTGTACCTGTTAATGACAAATAAAGATTTTTGATTTGATTTGATATGAATAATAAAGAATGCAAGTTTCATGATTGCACAATTTTAAGTTCTTTCATTGACTATAAATACCATTGAATCTTCCAAATTATAGTCAAACAATGTTAGGCTATTCCTCCTTGAGAAAGAGACTATATATCATGCACTTTGAAGCGTTAATGACCATATCATTTGTCCGACACCACTCCTCCACAGTTTGCGGTGCACACTGCAGCAAAGGGACAACAATTTACTTGAAGAAATTAGAAATAAAATTAAGTTACATGAATTTAGAAGAGGACTAAAGAATTATTTAATGGAAAAAGCCTATTACCATTTAGAAGAGTTCTGGGAGGAGAGTATAACATAAACAAGAAGGAAAACAAAAACGACTGACGACCAAGGCTATCATAAGCTTCCAGTGGGATATCTTCAAGTATGTCAAGTAAGTAAGTAGACTAAGGACTAACTTATCTAGCAAACGGTAGTCCTGATCACTCTTTTATTTCGCAATAGATTTTAATTTTATAGTCGTCGGCAAATAGGAGGGTTTGAACTTCATTGATTGTTTCTACATCATTTATAAAGAGGTTGAACAGATATGGCCCCAAAAATAAGAGCTTTGAGGAACTCCTGATGAAGATAAAATATGTAAATATCTAAATTTGTGAAATATGTAATATTTATGCGTTTTTCGAATGTCTTTTTCATTGCTAGGCGATTGCCTTTATTTTTGCGACCTTATACGATCGTAAACACGGCTCATGATGTAAAGGACTACTCATGTGTATGTGAAAGGACTACTATACTCATGATGTGTAGCATTGTCCTTTCATCATGACCTATTAAAAGTCCTTTATGATGAAAGTCCTCAATGATGAAAGGACTCATCATGTCTTTCATCATTGAGTATTAAAAGTCAATGCCACGGCCATCTCTAGAGATGGCCGTGTCCGGCCGTGTCGATCCCATAGATATATACTAATACACCTGGCAGGGCCGGCTCTACCATATAGGCGAACTAGGCGACCGCCTAGGGCGCCGGTGAACGAGGGGCGCCATCGTGGCGGAGACTACGCCCCTGATTTTCCGTAAAGTGTTCCCGATCAGCGGTAAAAAGCGCCCCGACCGGCAATAGATAGCGCCCCTGATCGGCGGTAGATAGCGCCCCCGACCGGCGGTAGATAGCGCCCCCGACCGGCGGTAGATAGCGCCCCTGATCGGCGGTAAAGAGCGGCCCCGATCGGCGGTAGATAGCGCCCCCGACCAGCGGTAGATAGCGTCCCTGATCGGCGGTAAAGAGCGGCCCCGATCGGCGGTAGATAGCGCCACCGATCGACGGTAGATAGCACCCCTGATCGGCGGTAAAGAGCGCCCCCAAAAGATGTTAATAACCCCTGGATTGGTGGTAAAAGCGCCCCGAGAGGCATAAATAGCGCCCGAAATCAGCACTCTAAAATCGCACCCAACCATCGTTAAACAGCGCCCCCAAATACACGTGATCAAAGTTGAATTGCGCCCCAATCGGCGGTAAAAATCGCCCCTTCATGGCACTCTAAGCGACCTAACTTAGCTCTCTAATTGACGGTAAATAGCGCCCCCAATCTTAGTTAATTAAACAGAGTTAGACAGCAGCGGTAAAAATCGTCAAAGATTGTCGGTAAATAAGCGCTACTGATTGGAGTTGAATAGCTTTACCCACCGGCGGTAAAATCGTTCTCATTGACGGTAAATTAGCTCCCCTGATTGGAGTTAAACAGCTTCCCCCCGGCGGTAAAAAGCGCCCATTGATCGATGGTAAATAGCGCCCTGATTATGACAGCGGTATAGAGCGCTCCCGACCGGTGGTTAAAAATCCCCACAACTTACGGTAAACATCGCCCCTGAGCTTCCCAATGAAATGAATCTTTGCATATTCGCAATAAATAAGTAATTGTTGTTCAAATTTTGTTTATAATAAATTTATGAATATTTTTTTCTAAGTTTGTTTTTTCTGATAATAAATTGGTAATAAAAACTTATTTTTACTCGAAACGTTTTTTTTTTTGTAATATGTTGTAACGCGTAAAATAAATGGCTCGAATGGATTCGTTTGTGGGGGGGGGGGGGGGGGGGCGCCCTATCAACAATTTCGCCTAGGGCGCCAGAAAACCTAGGGCCGGCCCTGACACCTGGATTGGTAACTGAAATTGCGGAATAGCGGTAAAAACGAGCCGGCTCCATAGATATATACTAATACAACTGGATCGATAACTCCATGTTGCGAAAACGAGCCGTTACCCCCACCACTAGCCAGTATTCGTGGTCAGTGTTACCAACCCTGTGCGAGTAATCATTTACTGTAATTTAAATAAATAAATAAATTAAATAAATAAATTACAGTAATACTGTAACTTTTTAGTCTTTCTTACCTATGAAATGATAAATTTCAGCCTTTAGAATGTGCACTAATACATCCTAAAGCTGCAAGTACAGAACCATCTTTCATCATCATAATTATAATTGAAACATTTAAAAGAATGTAAACAAACAAGAATGCAGCTGACGCACCAACAACAATCGTGTCAGCTGATATTCGGCGCGGCGTGATTACTCGCACAGGGTTGGCAACACTGACCACGAATACTGGCTAGTGGTGGGGGTAACGGCTCGTTTTCGCAACACGGAGTTACCAATCCAGGTGTATTAGTATATATCTGTCGATCCTTAGTCAATGGCCGTGTTTGTAACGTAACTTCTGTTCCTGCTAGTCTGTCGCGCGCCTTTCTTTCATAGTGCGTCCCGCCAAAATAATGTTATGTTTTCGTTGTTTTCTAGGCTATGATGGAAATCAAGTTAAAGTTAGGCTGTGTCGTGTGTTTCAAGTTAGTTAACAACTTTTAGTCAATCCTTTTAAGTTTCTTTTCGACTTTTAGTTCGGTTAATGCCTAGTTTATAACACAATAAGTGGAAATGGATGGCCCTTCAGGTCAGTTTACCTAAAACCTATGTATACCATCTCTTTGATAGCCTTAGGTCTACTTAAAATTAGTAGCATAGACATTTTTATGGTTGGTTGGTTACCCACACAGAACAAATTTTTTAGCAGCTGGGTATAGGCTAATCTTGTATCGCCTTTATTTAAAAGGATGGGTAGGTGAGCGGTTACTTACCTAACCCTCGTTGTCCGTGCCAAAGATGGCATGGGACCAGTCATTTGAAGCTAACATTCTCCTCGTATGCTACCGCAAAGAAGGGGGGGAGGAAATTATACAGGACCGTATTCAGAAAGACCCAATTTGTTTGCAGGAAGTCGTCCAGGGTGTAACAACATTTCCAGGGTGTGATCATTCATTAATTTAACGAGAGACAATTTTTTTGTGTCCTGGATCTCTTTCAAGGTTGGAGGAGTTTAATCGTAGGTAGCCTACAGTCTGATGCCCTGATGGCTTGGTTTTGTTCAAAAATTCTATGGCCGTGTTGAACTGAGGGCTGGGCTATTGTTTCTAAATCTGGTGTTGTAGGCCTTATTAGTTGTGTGTTACTGTGTAGCAAGTTTGGTTTGTAATTCTTGCGTTTTTTTTTTTTTTTTTTTTTTACTGCTTCTCAAAAATAAAAAAGTGAAGGTAACTACGGTACACTTAACAAGTTGAAATGATTGAATGCATCAGAGCAAAGATTCCTACAAGAATCAAGAATCAAGAAACTTTATTGCCATTGGTCATGATACATGAAATAGGCCACGTCATGGAATTTACAAAGTCAAAGTCTTAATACTAATTTATCACAGTACTTGATCTAACGTACTTACAGATTGTTGATGCGGAGTGACAGAAATTCTTGAATGGAATAAAACGGATTATCAATTAGCCAATCACTTAATCTAATTTTGAATTGTCGAAAACTTAAATTTTGAAAAGATTGAGGCAACTTATTATAAAAACGAATGCAATTTACCTTATGAGAGTTGCCAGTGAGGGCCAGTCTGTGGTGAGGGACGTCAATTTGAGATTTCCCACGGGTGTTGTGTGTATGTATATCTTTCCTTGTGACGAAATGCTGTAAATTAGTTTTGGTGTGTAACAGTAAATGAAAAAATATAAAGATTATATATTGTCATGATTCGTGTTTGTTTAAAAAGTGGTCGGCAGTGTTCCAAGGGGTCCGCCCCGCATATTGTTCGCAAGACCTTCTTCTGAATTAGGAGTATTTTAGAAACATGACAGGAGTGACCCCATAGAATGAGTCCATAAGCAATGTGGGATTGAAAGAGTCCAAAATAAGCCATTCGAAGGTATTCAAAAGAAACTACTTTTTTTAATTTCCAGAACAAGTAGGCTACTCTACTGACTTTACTAGTGAACTCTATTGACATGCTCAGACCAGTTAAGTTTATTGTCTATAGATATTCCAAGAAGTTTTACAGACTGATTTTCAGCATTCTGAGAGAGGCTTAATAATAATGTTTTGAGTTTTCTGAGCATTACAAGGCAATTCATTAGTGGTAAACCAGTTGATTGCCACCTTTTCTGCACTGTGCATTAATTCATTCATGTTCGGAATATTTTTGTCTGAGGTCATGAGTGTGGTGTCATCTGCATATATAACTGGGGTAACCTCCTCATTGACTGCAAAATCGTTAATATAGACAATGAAAAAGAAGGGGCCCAAGCACAGAGCCCTGGGGGACACCCGAGGTTACACTGCCCACAGTTGAAATGTTACCTTTAATTGCAACATATTGTTTTCTGTTTGACAAATATGACTCAAAAATTTTTATTGAAAGATCATTAACACCATAATACTTTAGTTTCATCAATAATTTATCAAAAGGCACGCAGTCAAAAGCTTTACTTAAATCAAAAAGAGTGAGGGCAACTGACTCATTGCTTTCAAACGAGTTCAAAGTCTTATCAACTACCTGCATGACTGCAGAGACAGTTGACCTTTTTTCTCTAAAGCCATATTGATGGTCAGCAAGTAATTAAAGGATTCAAAATGTTTTACTAATTTGTTGGTAAATAAGAGATTCAAAAATTTTGGAAACAACAGGAACAATGGAAATTGGCCGATAGTTTTGTGGGAGATGTTTGTCACCTTTTTTAAAGACTGGGATTGATTTTACTTATTTTTAAAAGATCAGAAAAGTATCCATTTTTTGAGACATTCAGTGAAAATGAAAGCAAGTGAGTCAGAAACCAAATTTATTACTTGTTTCAAAATGTAATTAGAGAGCCAATAAAAATCCATTGTTTTGGAATTTGATAATTTAGAAACAGCTTTATGTACCTGTTCAGATGTGATGGTGTTCCAATGAAAGGTTGGTACGCCAGGTTTAACACCTGACATAACCGTGTCCTGTGTAGATGATGTTGTCATGTGAGTCTTGAGATCTAGGGCCACAATTTAAGAAATATGAGTTTAAGTGCTCAGGATCAATGTAAATGTCATTAGATCGAAAAGGTGTGTGTTCCTTAGTGATGACGTCCCATGCTGCTTTGCATTTATTAGATGAATTTTCAATATACTCCTCACAGGCTTCTTTTTTGGCTTTCTCAAGTTCATTCCTATATAATTTTTTAAAGTGAATGTACAATCTGTAAGCAGCATCAGCATTAGCAGATCCAATTTTAGCTAAGTTTTTATACATTGAATGGTAGGCTAGCATTTTATTTTTCAAATCAGCTGCCCGTTCAGTATACCAATTTACTCTTTTTTAATGTTTTTAAATAATACAGATTTTTTTAAAGGTGAACAAAAATGCCATAGATGAACAAAATTCTTAAAATAACTATCAAAAAGAGTTTTTACATCTATTTTGCCATCTAAGTACTCTTCAATGCTATTGATTTTTTCAGTCTGCAAAAGTACTCTAAAATGATTTATTTGCTTTTCAGTCTGAGTCCTTATAAAACTATTATTGGGTTTGGCTGCACTAGTCTTAAGATTATCATTATTAAAATATTTAATTACCAGAGGGTCATGATCTGCAAAAAGGCCACTGAACTTACTAATTTCATAAAAGCTTTTTGGAAAGTTCACAATTACATTATCAAGACAGGCATCGAAGCGAGTAGGTAATTTATTGGTGATAGTTAAATTTAAGGATCTTAATTTGTTTAAAAAAGCAGCAGTTTCTTGAGACTCATTATCAAGAAAATTAATATTAAAATCACCACATATCATAACATTACACTTTTTCAAGATCGCCTTAAGGGCAGCTTCAAATAAATTTAAAAAAATATCAATGCTTCCGCTTGGAGATCTATATATGCTAACTATACACAGATTGAGCTCAGTTAATTTTATACCACATAACTCAAAATGCAATTCAGAATTAAATTTTCCTAGGTCGAGTTCTGAAAATCTAAGGTTATCTTTAACAAAAATAGCTGTACCACCATTTTTCATCTCTTTCCTGCAAACTATATTACCTTTTACAAAGCCAGATGGAATAAAATAGTCACATTGATCAATTTTGAGCCAGTGCTACCTAGGCCTAAGCCCCGACATGTACCTAATAGCCCTCTTTTGTAGTTTAAAAATACATTGAAGGTGATTTTTTAATGAAGAATCCCACAAGATGATTAAATATCAGGCTGCACTTCCGTAGACGCCAGGTGCAGGGTGTCTACTGGTCATCGAAGTCACCAAAAGTCACCGAAAGTCACTGATTTTAGTTAATGGTCACCAAAGTCACCAAAAAGTCACTGATTTTACTTTAAAATTGAAGAAAATTCACACATTTTTAGTATAAATTGTGAAAATAATGCGATTGCGAGCAAAAGTTTTGCGACTTTAACAATTTTCCCCCAACATTTTCTATCTTAGAGACGGAAAAATCAAATTTTTAACAATTTTCACCCCCAAAAGTCACCAAAAAGTCACTGATTTTTATATCTCTTTGGCAGTAGACACCCTGAGGTGTAGGCCTAACTGTCAAATGAAAATTATCGATCGATCCGATCGATAAATTGAATGAAAACTATCGAGATGTACAATCGAACCTATCTTTAATTCATGAATGAAAAGAATGGGTACTGAAAAGATCCAATAACATCTGTCAACACTCAAACCATAGAATTGTCATGGAGGGCCTTAAAAAGTCATTGAAAACAGGACTCAAATCATGAACTTAGCCGACCATCTAGGCCTAGCTGAATACCTCTATAAAAGAAACGTTTAAATGTCGGAAGTTGATCCATTTTTGCTTTTTTTTAAATGCCACTAAAAGTGTATCATCCCTTATCTGTATCTTTGATAAAGAGGGATGTTTGCTTCATATTATATGATATTGTTTTAAAAATTTTATATACCTATTGTTATTTGTTTTTTGTTAGAATTTTCATAGTAGATTATGTTGAACTTAATCATGTTTGGTGTTTATAATTTTTAATTAACAAATCAATGGTAAGTTATATAGACACTATATACTTTAGTAAAATCTTCAATGCTAAAAACTTTTACTTTATTTATATACTCCAATGAGTTACAAATAATGGATATTTATGAAATATATGACAATTTATTATCTTATCTTTATCTTAGTTCCACTGGGCGTCTGCGGAAATGCAGCCGAATACCGCAAGTAAGCTTCGAAAAGCTCAAAGTAAACTGATTTGGAAAAATGCTAGTTATGAAAAACTGTGGATATTTTAAAGTACAAAAATACTGGAGAATAAACAGGTTTTTAATTGTTCTACATGAATTTTGCGCGTATAGACGGCATACCCTGTATTTTCGAAACCGCTCAACATTTTTACATTCTGATTGAAAATTCGTAATCCTGGTAAACACAGCTTTACCATGAGGTGTCACATGTAATAGTTTTCAAAATGATAATTCTTTACCAAAATTTTATTTTTTGCAATGTTGGTAGACCTGTAAATAAAAAAATTCAAATGGCAACATAATATGTCAAATAGCATACTAATTTAAGAGCGTCTTGTAAAGATGAACGTAAAGCCGCGTTTACACCGGGAGTTGGAGACCGGAGTTGCAGACTTTTATCGGCAATCTCGATTGCAGACGCACTAAAACAACTGCAACTCGCGTTGCCGACCGGAGTTGGAGACCGAATTTTCGAGTCGGAGACCGAATTTTGGTTTTCCGACCGGAGTCGGTAAAGATCAAAGGCGGGTTGCCAACCCCGGTCGGCAACCCGAGTTGCAGCGCCTATTTGATCTGCAACTTGAGTCTCCAACCAACCCCGCCACCCCTCCCACCCTTCGGCTTCGTCGCTACGTCACATCCTTTCCCACCAATCTGCTACACGTGGTCGCGTTGTGTCAGTTCGCAGTTGATCACTAGTCTTCCCGAGGGGTGGTTGTTTAAGTTGTTCAAGTGAAGTGAAATGGGTGAAAACGTTCAAAGTGATATGGAATGGACAAATGACCAGGTCATTAATTTAATAGAATTATTTAAGGAGAGACCTGTGTTGTGGAACCAGGCCCTTTCGGACTTTAAAAACAAAAATGTGAAAAATTATGCCTGGAATGAAATTTCGCAAGAAATGAAGATGAACAAAGCTGATGTTCAGTTTAAGATGAGGAATTTGATTACAACATTCCAAAGGATTTGTAGGAAGGGGAAAAGTGGTAGTGGAGCCAGCTCAAAGTCAAAATGGTTTGCTTTTGACCATCTACTGTTTTTGAAGGACAAAACAAATCCAACATTTAGCCGTGACGCTGGAATAAATGACACACAATTACAGGTAAGAAAATTATATTTACAAATAACAGTAAAATTAACTCAAAATGAACTTTTATATCGTTAATTACTTGTTCATAACAAATAACCGATTCATTTAAGTTTTTCCTTTAATAGTTGTTTTGCCAGGGAACCGACCCCTCATCACTCATGAAGTATTCACTGAATTCCTTTCGAATGTCTTTAGCGAGTTTCGAAGGTTTCTTAGGGATCCGTTTCAGTCTAAGAAGAGTAGTAGTAGGCATCCCCTCCACTCTCCATTCTCCTGGCACTAGCGTTGCTGTTGTCGTTTCCTCATAATCAAAAGTTCCCGATGGGGTGTACGAGGCAGACGACGATTCGCTTCTACGCAAAAAATTATGCAGATGGCAGCATGTTAGTACAACTCTTGAAGCATTTTCTGGCTCGAGGAGCATAGGTTTCCTCAAAACCCTGAATACAACGGATACGATACCGAATACATTTTCAACGACTCTGCGACCACGGGATTGTCGGTAGTTGAAGATACGCTCCGAACTTCCCTTATCATGTAGTCCTGGGAATGGCTTCATTATCGATGGTTGTAAGGGAAACGCGTCATCAGCCAGGAGCACAGAGGGGACAGGAAAGTTTCTGCCTGGCAAGTATCTAGGTTTTGGAAGACGTAAAGCTGATGTTTCCAAAAGTTTGTGCAGTGAGCTATGGGCAAACACTCCGCCATCTGATAGTCGTCCTTGGTTGCCTACCGAAACGTAGATGAAGCAGTAATTGGCATCAACTACTGCGAATAGGACGATACTGAAAAACGACTTGTAATTAAAATACTCGCTTCCAGTATTTATTGGGGCTTGTAAGCTCACATGTTTCCCATCCATGCTCCCAATACAGTGAGGAAAGTTCCATTTTTCATTGTATTCTTTCTCGTGGTGTAACCACTCCTCTTCAGTAGTCGGTAGCTGTAAAAAAAAGAGAAAATAAAATGATAAAATACTGCAGAGGAATAAACGTAGAAACTGGTGACTTTGGACAGATTTCAACTTGGACCTATATTGAAACACAAATGGGTTTGAGTTAAGAAGTTAGAAGTATGCCTAAAATTTTAGTTTTTTTCTATGGATTACGTTTACCAAATTTTATATTTTAAAATGTATACATATAACTTATTTTTAAAAAATCTTTTTTTCCAAAGTCACCGCAACTTTCGACAAACATGTTTTTGTGGTACGTTATTTTTTCCAATGTTAGAATAGTGTAAGGTCACTTTGGACATTAATATTGTTTTATTTTTACTCTCCACATGAAAAAAATCGAAAATGTTCAGTAGTTTTTTTTTTTTTCGTTTTCGGATCCGTTTAGCTGTTATCTGTCATTTTGTTTTTTTACACTAAATAATTTTTATTTCCGTAACGAATTATTATATTAGGTTCATATTTAATTTGTCATGAACCTTTATCACACCAATGTGCATTTTCAGGGAAAAATTATTTTTCCTCTGTGTATTTTCAAATTGCGGACATTTTAAGTTTTTAAACTCAAATATCTCAAAACCAGTAGAATATATTAACAATGGTACCAATTTTGTAAGGATCCCACAACTTATAATGGAATTTTTGTGATTTTTCTTCTAAATTAACCTAAATTTGCATGCATTATAATGGAAAAACAACATTTTATGCACAAAACTCACAATAACCTATTATTTGTTGTCAGATCCTTAAAAACCTGATGCATAAAAAACTTAAAACGGCCGCCATTTTGCAAATATAAACAGAAAAAAAGTTTTCCTGAAAATGAACATTGATGTGATGTGATAAAGGTTCATGCCAAATATGATCTAGATATAATTATTCGTTACGGAAATAACTGTATACTGTAACACAAAATTGATCTTAAATTATGCATATCTTCAAGCAGGAATAATTTGTACTGTTGACTGCTGTTGTATGTGAACCTTTTTATTATAATTACTGTTTCATCCAACAATGATAAAATATAAACAAAATTGTAATCCGCTACTTAGATTCATTTTTAACAACCATTCATTGAATACCAGAATTTTATGTAGGCCTATAAATAGACTATGGCAAATGGCACAAAGTTTATTTTTTTCAGGAACTGGAAGATCACAATGATAGCGTGAACCAACAGTCTGATGCATTGCCTGTCCCGACTTCTCAAGCCTCCAATGCCGTCGGTGAAACTCCTCACACAACCAACCCATCTGTTACGAGTGTCGCCCAGCATAGGCCTTTAACTAAAAGACGCCGCAGTACCATTGCTGATGAGGCTTATTCTGTGATGAAAGAAGTGGGGAAAAATTTCAAAAAGAAAGACGAATTTGATATCTTTGGAGATCTTGTTGCTTGCGAATTGCGTAAATGCTCTGACAAAAGGTATGTAGCACTTGCTAAGAGAAGAATCAGCGAAATATTATTTGATGTGTGGAAATGCATGAATTTAATACCCAGCAACAACCAAATTCCAGTTCAAGTTCAATGTCCCACCGGGATTCGCCTTCTCTCTCAGTTGGAAACGATGAAGACAGGTTCGAAAACTCGCCATCACTTTTGAACACGATAGCCGGCCACGATAAAGATAACGCAGAATGGCGCCATGAGTTTTATGCATCTGATGAACATGGTGTCACATTAATTGATCTATAGCTTTGCTTTGCAATTTTCTGAATTTCGTTAATGTATTATTAATGTTATAGATGGCCTCTCTGTTCTGCAGTGTATATAAAACATTAACTTAACTTTGTAATAATCTTTTATTATCAAGTTGACACTGCTATTTTTGGAACTGTTTGTATTTCTTGACTCAGTATGCATTAATGTATTATTAATGTTATAGATGGTCTCTCTGTTCTGCAGTGTATATAAAACTTTAACTTAAGTTTGTAACAATCTTTTATTATCAAGTTGACACTGCTATTTTTGGAACTGTTTGTATTTTTTGACTCAGTATGCACAACGTAAAGGAAATAAAATTTATTAAAAAAGTAATTCAGTAGTATAACTTATTTTACCTTTACTCACCTGTATGTTATCCTTCAGGAAATCCACAATAGCCTCACAAACCTCTGGCACAAGAAGAGATATCGCACTCTTTGACACTTTAAATAAGTAACTTAGGCTAGTATAAGAGTCGCCACTAGCCAAAAAGCGCAAAGTAATAGCTAGTCTTTCTCGCACTGGAATTGCTTTCCTGTAGTTCGTATTCTGTTTGCTGATTTTGTGTCCAATACCAAGAATTAAACATTCAAAATCGTCACTCGACATTCTTAAAAAGTTTTTTATGCTGCCATCACATCTCAACTCTCCAGTCAAAGGATCTGCATCATCTCTGTTCAAATCATTTAACAGATCGCTACCGCTATACCTAGCTCTCGCCTGCAATGAAGGACGAACCCAGTATCTTCTCCGTTTTCTACATTTGGCAAGAATAACACACGCTGCCGCAGCAAGTACAACCTCCTCGGCACTCGACATTATACACACTGACTGATGGCTCGGCTGCAGGTTGCGGTTGCAGAAGCAAACTGTGTACAGTTGCAAGCACAAGTTGCCAACTTCTGTCTGCAACCAGCGTCTGCAATCGAGATTGCCGATAAAAGTCTGCAACTCCGGTCTCCAACTCCGGTGTAAACGCGGCTTAACTTTCTAATTTTAAACCCACTGTCTATTTCTTTTAGTATTTGAGTAATAAACCAAAAACTAAATTTCCCCATATAAAATGAATGTTAATTGCATTACCAAACAGTGCCATGTTTTTCCAAGCGTATTGTTAACCTATCCTTTAAATTAACATGCATTTTATATGGGAAAATTTAGTTTTTGGTTCATTACCATATATTCAAATACAGTACTAAAAGAAATAGGCAGTATGGTATTTTTAAGTTGGAAAGTTGTTCATCTTTATAAGACGCTTAAAATGATATGCTACTTGTAGCATAGAATGTACAAGTTTGACATAGTTGCCATTTGATTTTTTGGATTTTCAGGGCTAGGCCTATCAATGTTACAAAAAAATAAAATTTTGGTAAAAACGATCATTTTAAAAATTATTACATGTGACACATCACTGTAATGTGTCAGATGTAGGCTAATAATTTTAATCTATACTTATTTAATACGATAAGGTATTTTTTGTGTTGAGAACTCCTCCTACAATTCTCAACCGATTTTTAAGTTTTTGGTGCCGTTGGATAGGACTTGTTCTGCAGTTGTTTCCGCCAAAAGTTGACGAGAATTGGACTTAAAATAAGGGTGCTATCTACAAATTAAATTTGAAATTTTCCCATTAGAATAACATTGAGATTGGTTTGAGCATTTTAAACATCTGTTAACATACGGTACAGTTGTAGTTTTTGGTGATCACTGATATTCACAATATTGGATTGGTCGGATGTCATTGATTTAGAAGTAAAATGTAATTTTTGTATTGTATAAAAATAAATTGCTCGATGTCGAGCAACACGTGCACTAGTAATGTAATAATAACGGTAAGCTGTGTTTACCAGGATTACGAATTTTCTATCAGAATGTAAAAATGTTTAGCGGTTTTGAAAATACAGGGTATTTCGTCCATTAATGCTAAATTCACAAAAATGGCTGCCATTTTGAAACAAATAGTTGAAGTTTTCACCAAAATGTTGATAAGCAACACGAATGTACAATGTGATATACTTAGGTTTACATAAGGAAATTTCAAGACTCTAACCTGGGATGTTCATTTCTGGAACACCCTGTGCTTGGATCATATTCGAAGTACAGTAGACTCCCTCTTAACCGGCCACCTTTTAACCGGCCTACCCTGACACAAAATAACATCTTTTTAACCGGCCATTTTTATCTCAACATCGCTTTAACCGGTCGTATTTCGCTGGAAACTAAGTTTTCTTATCTAATGTATCATTCAATTCAACTTTATTTCATATTGACGGTCCTGGACGGAAGTGTATGCCACCGGAAGTCAATGCGTTTGGACCTACTATCTAGTAGACCACAATAAAGAAACAAATTATTATTATTAGTGTAGGTTTGTTGTGGATTTCATGAGTGGTGGATATTAGCTATAAATCATATACAGTAATGTATTTAAGGTTGTTTTTGAAGTAATAATTATATTTTGGTCATATGAAATGGTGGGATGGCGTTCTTAAATGAACATCGGTTTAACCGGCCAATTCATTATCCGGCCGTGGCCTGGTCCCGAGGTGGCCGGTTTAGAGGGGGTCTTCTGTATTAGTTAACCCATTGGCATACTTGGACGGAACCTATCCGTAATGTCGCTAATGCGCTCCTGCATTCCTAGGCGGAACTGTTCCGTCTGCTAGTAGTTCGACGTTTTTCCGAGGGATCGCAGCACTTGTCGGGTCAATCATTGTTTGACAATGAATCTGCAATAGTTTCTGCTGTTTTTTCAGTTTCGTTTGTTGGCTAACCTGTCTTTGAGAACGAAAATATTAGTAAACAACAGGTGTGTAGTTTTGAGGTTGTGTTCGCCGCGAAAATGACGCGACCGTGTTTGAGATCGAGTGAAATTGATAAGTATCTTGATAATTGTGAATTATCCTCGTGTAAATCCGATGAAGAAAGTGTCGAATTAGATCGTGTAACGCTTGACCATCTGTTTACAGTCGACAATCTCTTCGACGAAGATGATGAAACAGATCTACCGACGACATCTGAATCGACCGGTACGGAACCTAGGCCTACTACAGGCCTAGTAGCGTAATAAAAGTTCCTAATTTACAGAATGATTTAGTTGAATTAGTATATATTAGTGTAGTTTTGTGTAGTACTCTTAGAGATTTGTGTAGTGCAGTACAAAAGTATACAGCAAATCAGGAGTCCAGCAATGGTGAGTCCAACATTTTATTTTACGGTGATGGGTAGGCCCACTGTTAGTATGTGCTTATTTTGGTATGTCCTATATATAGATTATATATTTTAAGTATATATATTTATTTATCAGTAGATATATATAAATAGTTATAGTAGTTAGCTAAAATAAAATTGTACTATAAAAATTTTTTGTATATAACTTATATATATATATATATATATTATATATATATATTATATATATGTATATATATAATTTATTAACAAAACAAAAAAATAATTTTGGCAAGTACAACATTTTAGTAATAATCTCTGAAAGTTTCAATACATTATAGTAAAAAATAAGAAAGTTACAGCAGTTTTTATAAAAGTCAACAAAAGTGCCAGAAAAATAGGAATTCCTACATGCTGTCAGGTAGTGGAATATTGGTATGCCAATGGGTTAATTTATTCCTTGTATGTGATTTAGAGGTTGAATAGTATTATTTGTGTTTCTAGGTTAAACCGTACTCCCGTAAAAGTATGTCTACGGGTGGTCTGATTCACCCTGTATACATCCTAATAGTTAACCTCTTGAACACACGTTAATATAGGTTTCTGTTTAACTTGTTTAATGAACTGCTGGTTAATTTGACCATTTAAAAATCTGGCCGTGAGCCTGGTCCCAAGGTGGTTGGATTTAAGGGCGTCTACTGTAGACGCTAAAAACTTTGTTCTATGTCAATCAATATAAGAGAAAAATATTAGCCTATGACCACCTTTTTTTGACTGGCCCCATGCCTAATTTTGGGTCAATGGGACGACACCAGAGGTAAAAGGACTATTTCCTAAATTTAATCCAATAAGCTATGAAGGCCTACTACACTCCCCTATATTAAACTATCATAATAAATAGTTTGGTTGCTTGATACCAGGGAATCATATGCAAAATATTCTTCTTGTAGACTTTAAGGTAGGCCTAAGTTAGGAGGCTATTGTAAGTTTTTTCAAAGCCTATGATGAAATTGATTCATGTTATTCTAGAAATTACAAAATTAAATTCAGTAATTTGCAAGACTGTTACCATTCCTTAACTTAATTTCGTAATACAGGTGGCCCTTTGTTATGGTACTTGTACAGCAACCAATCTCTCGTTTGAGATGACAGCTTAACGTTAATATGCAGGTCTTACATTAAACTCATATAGACTTCACCACTAAAAATATAATCCAGCAAGGAAACCTGTTTGGCCTATGAGAAGTATAACTAAGTTTTATGTGCATGAAGTGTGTAGCGGGCTATGTTGTTTTATTCTTTGACAAAATAAAGACTGATGATTGCTTTTTTACACAGTAACTTAGTTTAGGCAAGATGTCCATGTCCATGTTAAATGAATTGTTAAGTTGGACTCCAAGGAATGTTACACTATAATGATATCCCATTATTGACACATGAGCTATATAAACCTAAAACTGTCATTTACTATTTCTAGCATATGTAATTGAAGTTATAAAATAGTCAACAATGCTGATCTCAGTTTCATCAGTAGCCTACTGGTTGAAAATTTCCTACCTTGTCGTGTCTATTAGTTGTGTTTTATGTCTATTCTACAGCTACAGCTATTCATTATTTATGTTAACGTTATTTGTTGGCCTTTAGTTTTATTATTGAATTATTGATGATAATATTTTATTGCAACATTGCTTAAAAGAACTGTGGATAGCAACACTACTTGTTACCATGGGTTGTAATTCTTTTTTTCCATTAATTAGATTCTGGAGGAAGATCGAGAAGATCAAGAGCAAACACAGCAGCTTCCAAATTTGAGAAGCTTAAGCAGCTGAAAGGGAGCAAACATAAATACGAGCTACAAGATGTTGAAAATGTATATGAAGAAGTGGATGAAGAAACCTACGCTGAGAAGGTTCTTGAGCGGCAAGATGATGATTGGATTGTTGATGATGGTGAATACGATAAGCCTTAAATTACAGTTCTAGGCTAAATGCATTTGTGTTGGTTGCTTAAAGCAAATAATAAGGGTAAGGGGCTCCCTTCTTAAAACGACAAATTCCATTTGATTTTTGTTGTACCAGATTGCCTATTAACATATTGTGGTTTTTAAAGGGAATTTTAAGTTAGATCTTTTTTAAAAATTATTATATATATAGAAACATAGGCTAATTTAGTTCTGGATGTTTGCTTTTTCTGATTTATACATATTTTAGTTTCATTTTCAGATTTTTATTTGAGCTATTTATTTTTTCTATTCTTTCTTAGCCTTTAACTTTAAGCTATGCTAGTTATTGCCAGTGTTTCGCAAATGCTATAAAATATTTGTGAAAAATTGTATTTAATCACATATATAATCAAAATATAAAAAAGAGGCTACACTATCTGTATATTAATAGGCAATCATGTTTCTTTTCCTCCTTTTTCCATTTTGTGAGCACCGTAGGAGATATCTGCGTTTACTGTTGAAAAGGTAGTATCCTATAGATGAGCAGCATCCCATTAAAATCCACATCGGCTTCCAGGGCTAGGCCATACAGGCTTTCAAAGTTTCAATGCTAATTCTATGGATGAATTTTAAATGATTGAATCATTAGACAGCTGTTGTTTTAATAAATGCTAGAAAAACAGGAAAAACTTATGTTTCATTAGTAAAATATATTTTTCAAACAAATTAGGTTCAAATCAACTGAAATTTCGGTTGATTTTCGACCAATGGCAATCTTTAGTGAGTTAAATTATTTTCCAAAAATGTAAACTTGTAATTTTTAATATTAAAACTATGCTTCCCAGATGGTGCTGGGTATGTTGAAGATGGAAGAGAAATATTTGATGACGATTTGGATGATGAATCAATATCTCGCAGTAAGAAATCGAAGGGAGAAAGTAGGAAGAGGGGGCGGTCAAAAGTTGAGAAGACAGAAGTTTCAAAGCCTGCCGGGGGTAATATTAGGAGCATGTTTGCCAACATGCCAGCTAAGAGGAGGAAAGAAGTAAGTTTTATCATTAACATTTTAAAATACCGTAGTAAAAATTAACCAAACTTCATGATGGAAAAAAATTAATCATCATAAAGTTTTATCATAGGAAGTATCAAATCATTATAAAGTGTCCAGTTTCAATAACTTTTAACACGGTGTAGGAATTTTACCTTAATATGCCTGAGTTCCTGAATTGAAGATATTTTTCTTTCTGAATTGATCTCCCTGAAGATACCACACTTGCGTTAAAACTTATATCGGAGAGAAAAATATCCTCAAATCAGAAACTGAGGCAAATTAAGGTAAAATTCCTACACTCTAAATAAAGGTTCATTATAATGATGAATTATTTATATCAAAATATGTCTAATACCTAGTCTTCTCTTAGCTTGGTTTTACTCATTCTGCAAAAACAGCATATAGGCTTTACATCTTACATCCGGCGTCTTCATCACAATATGCCAATCAGAAAATGGTCAATGTTCTTCTGCAAGCAAGGTCTTCTTTCTTCACGAAGTGAGCCGTGAGAAAGTATGTTCAGTAATAAAGTCAGAGATATTGTAGTAGGGTCTATCGGTAAAGTATTGTTTAAGTTTTTTGTTGAAGCCATGGGTTAGTGGCAAGTTTTTTAGGTCATGAGGTAGAAGGTTATTGGAGGCCTTCATGTTACTGGAATTTAAAGTATTTCTTACAAAACAAAACCAAGAACTTAAGCCATTCTTATAATATCTCTCTATACTTATTTAATACGCTAAGGGGTTTTTTGTGTTGAGAACTCCTACAATTTTCAACCGTTTTTAAAGTTTTTGGTGTCGTTGGATAGAGCTTGGTCTGTAGTTCTTTCTGCCAAAAATTTATGTAAATCGGACTTGAAATAAGGTCGCTATGCACCAATTAAATTTGAAATTTTCCCATTAAAATAAGATTGGGTTTGGGTTGAACAGTTTAAACATCTGTTAATGTACAGCTGTAAGTACATGTTGTTTTTTGTGATTACTGATATTCACAATATTGGATTGGTCGGATGTCGTTGATTTAGAACCAAATGTTTTGTATTGTATCAAAATAAATTGCTCGATTTCGAGCAACACGTAGACTAGTTACTCTAAATTACAGAGAGATCAGTTGATTGTAAAAGGTCTAAAACGACTAAATATCTTACTGTAAGTTATGTCTTAAGTTTACATGTTTAATAATTTTGTAAAAGAAAAAAAGGGAGAAAATCACAATCTAGATAGGACTATGTCAAAGTAATACTCCTTGAATTACATTAACACGTTCGCTACCAGCCCCCGCATATATGCGGCAGTCAGGTCACTCCCTCAGCCCACCAACAAAATCATGGACTTCAGTGTAGACCGGCCCTAGTGGCTGTGACTTATGCCATAGACCATGAATAGAATCAATAGAATCTGTCCACAAGTGTTGCCAACTGGCCAGTGACGTCAGTGATCGTCCTAGCCACAGACTATGCGCCGCACACATGCGGCGGTTTTCCTGTAGACCGTGCCTAAGCTATCTAACCTTTAAAATAGACCGTACCGAAGAAATTTTGTATTTAGTATCATGGAACCATCGCCGCAGATATACGGCAGCAGTCTATTTTAATGAGCCCAGCCGCCGCAGATCTGCGGCTGTGGGCTCTGTGTAGAACTCGCCTGCTGCAAAATTGCGGCGGCAGTCTGTGGTTACGATTTTTACTTTCTCCCCTTATACCATAGTATATGGAGAAAGTACATATTGTTTTCGTCAAAATTTTCAAATTTGAGTTGTTGGTGGATTTATCCATTTTGGTTCCCCATGAGTCCAAAAAGTTTTTTTTCGGAGTGATGTCTGTGTGTGTGTGTGTGTGTGTGTGTGTGTGTGTGTGTGTGTGTGTGTGTTCGCACTTCGACACTTGTGAATTCCAAAATGTGTACCCAACCTGAGTTGTGAACTCCATTTTACTTGTGAACTCCGTTTGCCGGAGTTCATAAGTACCTGACAGCAGATTCGTTATCTGTGAGCTAAGACGAACATTTATGTATAAATTTTATTAATTTTTTCATCGGAGCTCAAAAGTACGGATATTTGAGACACAAACACGGATTTTAGTTCCAGTGTGTATCCATGTAGACAGCGCCCTCGTCGCGTTTTCGGGTCTCCCGCATTTCACATCTGTATTTGTAAACTCCGAAGCATAGCTTGAATATAACCGGACTTGTGAGCTCCTGACAAAAAAGTTAGTTTCATGGTTCAGTGAATCTGATACCCAGCATGGTTTTGGTGTGTCTCCCTCACAGTTGTCGACTCCACTAGAACCGAATGTATTACAAGCCTTAGTTTCAACTCAATTATTTATTTACAGAAAGTTACAAAGTTTTATGTTTAGTTAACAAAATGTAATGAGAAGGCTTGAGATTTCATTATTTCTATTTGTTACTAAAAACTTTGGTTTTAATACGTTTATGGATATAGTTATATTCTGTACAATTATACACGATGTCCCTGAAGTGTCATTACAAACCCTATATGAGTTAAGAAAGTGCCTTAATCGAGTGCGGGATTTTGTAGTGGCTTGAGTAGTGTCGCTCCTTGAAGTACTACAAAACCCTATATTAGTTCTAAGGTTATAGTTACATAGTTACATTCTCTAAGCGTCTTTATAATACAAGAAAATGATTATTTTACATATATTTTAATAATTCACGTAATAAATTGACTCGGTGACGTATGGTGATAAAATGACTAAAACACGTCTGTTCATTAGCTGAAAAATAAATGCCTTACACAAATGATGGTGAGTTAAATACGGTTGTTGCAAAAATAACATATTGGTACGAATACAAATCCTGATGGTACCCATGCAAAACCTTTTTCTTTTTTTCTTTTGTTAAAGCCGTTTAGCTAGTCTACGAAAATAAAAACGAATCTACAGAAATTGCTGCAGTTTTTCTAGTCCTAAAAACGCTCACGTAAATGTAGAAGACAATCTCTTGTTAAGAATTATTAAAGCACATCTTCAAAACGGTAATGTTTTCTTTGAAGAATCTTAAATTAACATATAAGCAAATAACTTGGTAGACACAACTGCACAACTATGCTGCAAAACTAGATATATTTTAATTTTGTTAAACTTTTCAAGCACAAATTTTTTTTTATGCTAACATAATACAAGAGAATTATGTAAACAATATATATTTGCAACAAATTATTCTCTATAATACATTTTTTCTCTACCTATTTGTGTCTGCGTACCACTTAAGAGTCATCTTCACCCCTGGGCCAGTAGCCCATTGTTGCGCAGTCGGTAATATTAACAATATTTATAACAATAATTTAACAAATATTACTCTCTGTGACGTCGCAAAGTAACTCATTTTCCTTAGTATTTCAAAATTTAGTAAAATTTTCGAAATTTCGAGGTATGAGGGACATAATATAACTATTCAACTAAACACTTACCAAGTTTAAAGAAAATTCGTTTAAAAACGGCGTCTGAAACAGGGGAATGAAATACCATGTTTTGCATTAAAAGCCGTATAATTAACATTGCCGACTGCGCAACAATGGGCTACGGGCCCTGGGGTGAAGATGACTCATGAGCTCTTTAAATTTTTTTGGAGTACCACCCAAACTCATACTTACCACCCCCTCCCACCGACAACCTACCTCTTATACAGGTTTAGGGTAGGCGCGCACTACTTCGGAATCGGCTCGGCTCGGCCGGAATCGGCGCGGTGAGTAAATTTGCTTTGCGTGTAATGTAATGGAGACCCGCGCACTACATCGGAACGGCACGGCACGGATCGGCATTTGCCGATCCATTAAGTTACATGCAAAGCAAATTTCCGATTCCGGCCGAGCCGAGCCGATTCCGAAGTACAGGCCGTTGCACGAGACGTGAGACAGTCCGCGCATGGGGGAGGGGAGCAAGAGGGCTGGGAGGGGTATGGAGTAGGAGTGGGAGGGGCGGCCGACGGTGTACTAGCCTGGCAGCGCACATTCGCCAAATTGTCCTAGCTTTGATTTTGGTAACAAAATAATCATTAAACATGTTAGATAAACAAAAAAGTAATAATACAATACAGCTCAACCATCATTAACAGTAACTATAAACAGTTATTGATATTCAGTTGATTCAAATTCAATGTTTCACTGACTATTATTGAGTCAATGTTTTTAGGATGTTTTTAGTAAACGGCACCTGACAAGAGCTAACAGCTGACTGGCGGTGCTGCACTCTAGCGGCGAGTGGGCGGGCATGCGCAATAGCCTCTTTTGCTCCCGCGCATCTGGTACACTGTCTCACGTCTCGTGCAACCAACTGTAGTGCGCGCCCTGCCAGAGAACCTAGGATATTGTTTTCTATTTAATACGATTCCCTTTAGCGATTGGTGTTCTAAAAAGAAAACACAACTTTACAGCAACAATAATTTGACATTGTTTTTATTTAATTGAGTGAACAGAAATTTGAATGAACATTCTAGTTCGAAACTATACAAAACATGAATTTAATTATAATATAACATAATTAAATAAATAACCAAATTAAAACAATGTTCTGTATTTTGTATCTGCTATAGCTGCATGTTATATTAATAAATTTGATTACAGTTAAATCGAAAAAATATGTCAACTACACACTTACACCACCATAAGAAAGTTATTTTTCATTTATACAAAAGTAGCTAAAACAATAAAAATACAAAACGACCAAACTAATAAATATTGACAACAAAAAAGATTGTTATGATGGGAAATTTGCTGCTCTGTTTTGCTCAGTCAATGTCAGAATTAACTAATCAGTTCTAATAGTATACGTGAACAAATAACTGACCCAACACAAACTATTATGACCAAAGGGATTTTTAAGATCACTCACGGGGATCACTCTTCATGTTTAATTGTTTTTGCGGAGCGTCTCTCGTAACTTAAAATAGTTCATGGTACTAGATCTCGAACTTAAAATAATTTAAGTTGAGATGACTACTATTGACACAAAATCATTATTCGTTAATTTTAAGTGCTTGGAAAACGGAAGTCTCAAATATAATTTACTTTTCTAAGTTATCAATAAATTGCTTTAACTACGCAAATATGCTGGTAGGCCTACCTTTGTCTCCCAAACTAACTATAATGCGTTGTATTTACAGATAACCTACAGATGTACTGTATAATTTATTTGTGATTGTAATACAGAACTGAGCTGATCAAAACATCAGTTGGCGTAACATCGATCAGAAAGTTTATTTTTTAAGTAGGCCTATTTAATTTTTATTTCTTCGTTTGTCTCTCGCGTACCACCTGTAATGCTCTCTCGTACCACCGGTTGAGAAACCGGTTGAAACAGTGTTAAGAGGACACTGTTACATATAGAGGATATTTAAAAACATAATTATTATTCAAATCAATCAAGTTGTATACATTCAATTAATATACGTGTAACTGGATTTATTAAAGCATACGAGTGATACTGTACTACAGTAGTTTTAAATAATGTTAACTTATAACCTCAGATAACGAGATAGACATGGTTTGTGTACGTCTGTCTCCAAATGTTAAATCAACGTTCTTAATTCTAATTATACCTAATAGTCGTCCTGAAAATGTTTACGAAAATATTTTTGGACTCCGTATCCACCTAAAAAATGGTTAAACAATGTCTTCAAAACATTTGCGATTAAAGATTTTATATTAAATAAACAAGAATAAATAGGCAATAGTGATGTTATTGGAATAGTTCACTGCTGTCGTTACAATTAAAATATTATAAATGAAAACGTATTAATTCAAAATTAGATGGATTGGCTTTTAGAGTACAGTATTTATCTATCACTTTTTGAGGTCAACCTAGTAACACTTTACCGTTGCAAGGTATCGTAAAAAAGTTTAGTGATGTTTTTCCTTTAAACTTGTAAGATGATAAAATACATTTAAATTTTAAATTTAATTTAAATTTTAAAGCCCATTAGTACAAGGTAAAAGCGGTTAGAGTTTAAACGTAGGATGCTGATTTTGCCTAAATCTGGCCAGATACAAATTCGCCAGTGGTTGGAGGGTCGACGAAAAGATACAAATTCGCCAGTTCTTGGAACTAGCGCTCATCCCCTCGGGGAACCAAGGAATGTGGCCGGTCGAGCTCTTCCTCACTGGATTTGAGTGTTGTCCCCGACTTGACCGAGTCCTAAGCTATATTGTTAATTGTTTTCTCCCTGACAAATCACATTAAAAAAATGAGATTCTAATGAAAAAAGAAAAAGTTAAGTGAACATTTAATTTAGGCTACATATAGGCCAATGTGAGATTGATTAGTCATTTAATTTCATATCATTAAATAATAATCCTACAATGAAAAAATTTATTTTAAGTGTCTAGATATGAAACGACTGAACGGATCCTGGCAATTTTTGTGTCAGTACTGATTACCCATGGCCCCTAAAATCTATTGATTTTCGTGAGATATTTAGAACACTCCCTTCGCTCGTCCTCTATTAACTTACATCTTAACCCGTGGCTTAAACACTTTCATAATAGCCTACAACCATTGTATAAACTACTATTAATTTACTCGTAGGTGATGCTGAGTAACGTTGGCTTACAACATTCCCAAGGCGACATTCCTACGTACGTTATTTTTGAAGATTGTCGGAATGATGGTTTCCGATCGTTGATTTTTCTCAAGGTGACGTTTGCTTGGCAGATTTACCGTTCCGTTTAAATATTGCCAGGATAGGTCATCACCGCCGAATAAACACGTACTTGAATCGGAGTCATCTACTGTTTCACCGCGCCGAGGGGCTGCGGGCGGATTCCTGGAACTGGCGAATTTGAATCTTTTCGCCCGTGTCTTCCCATCTCATCCGTTCCCATTCTCCTCCGAACCCAAATCGGTGCCATCTCATCCGAATTCCTGAGTGACCCTTATAATCCTCCGGCGGCGAACCTCGGCGAAGCAACCCCGCCGCTCATATCCCCCTTCTCTCCCCCAACCCGCCATCAACACTATCCAACCACCGCACTCTCACTCACAGCCACGAATGACTATCACTGTTCACATTACGCCGACACCGGCATTCCAGCAGGGTGTTACAATTGATCGTGAACTAGCAATTAATTACAATGTTTCTTTTGTATAGATGGTTGAAACGAAGAAGAAGGAAGAATCGAGTGTACTGGGTACACCCTTCGCGAGAAGAAACGAAGTTGGGGCTTTTTATATTCTTTTTGACGACCTAAGAAATGGCAGTGAAAAATTCTTAAATTACTTTAGAATGATGTCTTGTCCCATAAGACTGGATGCTCTTGTACCAAACTAATTAGTATTTCATTGTCTACTTCCGTCATAATTACAAGTTTGGGCACTTCAAAACCAAAAATAAACAAATCGTATGCGGACGACAGACGACAGGTGCCGGTTGTATGTGAACAGTCACTTTGACCGCTACCGCCACTACTGAAGCCCGCGCCGTTTACACCGCACCGGCAGCCGGCCTTTGCTGAGGGGTCGCCCGGCATCCCTCGACTAGATCACGGCAGCCGGGTAGTGATTAACCGACCACGACACTAGTCGGGCAAATGTCGTGCAAATATGAACGGCCCCAGATGCTGCTTCGCCCAACAGCCGGTTAAACGACTGCCGGCACACGACAGCCGGGTATATGTGAAACAGGCCTAAAGAGGCGTATTGACTGAAATTTCATGGGTGTGCGTATGTAATCCAAAGGAAGATTTCGAATTATATAAATTCGGCAAATCAACTGTATAATCTGTTACATAATATGACACATAAATCTTTAAAAAATGTCATTGATATATTGGGTTAAATTTTTTATTTATACATTCATAGAAGATTCACATACTTTCACGAACAAAACCGTTTAAGCCAAGGAAATTAATAGTTATTCGTGGCTGTGAGTGAGAGTGCGGTGGTTGGATAGTGTTGGTGGCGGGGTGGGGGAGAGAAGGGGGATATGAGCGGCGGGGTTGCTTCGCCGCGGTGCGCCGTCGCGGTTTGCCGCCGGAGGATTATAAGGGTCACTCAGGAATTCGGATGAGATGGCACCGATTTGGGTTCGGAGGAGAATGGGAACGGATGAGATGGGAGGTAACCTTTTCGCCGACCCTCCAACCGCTGGCGAATTTGTATCCAGCCCTAAATCTTGTTTGCCATTTTAAATATTTTGAGATAAAGATGACAAATGAGCAGACCTTCAAGGAAATTGAGAAAGTGGGTTACAAACAACTCTAACGCCAGATGACACAGCGGAGAATTTTGGGGCGCTATTGTTTGGCACGGATGGATCCGGGGCTTAATCCTTCAAAGTACAGGACAATGTTCCCGCTTCGACAGCCACGTGAAAAGATCGGCGACCTTGAACCTGTCGCGACGGGGACATACCGACATTTACAACAGACAGTACGCTTGACCAGACATTACTTGTACAGCAGATTGTAATGCAGTGGTGTACGTGACAATCTGAATAAAGTAGGATTTTAAGTCTGGTCACTTTCACAATCACATTTGTGTTTTTATTATAAAGTTTTACCGACGATATTATAATTTAATAAAAATTAAGAATATATACATTTACTGTATAACTGTTTAATGTATAAGAATATAAACTGTATTTAACTAAAATAATAATTTTTAATATAATTAATAATTAGCCAATATAATTAATAATTATAAAATAATTATTGTATAACTGTATTTAATCAGTTTTACTCCATGGCCTGTTATTTTGAAAGTGTGTTGTATTATTCTTAGTGCAGAGATTTTCTTTTAAATACAGATCTTAATCAATTAGGTACAACTTTCCTTTGTATATTTGAGGAAGTTTATTTTTAACTTCCGGGTTTTTTAATTTCTTTTTTTATTTGATCGAACAGTTTTAACTGGGCAAAGTTTTTTCTAAAACATTGTTTTTTTCGCGAAATATTGCTAGTTTGACTCGTACACCTGATTCTTACATTTTGATTAAGTTTCAAGTATTTTTAATTACCGTATGTCTTTAAACATTTCCATGGCTTACTAATATTATAATGTAACTTAAAGTATATCATTTACAAATATTTACTATATCTGAAACAAGAAAAGTGAAACCGACACTAGAGCCGTATCATCAGCAAAAAGAAATGGTTTACCCCTGATATTTAATTTAGAAATGTTATTAATATAGATAAAAAACAATATAAGTCATTAAGTGCTTTCCTGGATTACACCTTAGTCTACATTAGTCTGATCACTACAGATTCCATTCATTGTAACAAATTGTTTGCAATTTTTAAAATAACCATTGCTTAAAGCACTTTCTTTCACTCCAATTATTTCCAATTTCTTTAATAAATTGTTGTATAAACCAAGTCAAAAGCTAGGTCAAAAAACATTATCAAAACTTTGTTTTTGTCATTTATCTTACTTAAAATAAATTTTGTAATGTCAAGGCGTCTGATGTGTTTTCCCTTTCCTGAAACCATACTGGCATTCGGTGATAATTCCTTCCCTAATTAAATAATTTGTAAGTTGGACTTTAATGCATTTCTCTAAAATTTTATCGACGACTGTTAGTAATGAAATTTGTCTTAAAATATTCGTAGATGATTTTGAACCACTCTTATGGATTGGGATTACTGTTGAAATTCTGAAAGGATTTGGAAATTCCCCTGTTATGATACTGAGATTTACAATGTGAAGCAAAGGCGCTATTAAATGACATTAATAGTTTTTAATTATTTTTGATGGTATTTCGTCGCATCGAGGAGCAGAATCCCTCATAATACTACATATTATATCCATTAATTGTGACCGTGTAACGGGCTCCAGTGTGAGGATGGCATCACAGGCCTCTAACCAAACTAATCAAACTCAAACTTTTTCACAGTAGACCTATCTTATCTAGCCTACTTGCGTACAGTTATGCTGTATTTCAAACCAATATTTTACTTTTTTTAGTTGTTTTTCGTTAATTAAGGGTCTAGTCCAACAGAATACAAAAGATATTGAATAATTAAATTTCAACTAAACTAAAAAATAAAAATACTAAGTTAAAACAAGACATGTTTTTTGTACGGAACTCCTATCATTCAGTTGTTCTTCGTTTTCCCATTTGATTAACATATTGCGACTGTAAGGGAATTGAAAGCCTTTAAATAGTAAAAACAGTACACTTAGAGCGGAAGACAAAATTATATATACTGTTACATTGTTACGTTGTTATATTTTTGCTACAGTGCTAGAACAATTACATAAATTTTGAAAAGTGCTGGGCAATTATTCATATAACTCTCGAAAAGCGCTAGGATTTCCAAGGCGGTGGAGCCGAGCACATAATATAAAAATAAAAAAAAGAGTTAAACCCAAAAGTGCCAGAGGCCTCTATTTTGTATCTCGATCGTATGGAGAATCAGATGAAATCATCGGTGTTTAGAAATAACAATCGAAACAACTGATATTTCCGTTTAAGTCCGCCCTTATCGATATCGGCGGCCCGACGATATATGGTTTCTTCGCACTTTTCGGACATAAGGCGAGGCACGACATATCGTTGCTTAGCATTTGGAGAGTAAGACGATAAACGATATATCGTTCCATAATCAAAATAAAAAACATATTTATTTTACTTTGTTCATAATTACATTTTATACAAGCAATGTTTAACAGTTCTAAAGTAAATATTCTTAATGCTAAATATGATAAGTGAAATTAATTCTTGCAAAGGCTTAGTGCCTGTCTGTGAGAATGAGTCCTGTTTTAGGTTAAAATACAAATAACGACTTACAGGCTACATGTTAAATGCAAGAGTTAAATTTATTTAATTCATTCGACATATACATCAGCTGTTATTAAGGAGTATTCAAATCACAGTTTATTTTTTTACTAGAAGCGTGTAATATTAAGTGGAATATCTTTGAAAATGAGCTTCCTTTGTTCGTAGTATCTATGTATATTAATACGCAAGCATGTTTCATTTCCTCCTTTTTTCTCAGCTCGTGTGCATCGTAGGAGAAATCCGTGCATACCGTTAGAAAGTTACAGTCCTGTAGATGAGCAGAATCACATTCTAATTCACATCGGACACCAGGGGTACGCCCCATAGGCTTTTAAAGTTCCAATGTTAATCTTATGGAGGAAGGAGAATTGATTGAATCATTAGACAGTTGTTGTAAAAACAGCCGCCAGAAAAAACAGGAAAAACAGATGTTTCAGTTATAAAATGTAAAGTTCTTGGGTCCAGTTCAACTGAAATTTTGATCAAATTTTGATCAGGAGGCGATCTCTAGTAATAAGAGTTTCTAATTGTCAAATTTTGAGGTTCACATGATTGAGTGGACAAGCATGATTAGCCTATATTACAAATTAAAGTTCATTGATGGAAGTCAACTACTGAACTTAAGTAAATGATGAAATTTTTAACAAGTCGTCTTGAAATTAATCAATTATTTTTTTATATTTTTGTAGTACCGTGTGTTGGAAAAGTTATTCTAGTGAAGGTGGGAAAGGAAGTTGAGACGAATATTGAATACGCCATGCTAAGTTCTTAAGTATTGGAGTGCAATAGTTGTACATTCGTTGTTAAATTACATTTATTTCAATGCATTTTAATACAATTATATGCACTGTCTTCTATTTTAATTAATTACTTACCGTATACCTTTTCCAAAGTAAACTCAAAACTTGCGACTTACTTAAATAGATTAAAATATGAATAACCACAACTATTCACTTCTTGTAGTATTTTCATGTTATTAGGTGTGCTATTATGGCTCCGGTCTACCCCAGCCAAAACAACAACAATGCCGAATCCCGTATTCCATAGCGTTAGGCGTTCCATAGCGTAGGCCATAGCGCTAGGCGAGTTTGATGGCTGCAGAGGTTTACGGGGATCGTGTTTCAGAATTAACCAATTAAGATAGAGAGAGATTGGCTGTTAACTTTTTCTAAAAGTAGAAAAAAGGAATTAGTCGGCTATTATTTTAGAATTTTTGAATAAAATTTCTAATTTCAATAATAACTGTCTAAAATCATCTTTTTTTAGTTTTGTAAATGCAGAGGTTTACGGGGATCGTGTTTTAAAACTAACCAATTAAGATAGAGATTGGCAGTTAACTTGTTTTTAAAGTAGAAAAAAGGATCTAGTGGGCTACCTTTTTAGAATTTTAAAATAAAATTTCTAATTTCAGCTATAACTGTCTAAAATCATCTGTTTTTCTCGATTTTTAACTGAAGTTTTCTATTGGTTTGAATTAACTAATTACAAAAGTGTAACAGAGGAAAATTAGTACCATTATTCTTCTTTAATATGACACCATATTTATAGCTCTAGGCTTTATTTGGCACAAAATAACACGATTCAAAAAACCCTTGCATTTGGGGGGGGGGGGGGGGGGGGGGGGGTAGAAAGGCTCCGGTCTACCACCCATTAAACCCGTTTTCTACCTAAAGTTCGCCGCTGTCTGCTCTCACCCCTATCGGACCGACACCGTTCCCACTACACAACACCAACGTATTCTAAGAAAAAGAGAAAGTTTTTGACTTCCTTTTGCCAACAGATTCGCCACATGCTCTGTTAGGGTGTGTATGTGGACTTCACAAATTAAAACTTTGATGCCGGAGTCCACAACTACGCGTCCGTTCTTGAAAATGATACACGTGTATGCGGAGTTCATTAGCGTGCAATTTGTAACAAGTGTGTATGACGATAAAAAATATTAGGTTTTTTAAAAATGTGATTACATAGTTAAATTCTACTTACAATTAGAAAAATATTGGTGAAAGAAACACTCGTGTGTATGGATTTTTAAGACGGAGTTTATAAGTACGGATATTTTCATACGGAATTCACAAGTGTCGAAGTTTCAGTGTGTGTGTGTGTGTGTGTGTGTGTGTGTGTGTGTGTGTGTCAGGATGTAAACAGAGCTAGAGAATGCCCTAATGGTCCGATTTTAATGAAATTTGGTATATAGGTCCAAATCCACGATAATTCCAGGTGGTTTTTTCATTTTTTTGAATTTTTGATTTTTCAGGGTATTTTACCCCCCAAAACCCTCAAAAAACGAGAAAAATCAAAATTTCTCAAAAACGGCTCTAACGATTTTGATTAAAATTTTGTGGTTTATTAAGCTTAAAATGGTGGATAAAATGACAGCACCCGCATCTCCGAGAAAATGCGCGTTCAAAAGTTATGGAGTAAAAAGTGCTTAAAAAATCAATTTTTTGGATTTTCAAAATAGTTGTTGTCTTGAAATAAATTTTACTTATCACCATTAAATCAAGCTCAAAAAACTAAATAATTCAGTATTTTAAATTATTGCTCAAGTGGTTGAGGAGAAAATACAATTTTTCGTTTAGCGGTAAACGCAGTACGTTGTTGAAAGTCACAGACGCGCGTAGGGTCAAGCTCGCGCTGCTCAGCTGGTAGCTATCCGACAGAGTCATCTAGACATTAATGTTTAAAGCTTTTAACACATTTTTTTTATATTGTTGGGAGAAAGTATGTGTCAGTTATCTGATACCGTTTATTTTCTAATATTGTGGTAGCGAACGTGCTAAGTGTAGTCCCTTTTGCTTAGGAATGACTTATAATATGATGTATAATGTCTAATAGAACCTTTGTTGGTTTTATAATGTAGATATTTGTGTTTCATTTACTTTGTGGCCTTTCGATTGTCACATAATACAGACAAAAATCTCTTTAATTTCAAGTTAAGAGTGTCTATAGATTAAAACTCAAACCTATTATTTTTAGTGTGCAGTCAAGTTAGAAGATGATGATATTCTTGGAGATTTGATGCAAGAAATAGATTCAAAGACAGGTTCAACACCTAAGGTTGGTCAGAAAAATGGTGTTCGGCCTTCTCCGCTCACTGTCAAGCAGGAAGTCTCAACCAAGTGAGTGCAACAAAACAAGCAATAGGGCTAAGCATTATTTTAATTTAAAATAACTCCTCATACAAAACTAAAATTATTCCTACAATTTTACTTAGGCCTGGTTTAAAAATATTTGACTTAACATGTATAAAATACATCAAGGGATTCTTTATAATTTCAGAGACTACTTGAAGTCATTTTCTGCGGTGGCTCCAAAGCCAAAGCCTATGAGAGTTCCACCTTCACCACGTGTTGCAGCTAAGCCTACAAGTTGCAATAACCTCGAAACGGATGTAACTGAAATTGATGAGTTTCCTCACATCGATGATGATTTTACCGAGGTTAGATCTTAATGAATTAATATTTTGAATATTTTTTATCAAGATATTGCTGTTAAATATTCTTTAGTTTATTTATGGTTATTTCCAATATTTCATAAATAACCAAAACCAATAATGATCAAATTTTTTGTAACTACCCTCATTCTCAGCTCTGGAACAAACCAAGTTCAACTAAAAAACAGATGACCCATAGAGCAAGAGCAATGCTATGATTTCATTTGAATACAAAAACCTTTGTAAATGTAGAATATTTAGTAGAAGACTGGGAACAGAGCCCCTACCAAGACAAGCCCAAGTAAATTCTTTTCAGTTGTTCAAACAAGTTTTAACTTTCCTTAACATTACCTTCTTTAATCTTGGAATTATTTTTCTTATGTACTCAATGTCCCATACTCACTCAAGGCTGTATCCCAATCCTGTTTCTGGTCCGTTAAGATCCGAGGTGCAAACCTTTCCTTCTTATTAGTGTAGGCTAATTTAAATGTTAATTAAGCTGTCCGAAAAAATGTACAGGAGACTCCCGCTTAACCAGCCACCAATTAACTGGTCTCCACTTTAACAGGCCTACCCTGACACATAACTTAAACAACATTGTTTTAACCGATCATTTTTTATCTCAACATCGCTTTATAGGCCGTGTTTCGCCGGAAACTTTTTCTTATCTATCATTCAATTCATATAACATCATATTGACTATCTCAAACCATTTAAAATGTGCTGTCCTGGATGGAGGTGAATCCGTTTGGACCTGCTATCCAGTTGACCACAATAAAGAAATGAATTATTAGTTAAGTTTAGTCGTGGATTTCTTGGGTGTCGGATGTTAGTTATTTAAATTATATACAGTAATATATTTAGAGTTGTTTTTCAAGTCATAATTGCATTTAGGCCATATAAAATCGTAAGTTGGTGTTTTTACATGTACATAGGTTTAATTGGCCAATTCATTATCCAGCCGTAGCCTGGTCCCGAGATGGTCAGTTAAGAGGGAGAATACTGTGTAAACATAGTAAATTTCTTTAAAATTATTATGCAATTAAAAAAAAGTTGTGCAATTTTGGATTGAAAAGTTTTCTCTAGTTTTTTGTGTAATTTTTTTAATGTTTTTACTAGGACCATGATTTGTTAAATGCTATGGAAACAAATGAACCACCCGTGGAAATCAAGAAAGAGCCAGACGACGTTCCTGCTATTGACGACTTTGATTCCAATGATGGCTTTTCAGATGCGTCTTTCATGCAGGTATTTAAATTATGTACCGTACTCCTTTCTATGGAAATTTGTACCTACAATTTATTTAAAGTTTCAAATTAAGTTTGAATAATTTAGTTTGGAGTTTTAAGGGAACAATGATTTGTGTGTTAAATTCACAACTTTAAACATTTTTATTTTTTATTTTTGCTATTTTGATGAATCTTACTCAGTTTGAAAATGTTTTGCTGGAAAATGAAAATAGTTAATAATATTTTATATATGCCTGTATATGACTGAATAAAGTAGATTTTGATTTGATTCTTAATATAATTTATTTTGGATCAATATACAGGGGTGTCAAGCTTCAACCTTTAGTAACTTCTCCGTGTTATTCTTACTCAGCAAGCCTGAATAAACAAAAAGTTCATATGAACTAAACATATGTCCTAAAATGCTTTGTCTAGCCACTAGCCGCCATTTTGTTTTTTACACTTAATAATTTTTATCTCCATAACGTAGTTGTATTGAGTTCATATCTGGCATGTATCTTTAACACCCCAACGCTCATTTCCAGGAAAAAATATTTTTTTTCCGATGTGTATTTTCAAAATGGCGGCCATTATTAATTTTGAAACTCAAACTCAAAAATCTCAAAAATGGGAAATTGTATCAAAATTTTACTTAGCGCAAAAAAGTTTAACCCTCCAAGTGCTACGTATATTAGTCCTTAAGTGCTGACCATTTTTTAAGTTTCGCGCAAGCATTTAAGCAAATGTGCATAATACTTATTAATTATATGAAAAGTATATCATATTGCATATCAAATTGTTCAGAAAAATGTCTACTATTAGAAAATATGATTCATTAGATCTTACTTACCATTTATTTTTTTCCAAATTTCTAGATATCAAGGGGTAGTTTTATTTTGTTACCCTCGTCTTCAGGTTTTTCCATTTCAGGGCATAATTACTTAGTCAAATAAAAAAATCTGAGATAGCCAAAATGTTGAAAATTTTATTACCTTTCCAGTGATATATAATGTTTATATGTTCTTAGCAAAAAAAGATAACATAACCATAACAATTTGCGATGTAGCAGCTGTACTTCAGACGACCAAAAAACAGCTGATGTTGACAAACAAGTTAGCCAACTTTGATTTTCCGCTGAAATATGTATTGAACCAAAAGTATTCAGATAGAATGATATTTTCTCTTCAATACTATATAAAATATATGCCGATCCGTCAATAAACAACGGATCTGTGACGATCGTAGTAAACCCTTGTAAATGCGTCGCGATCGTGACGATAGCGCTATACGCGTTGCCGAAATGCGTCGCGATCGCGATGTTTAGCGCTTGGAGGGTTAAAAATGTAATTGTGTAAATACTGGTATCAAGTTTGTAAAGATCTAACAACTAATGACGAAGTTAATTAAAAAAAACCTAAATTTGCATGAATCGACGTTTTTCTGCAGAAAAATCTCAATAACTCTGTTACTTGTCATCATATCTTCAAAAACTTGGTATTATTGTTTACATCATTTAATGTAACCTTTTTTGTGTCTTGTAAAATATTGATAAAATTTGACCGTTTTTGGTAGCCTATTTGAGTTTAAAAATTTTAAATTGCCACCATTTTGACAATATAATTCGGAAAAATTATGTTTTTCTGAAAATGAGCATTGGTTTTATAAAAGTACATACCAAATATGAACTCAATACAACTACCTGTTATATAAATAAAAATTATTAGGCTAAGTGTAAAAAAACCAAATGACGGCTAGCGGCTTAACGAAAGATTTTAGGACATATGTTTATATGAACTTTTTTGTTTATTTTGGTTTACTTAATAAACTGCAAAAGCTTGTAAAGATTGAAGCTGGACACCCTGTATTTTCTGTCGGCCGATAACAGTGGCCTACAAATATATTGATTATTGTTAATACTAAACATTTTCTAATAATCAATTTTAACTAATTTTTAACAAATAAATAATCATCCTGGTTCTGCTTTTGCTCTGATAAATTATTATGCAAAATGCGATGTTGTTGCGATCTTACGGATTCGTACGGTATGTCAATTCTGTTTCAATTGATTCTCGAATCTGAATCTTTGCTCAAGATTCGGAGGATTCGAGAATCAAGATTTGGCTTTGATACGTCACATATCTTCTCACATTTTGCATCTAATTATAAATCTACCATGTTAGTTGAAAACAATTAATTTTTAATTAAAAAAAACCTACCTGAAAATTACTGGCTTACAATCAAGGCCTCTTGCTTATGTTGCCATTGGACTCTAAGGTAGATTCAAAACTAATAATAACGATTCTTTCTTTCCTTCTAAATATTTTTAGGCTTCCGACTAAAACATAATTAGACCACATCTAATCTGAGGCCTAGTCCATGTTAATTTCATTAAAAATGAATGTTAAAATAGTAATGGGTCTCTCCTAAAACTTTTGGCTGAAAAATTTTTAAGACTAAGTTGTAATGATGTTCTTAAGTTAATGATGTTTGTTTAAATAGCTTTTATCTGAACTAGCTTCACAAACTTAAATTAACAAACAAATCCTTTTTTATTAAAAAACTAGGTGTTTCCCGTCACGGCTTCGCCCGTGATTGAATGAATTTTTTAGGTAATTAAGCTTGTTCGCTACGCTTACTTGCTGTCACACTCACCTTATATATATAAGAAATTGCTGGAATAATCGACATGTGCATCAAATGGCATTCTATTATATTTTCCTCCTGTTGATAGTTTTAGAGTTTATCAAAGGTAGAGCCTACCTCAAATTATAGCTCAAAGAATGTTCAGTGTAAAATACTTTTGTACTTATTACTTTGTATTTGTATGATAAAAATGAAACTGCAAAAAACATGCTCTTTTAACACAGGGCTAAAATTTTACTTTTGACAATGAAAAATAAAAATATTGAAGGGGTCAGTGGATGAAGGGGGTATGTAACATTTTGGTGAATTTTTGGATTTTCGCATGGATGAAGGTTGTATGTGACAACTTAAATTTTGGCACTTACCCTAGCTCTCTAACTCCTGTTGCTATGGAGATAGCAATAGGAAAAAGGAGGTATGTGCACACTAATAAATAATATTGTAGTGGAAGAAAGTGGTATGTTACACTTTTACTGTGCACTTACCTCCTTCATCCACTTGAATTGTAAACTAATGCTACATACACCTTTCTTCCACTACACTGAATTCATCATCGCTGGTAGTACCAGCACATAATCAATGAATATGAGTCTTAAAAACATGCAATGATAGTATAGTAATGTAAAGTCTTTTTTTTCACGCTGATTAAATCGTATTGTGTTGCAGTATGCATGGGTTTTATCTTAAACCACACTGCTACTTACCCCCTTCTTCCAAATTCAATAAGCGATTCATATAATTTTTATTGGAAAAAGGTGGTATGTATGTTTGTTTATTAATAAAATATAAAAAATAATAAATTTCAAACATATTTTTACTGCAGCGAAAAACTGTGACATATAGCCGTACAATACTAAAATTTCAACCATTTCTAAGCAATAATAAAAAAGTTCTAACATTAAAACTTTGAGGCCAAATATCTCAAAACTAGGTTTTTGTTACATACCCCCTTCATCCACTGACCCCTTCAATTGTCAACTGTCCAGAGTGGCGACAAGATCCCCAAACCACATGAGTAGATACACTACACTAATGCTATCCTGTGGCAAAAATGACAATTCGATTCTGCTTTCACGGAGTGAAAAATTCAAACTCTCTAATCCTGCCCCCGCCTACATCTGTCCCCGTGTCCCCTAAACATTATAGTACTGGCCCATTTGTAAACAATGGTCTTCATTTGGTAACTGAACAGTGCACTGAAAAAATGTTATATAGCGTTTAGTGGAGGGAGGGATAAGGAACTAACTGAAAATTTTTCTCGCCTGAGAAGCCTGTAAGTACTTTTTTATTCAAGTGGACCACGAGCTTAACGTAACTTCCAAACGACAGGAGTGGTTAAACTATCTTTTTTCTCCAGGCTGCAAGTTGAAACTAGGCCCGCTGGATGACAACCCAGAGTCTAATCTAATAAACTATACAGCCCTATGTGTAACTGACTGACTCACTTATATGGGATACGAATTTCTGACGTAACTATTTAAGCTAGAGACTTGAAATTTGGCATACGTCTAGCCTGAGTAGTCAATGTTAAGTATAAAATCTTAAACTTGCAAATTTGTATTTTTAACCTGCAAAAAAAATTCAAAATGGCGGATTTCTGAAATTGTAATTTTAGTTTTTTGGCTCTAGCAGCCAAACGCTTGGTCCTATTTAAAATCTGAGAACAATACTACGATAGGGAATTTAATTTTATACAATTTCGGTCCTTTGACTTTTTATCGTATCTCGCACCGTTAAGCCTCCAGAGCGTTTTTAATGAAATGCCGTTTTCGGTTTTTGGGCTCCAGTGACTAAACGGATGGTCGTAAAAAATTTCTCAAGGTTTATTTCGATAGATCCCTTAAATATCTAAAATTTTTACCTTTACATATTTCACCGTATCTCCTCTCGTTTACTCACAAAATACATTTTTCACTTTTTCCGTATTTTTGAACATAAGTAGTGGGAAAATACCGGTTCTGGAACAATAGAGAAATCGTAATTTTAGTCCGGATGAGCTAGAAACTTAAAATTTGGTACACACGTAGTTTGTATGGTCAATACATAGGAAAAATCCCCAAACATATAATTTTCAAATTTTAACCCCCTCAAAAAATATTTCTTTTAATGGTAAAATCTACACTATGTAAGGCTTTTCTAAATACGCTGTAACTTTTGAACGAGAGGTCCTATTTAGAATCTGAGGGAAAATTCATGGTCAGGAATTAGACGCTCTACAAGTTTAGTCTAGTGAAATTTTGCCGTATCTCACTCCCTCCGCCCTTAAAAAGGGGCTTACTTTCAAAATTTCCAAATTGTTTCCAAAAATCTCGCTATTTTAAAATTTTTTATTTACTTATATTGCACACGGATACTTGAACTTTAGTACATATTATGATATCAAGTAAATCTTACCTTTGTGGCAGCCATTAACCAATTTAAATTATAATTAAGTCTAAAAAAACTTGAAAAAAACACAAAATTCTTCACATTTTTTCGTGTAAAGTGTTTGTAAATTACTTTATTCTGCCAAATATACTGCCAAATTGATATTTATTTTGCTAGTATTACATTCTATTGTAAACGTTCTACAAGTCCAGTCCAATGCAGTTTTGCCATACCTCACCCCCTTCACCCGTAAAGATTGGCGTTCTTTCACAATATCGAAATTCTTTCACCAAAATTGCTCGATTTCAATATTTATTGTTTACTTTTATAAATTTGGTATAAGCTATGAATATATCTAGTTCTTACTATAGAAGCAGCCATTGGCCGATTTCAATCCAAGATTAGTAAAAAAAAAAAAACTGAAAATACTAAATTATTAACCTTTTTTATGTACAGTTTTTGGTCATTTTGTTAAGCCCGGTAAAGATACTGCTATACCGATATATGTTTCGGCAGAAATATATTTTTTAGATGCTTTTTAAGCTCGGCCCTTAAGATTTTGTAGCATTTCACTCTCTTCACCCCAAAACAGGGCGTATTTTCAAAATTCTTTCACAAAATTTGAGTTATTTTAATATTTTTTATTTACTGTTGTGACACTTGGATGACTGAAATTTACTCCACAAACATACCCTGAGCATTTTATATAAAATATAAAACAAAAGTATAAATTTAAACTTTAAATATCAAGAGAATATCTTAAATGCTTAAGCTTTCCTGAACTATTAAAAAAAGTCAGAGAAGATAAGTATAGAGTTGGGGTGGAGACCTCAACTAGCCTGTTCAGTTCTTAAAACTTAGAACAATTAACGAATTCGGGGCAACCCCCAAAGGGGGCATGGGGGCGTAGCCCCCATCGAGCCGTAGGCGAGTTCTACTACTAAGCCACTTGGTTGTTGTCTAGTGCATTTATTATGCAATATATGTTGAATAATTGATTACCTAACCAAATACATTGTTATTCAGTTATTTGCCGTTAATAGATCTTGTCTGACTTTTTGAGCTATTCATAATGATGATAAAAATGTGTGCTGCAGATATTAATAATAACATTTTACTTAAATTAAAATTGTATGTGATTTGTATAGATGGATAAGCAGATTGAAGAATTTGAATCTCAAGCAGTAGAGCCAAAACCTTCAGTGAAAATAGAGGTTAAGGAGGAAGTTAAAGAAACTATTCAGTGAGTATTTTTATTAATTAATGCAATAGACTCTCTGTACTCTCAGCTTTGGCCACCCCTGTCCGTGCCCCTTGGCAAGGGTCCTAAATGGCCATATACTGAAGTTATGCTATAACTTAAAATTATATTCTAAACAGGGTGAACCCTGGTCCTTGTTGCTCTTTGTCATTAAAATTTGGTTATTGATGTGATATCTAATGACAAGTTGACAATAAATTGGGGGTTAGACGATCCCTATCAAAACATTATTTTTGTTAATAGAGAGGGGCCAATAAAAAAATTTGTCCTAACCGATATAAACAATTTGGATTGGATATCGGGCTACATACCAATTCCAAGAGGAATGATAATGAAAGAAAAACATCATATGTCATAAATTGTTTGTTATGTTCAAAGTAATAAATTTGAAACCAAAATAAAACATCGGTTGTTTACTTTCTCTGAAAATCAAAAAGTATTTTTGATATTACAAAAATGACTCCATACAAAAAGTTTGATAATATTATTTGTTGGTATTCTTTTACTTTTCTAACATCACAATTTTATGTTCGGTATAATTTAAGTTAAAACCTTAGTTGAAAAAAACGCAATCATAAATGCTACGTTAAAACGTCTGCGACTGTTACAACACCAATCAGATGCATCTGTGCATGAGAATATATGTGTTTTATTAGAGGAGCAGAAGTGAAAATGTCAAGCGGAGCGTTATGGGATGAATTTGAAACCTCAACAAGTAGTACAGAGTCTGTTACTGTGGACCCAACGCAGCTCCCGCTAACAACCAACGAGAACGGGGAGAAGGTAAAGTGTACTTACTGCTGTAAAGTAGCAAGCCTTTTTAGATAGGCCTAATATTAACTTGAAATTTAAAAAAATGATTCAACTAGAACATTTTAAGAATATTTTTTGAAGAAAAATTTATTCAATTCAAAAGTTTATCATGTTGGGAAAATTCTAGAGGTGTGCGGATATCCGGAAAACCGGATCGGATTCGGATCGGATTCGGATATCCGATCCGATCCGAATGTACAACAGGCGTCGGATAGGATCCGAAAAATATCCGATTTTTTCGGATAGATAGTGTATATGAGCATAAAAACCTTTAAGCCCCCCAAAAACTACATTTGGAATCATAGACCCCTACTGACGATCGCGTTCGTTCTAGGTATGAATACAATGTTGGATTAAAACACGACTCAATGAATAAATTATTATCATCTCTCACGAAAACTTGAAAATTGAAGATAGTCAGTCAACACTAGTATTGACACTCCAGGCATTAGGGTGTCCCCAAGATATAGCGCACTCAAGGCAATGGTTGTCAAAATAAATCTGATAGTTAGCGGCTCAAGCGGATGGAGTAAAAACCCATTCTAACAGTGGTCGTGATTGGCTGTAGAGTTAGGTTCCGATTCCAACCACAACGCGCGCTAGTGAACCCTCGCTAGCACTCCACAGCCACCGATTTGGAATTAACTGGTATGGGGAACACCAGAATTGAGCGAGTGTCACGATTTTAGTCTGTGGTTATTTGAGTCTGTTGTCCTGCGCAGTAGACGACAGTGTTTCCAAGTACACGATAATAATTTGTTATTGTACTCATTCTCCGACGTCACACTGATTTTCCTCTCAAAGATTTGTCGTAATTTCCAAGATAATTAATGATCGTTTTGGAAAATGATTGATTTTGCGTGCCTAAAATATTACAAAATCAAATAATTCCCGACATCAATCACTAACTACATTGATAGACACGACATTTTTGTGGCGTGCAATAATTTTTATCGTGTGGTACGATGTTTTGAAGTCTGGGAATACTGCTACAGCCGACAGCGTACGAGATAAAATTTGAATTGAAGTTACGAACTTTAAATGTGATCAACTTAATTTTCTAGAATCGGATAGGCTAGTTGTTAACTACTCAGTTATGGGGAGCCAAGAAGGAAAAGGAGTTTGATTTGGAAATCTTTTGAGAAAAACCAAGAACAGGCGGAATGCCTATTGTGCAAGCTGGTTCTAAAGGTAGGCCTAAGGGTAGGGTAACTAAGACATAATAAAATGTTCTTTGTAGAAAAATAAAATAATGTAGTTTTATTATTACTGAAATTGAGACTTGTGACTTGCTTCCACTTCATAAATTCTTTGAGATATGAAAGTTTTTATTTTAATTAAGATCATTGTAATAGGCCTAAAACAAATTGGGATGTAAGTTTAAAACCTAAATTGTTAACAGTATTACATGTTACTGCATTATTGAACCTAAGTAAGGTTAGCAATCTACTTTTAAACATCAAACAAGACTGTAGCCTACATGAAGATGTAGGCCTAGGCTGAACTTACTGTTAAACAGTAATGTCATCACAGTGACTCAAAGATATCAAAACTTGCATATAGCCTAGGCCTAATGAATGAAATAGACCTTATTTGGTCATAACTCTAAGTTATTACTCAAAATATTACTATCAATGTATTCAAACAAAAAATGAGCCTGAAAATGACCTAATTCTGAGAGAGAAAATTTTATCTAGGTTATAAGCAAATTTGTAAATAAATATCGAAAAAGATTTTCTCACCATAAACAAATAGTTACAAATGTAGCCTATTGATTGACCGACTTTAGAGCTAAACAATAGGCCTACCTTAAGTTGAAACTTGGTTTGATACCAATAGCCTTGTAGTGAATTTATTTTGGATGAGACCTACTGTAGTTAGTAGAATATATTAAACTATATTATATAGGCTATAATATATTATAATAGGCCTATAATACACAAAATCATACAAATATGAAATGGTATCATACTTAACATAATAACTCAAGGACAACATCAAACATGCATATTAAAAACACAATAAAATTCTTTGTTCATCATTGTAAAGTATTTGTCCAAAATGTAAATTATAATTCTAGTATTGAACAAAGACTTAACAAAAAAATCAATATATGCCTACATTTCTATATTAAACAAAAATAAAATTAACATTTTTCATGCATTCCTAGGAATAAAGTGCTAAAATTTTACTGTTAATTAATTTGTATTTTAATTCTGAGTAATATAACAGTTCACTCTGTCCGCGCGAGTATCCGAATCCGAATAAAATCCGATCCGAACCCCCTACTATCCGATCCGAAGTCAAATTTTACTATCCGCACACCTCTAGAAAATTCTAAAGTAAAGTTCAAACATGTAACAAATTTTTTATAAAGCCCAGAAATTGATAAGCCCTACTAAATTCCACCAAGAAGAGCTTTCAAAAATTGTTATAATGTTTGATGCATAGTTATGATGAGGGGGGGGGGGGGAGGGAGATTCAAAGGAGGGCAGTTGCCGTTACAATAATTTGGAAACCATAACAAATTCCTTTTCAAATTATAGGCTAAAGATTTAAAAGCTAGGATTTGAACTGAGCTTCTATTTGTAACCGGTTTTTGCTAAAGTACATTTGAAAGATGAATTTTCATTGTAGAGTTATCAAACAGGCACAGTAAATTCTTGTCCGAATAATTAAAAGTCTGACATTATACCAATGTTTGTTTGATCCCTAAAATGTAGTTGACGAGCTCTGCTATGCTCCCAAATTCAAACCAGACATTTTAGATTCGACTAGTTAACTTCGATACTACATTCAGATCTGAAATAATTAGTTGGTTATACAATTACTATATTATGTTTTCAATGCTTGCAGACATTTGCACTTCCCTTGAAGATTGAATTAATTGAAGTCCTACTATTATCTGTTCACAGGTTTTCAGGTTTTTCTATTGGGATGCTTATGAAGACATGTTTAAACAGCCTGGCACAGTGTACTTATTTGGCAAAGTCCTCATTCCAAAAGCTAATGTCTACGTTAGTTGCTGTGTTGTTATGAGAGATATTGAGCGGACAATTCAGTTGCTGCCAAGAGATGAGGTGAGTAAACAAAACATTTAATAATTTTGTTCATTCAAAAACAATAATATAAAAAATTCTCATATAGATTTGCTGTCAAAAATTAGCTTGCATGGATATGTTCAAATTTGGTTTTCTTCAGCAACAGACAATATCTTATACTTTACTGAACAGACTTACCAATTAAAAGCAGGGGTCTTAGAGTATTTGAGTCATTGACTTTTTCTGTCAAGCTGTTTAAAGGTTGACTATGCTCAAGTGATAACAAAAATCTCATATGCCTCCAATAAAGCTTTTTGATTGCAAAGCATTTGTGACTTAACATTACACAATGCAATGTTATAGGATCACAAACAGTCCTCCCAATTTATGGTAAACAATTTGTAATGTACGGGTATTTTACTTACTTTTGTTTTAATGATACTTTTTTCTTTATTGTAATTTAGTTAGTGAATACAGTACACTCTCGTTCATCGGAACTAATGTGGCGGACGGCTGGTTCGGATGTCAAAAAATTCCGATGAAGCGGAGTCCATCGTGAGTCATCATTTCCGCCTGAACGGTGAACTATCGTGATTGTATTCTCTTGTTTTTAAGATAACACATGAGGTTTTATGAAAATAGGACACTCAAACTTTGAACATGGTAACAATGAACAGATATCAATAAAAACAACGCAGGAAATAAAGATCCAAAATCTTTATTCTCATATTCCACTCATATTCCAGCAGTCAACTGACTTCCACGTAACACAGGTGCAGTCGCGACGCGAGACAGACTGAATGACAGTTTGTTTGGGAAGCGGTCGAACCGGATGTTTACTTCCTGCTCCCTTCCTCTTGTGCGAATACTCCACGGCCTCGTAAATCACATCGATGAGTACAGATTATGGAAAACGCCTGATGACGTTTGATGCAAAATGTGATACTTCACTGTTGTGCCGATAGAATGAATGAAAATTGAAGGCGCTAAAACGTAAAAATTATTTATTTCGCAAAAAAATAATAATAATATCCAGATTTACAGTTCCGATGAAGCGGAGTTCCGATGTCGCCGAGTCCGATGAACGAGAGTGTACTGTATATACCATAACCATCATATAAGCATAGTCAAACAAAATAAATCCTAATCCTGCTACAATGGTACTTAAAATTTATTCTTGATTGTTTTATAACTTCTACAGGCCATACAGTGATTTCTTGTATTGGCTCTTTATGGTCTCAGCACAAGCCTCATAAAATAGTATGCATAAATTTGTTTTGAAGTTGCTTCAGGGTTTACACCGGTAATCGATAATGATTTTTATTTTCAGTTTGTTGATCTGAAAACAGGCAAGCCAACAGGACGAATTGTTACAATGAAAGATGTCTATAATGAATGGAATGAGAAAATAAGTGTAAAATACAAAATTGACCCTTTCAAATCCAAAGAAGTTGAGAAGCATTATGCATTTGAACTGGATGATGTTCCCAAAACCAGCAATTATCTTGAAGTGAAATATTCAGTGAGTATCTGATTCATCAATCTCTTTCATTAGTATCAATCATCAGTGGACCTTATAAAATTGATAAAATTTAGTATAAAATGTCAATTTAAAGCCGCATCCGCACTGGCCGAACATGTTTGCCGAACAAAGTTCTTCCAAACATTTGTTTGTTCGTTGCTAACCTTTTAGAATGTAAAGCATATGGCCGGTTAATTGTTCATTAAGAATGTTTGTTGATTTTTGTGTTCACCAAACAAGTTCACCACGAATGTTCGCCCAGTGCGGACGCGGCTTTAAGTTATTGTTGAAAAATATGTAACTATAGATTGTTTTTAACCTGAATAGCGAGTCACTACTGGCTATCAACTAGGTCAATGCTATGTACTCGGTCAAGTTTGTATTTACTTGGGACCGAGTTTAGGAGAGAAAATTATTATCCGTATTAACTATTTATGGAATCTCGTTCTCTATCCGCTAAAAACCAAAGCCATAGCTGAGCTACCTTTTAACTTATTTTTAGGTTTCCTCTAGTACTTCCATAGGTCCCTCTCAATTTGTGTTCACAAACCCAGTGTTCTTATTATGCTGCTAGTCATCAACCCATCACCCTTACTTGACCGATATTTAGTTTGCTGTATATATTGTATGTAATGTTGACATTCATAACCATTCAACAAGACATAAATAAAAATTAAATACGAAAGACCCTGATTTTAGCTAGAATATTTGTGATACTTCAGCATTTTATTAAATGTTTTATTTTATTACAATGTCATTTAATTTAGGCTTATACACCTACATTTCAGTATTTAGCTCTATTTTTTTTAAATTTTTTTTATTTTATTTATTTTTTCTTTTTACTTTTTACAGTAGTAAGTTTTATGCTTGAAACTTGTTTATGACAAGGCTATTTTTCCATTTGTTATCCATTTATTTATTTCTATTAACTTTTAATTCTTTATTTAGATTAAGGACTTCATCTATGTATAGTTAAATATTACCACGGTAATATTATATTTATGAAATCAAACTCATTTTGTTCCTAAAGAGATAAGGCTTAAGTTTTAGATTTTTTTCTTATAATGTAATTGACTAAATGAATAAAAGTCTGTAAAATAAATCATATTTACTGTCTTAAGTGCCTAAACTTATTTTAGAGTCATATTATTGTTAAATTACATAATTGCTGTTAAATTTACAATTTTCTTACACCCAGGTTTTAGTTGGCTTTGTAAAAATAGGGGTTCGTTAAGAGTGTTAATATTTTGTTTATTTAAAATGTAAAGAGAGCTATGTAAAGGCATTATTGAGTGTGAATATCTTAATAAAGTAAGGAATTAAAAGTTTGTTTTTTCAGGCAACCATGGCTCAGTTGCCTAAGGACTGACTGGAGAGACAATTGCTCGTGTGTTTGGTACCAATTCTTCATTCTTGGAAACTTCTTCTACTGCAACAAAAGATCAAAGGTCCTTGTTGGCTTGAGTTGGCTGAACTGCCCTGGCTACCAACCCAGTGAGCTTCTGTAAAGTTGAGGTGAGGCTTTGTTGGTACTTGTCGATGTTACGTTTCCAAGCAGTTACTAAGAAAAAAATTCAGCTTAATCATTTGTTTAATTTTTTATAATGAGTTAATACAGTACATTCTTAAAATGCCTATTAAAAATACAAATTTTGATGATCTGGACCGATATTTGGAATATATTTCTATTAAGTTTCCACGCCTTTAATTCCAACAAAATTTACGCACAGTAGCCTATATAGTTGGGTTGTGGGAGCACAGGTTTTTCAAGTCGAGTTAAGTAGGGGTGGGCGAGTAGTGGTTTTACGATTCGAGTCGAGTCGAGTCGAGTATTGCATCAACTACTTGGGTATCGAGTCGAGTCGAGTAGTAGTGTGAAAAAGTTTAAAAAGAGTTTTTAAAATTAATATCAAATAATAAAAGTAAAAGTATTATTAAATTCATCTTTATGCATGAGAACACTGAAAGATAACATCAATTTAGGGTACGACAATAAGAACTACTTAGATAAAAGTTGATAAAAAAGTAAGTATATTTATTTACAGTTTTTCCTCTTACACTGTGTAGTACAAATCAATTTCTGAGAATTAGGCTAAGTAAAAAATTTCATCAACAACAAAATTAGGGATGGACGGGAATGGATTTTTAGTTCGGGACGGGAATTTTTATTTCCCGTCCAATTTCGGGACGGGATTGCTCTCCTCGACGCTATCAGGAAATATTCGTTTTGACTTTTATCTGAGTGTCGTATAAAGAAAAATGAATGTTAAATATCAACTGGTTCTGTTTCCAAACTGTTCCACTTGTTTTTGTATAAGTTACAATGAACCTCCTTTAGTTGAAAAGATTTTAAATATCTAATTTTTATATTTGCAGTATACAATAAGATAAGGATACAGTACAAATTTTCTTGTAACCAAAAAAATTAAAATCAAATCACTAATACATATAAAAATGTCACTTAAAATTTTATAAAAGTTTTGTCGAATGAAATATTAAACGTTTTGTACAAAGAATTTACAGAAAAATTATGTACATCAAAATATGATTAAAACAAATGGAAAAATTAATTGTAAAGAAAACAAAACTGTATTACATAAATAGGCCTAAGGCCTGCTCAGTATAATAAACAATAAAACAAGAAATTGAAATTATAATAAATATTAACAATAAGGAATGAAGTGATTCAACAAACCAACGCCATTTATTATAACCCCAAGAAATGTTCTTTTTTTACTTATTGCTTTAACTGAGACAGGTTCTTACTTAGAGATTATCATAAAAATCGAACTTTGAAAATATACACTATTAGACCTAATTGTTTTTATTTTTATTTCTATGTATTCTTTAGCTATTTTTTGCTACATTAAAAAAGGAGTGTATGATGAAAAAATCAATAAAAAACAATGAAGGTTTTAAGTTATGAATCTCAAAATCTAATAAATGTATTTGTAATGTTTAATGAAAAAAATATATATTTAATGGGATTTGAAGTTTTTCATTTAAAAATTATATTAAATTATAATAACATACTTTTAACATTATAAAACAGTAATTCAATTAAAGTTTGATTTACTTAACAACACTTTGCCACTTTCCTTTGGGAAAGTCACACAACTTTGGTTGACGTTTTGTTTAATTTGTAAGAATTAGACAAATTAATCGAGCCATCCCTTAGTTTTCTACGACGATTGGTTCAGAAAGTAGCATTTGGTACTAGGAGCCAAAAACACCCCTCTTGAATAAATTACTGCCGGGCGTCGAACAAAGAGATAAGCTGAACAATAGATCGTCCCGGCGGCCGGCCGTGTTTTTGTGCTCGTTAGCAAGATCGCCGGCCGCCAGATGTAAACAACTATTGTTACGGCTGCGGGCGCGCGCCGCCGGGAGTGACGACGACGACTACTCGACTCGATTCTCGAGTATTTGCAACTAAATGATTAAACTCACCGTCAATGCAATCCAGAGTTTTTATCCTTGTGGACAATTGTTTCGCCCCTTTAATATAGGGGCATCTTCAGCACGGTATTGAGGTTAACACATTTGCGAACTAAAAGTTCTTGTCGATATTAACACGTAGATACATATAACACGAATGTAACACGAACATAAAGACAAAACACTTAAATAAAACATTGGATCCAAACCGGCCGGCATAACCTAACTTTCACTAGACGTCACGCACGGGCTGACAAACTTTGACGTGGTGACCGGTCGTCAGGGCCAACTTGATCAGCTGTTATCTTCACGGCATTTGATAACTTGTTCATATATGGCATTGGCGGTGAAATTGGTCTGAATGTTTATCAGTCGGTTAGGTTCAAGTCTATGAGCCAGATAAATCTCCATCTCCTCTAACCTGTCGAGCCTTTGTGATTTTTTGCAATGGTGGAGGACTTCAAGGCCGTCATTCATAGACTGATCATTCGGCCTTGAAGTCCTCCACCATTGCAAAAAATCACAAAGGCTCGACAGGTTAGAGGAGATGGAGATTTATCTGGCTCATAGACTTGAACCTAACCGACTGATAAACATTCAGACCAATTTCACCGCCAATGCCATATATGAACAAGTTATCAAATGCCGTGAAGATAACAGCTGATCAAGTTGGCCCTGACGACCGGTCACCACGTCAAAGTTTGTCAGCCCGTGCGTGACGTCTAGTGAAAGTTAGGTTATGCCGGCCGGTTTGGATCCAATGTTTTATTTAAGTGTTTTGTCTTTATGTTCGTGTTACATTCGTGTTATATGTATCTACGTGTTAATATCGACAAGAACTTTTAGTTCGCAAATGTGTTAACCTCAATACCGTGCTGAAGATGCCCCTATATTAAAGGGGCGAAACAATTGTCCACAAGGATAAAAACTCTGGATTGCATTGACGGTGAGTTTAATCATTTATGATATCTGCAATTCCTGGTCGCCAAAACGTTACCATATTTGCAACTACTCGACTTGAGTTCGAGTAGGACTAATTACCCAAGCCACTACTCGAAACTCGAGTACTCGCCCACCCCTAGAGTTAAGTCAATTGGTGACAATTCGGTTTTGAGAGAAGTATTAATTTAAAAGCCATACCAAGACAGTTGGAATGGTGGAAGATATGTTATTTAATCAAATTTTTCACAATTTGTGTTTAGTACAGCACAGTTTTATTTTTTTCTTATGAGGGTAAACTGTTAAACGTTGTATTTATTGGGCTTAGTTGTTTTTAACTCTGAGTAGAAGTTTGTGTATACAGTAAGTGAAGTGTTGACTTTTTTCTTTTTTTTTAAGAACAGGTTGTTCACTTGAAATCAACCAATTACCAAAAGTGGACATCGGCATGATTTGTTCTCTCTAACAATAGAAATGGTAACTTTCTAGTGTTACATTAGACGATAGAAAATTGTTACAAAAGCAAAACCAAAGACTTTCCCATGTGTAGTTGTGAAAAATACATTTTGTAAAGGAGGTGATTTTTATTCACTCATAAATCTTACAATAATTCTCCATTGAAGCGATTTACTTTACAAATGTCTTAGTTTCCCATTTCAATCAAGTTTAGAGATCAGCAAGATTTGCAAATTGTTTTAGCGAATTTCCCATAGGGAATAAGCTATTACCGTAGGTCTCACGGTAAGACCTAAGCCTGGGACCATGTTACTTTTTGTTTTGAGGTGCCCTGAGACCAAAAATAATAGTCATTAAAATTTTTACATATATATATATATACTATTTTTGAACATGGCGACACCTTTGAAAACACCTACAAGGTCAAACTGATCAGACAACTAAAAAGGAAGTTCACCGTATCGTCACTCAGAAGTTTGGAACAGGTCTGCCAGCTGGTGACCAACTCCAAATTTCCAAAGGGGCTAAATTTGAGATGAGAAAATCGTCAACTCTTCAAGAATATACAAACTCAATATTCTTATATTTTTAAGATACATTGAAGTCTGTACAATTTGAGACCAACTACCGTACTTCACCACTTTCCATTCAAAACTCAAATGTTTAAAATCATATGTTTTATTTATTTATTTACAATTTGTTATCAATTTGGATTTGTAATGTTCTGAAGAAGGAGTATTCCGAAATATAAACAACTTTTAGAATTTAATTTTGGTTTTATATTATTATGTATTAACCTTCAGGTATGTTTTGTTTAAATGTATAAGTCGTTTGACACAATAAAGCCAAGATCTTTAACCATCTAAATTATGAGTGAACCTACTTCATTGAAACATACATGGACACGATCATTCGAATTTCATATTTTCAAATTAGCCAAATGCTACTGCAACATGATGTTTCTTGCAGCTTGTTTAAACTTATATGTTGTTCCCAAAGGCTTGATGGTAAAATTCCCACTTTCTGGTTTGCCATCATATATGCATGAGGTACTGAACAATCTATCATTCAATACCAGCGTACAGTTAACTAGAACTGTACATGATTTGCACTCAAAACAAGCTTTGTTTCATTATAATGAGGTGATCAGATTTCAAAACCTCATTCTTACTCACTTCCCTGAAGTAAGAAACAATTTAACTCAAGCAGTAGTAAGTGTTAAGTAAATATATTGAAAATAGATCGCAAACTCATCAGAAAAAACTCAATAATCTTATTTCAACTAGTTTTTACTTCCCACATCCTCAATCATCAAGAACAGGTGGTACATTTAATCTGTTAAATAAAATAAATATGGATTCTCAATCGTACCTGACGTCGTCAAGCATGGTAAATGACCCACATCAAACTAGAACAAGCACTCCCTTTCTGAATGTTTCAAAGATTGAGATTCACAAGCAACAGGAAGTACTGAATTGTCTTTTCCAACCGCCACCTCCACCGCCACCACCTGAACCTTCTTGTTCACCTATTTCATTGCCAACTTCATCCCTTTCACCTCCCTTAACTAATTCAATCTCTAGTAGCCAGATTGTATCTACATCTAAAAAATGCAATAGAATCAGTACAAAAAAAGATTCTTTATCTAATGTGCAAAAGGATAAATATATTAATTTGTCTGATTATACTCTAAACACCAACAAAAAGGAATTAATTAAAAAAGGTCTAAATTTTGCTCCTACACCTATATTTGATCATATACAGCTTGTATCGGATACTTTAAACTTTGCAAAAAGTATGTGAAAACATTTCTTTAAATGCAGCCAGGGTAATAGTTCAATTACAGCAAAAGATCCAGCGCTTACTACATTCTACCAAAAATTTATCATAGATAACTCGGATCCTGAACCGCTGAATTCTGACCACCCACTTGAACAATTTTTGAGTGTAATCATATCAAATGTCTCAAATCCTAATTTTCCCGACGATCTTCCCAGACGAAAGAATCTATCTAATCAAGAGTTTCAAGCGATTTCATCCCTCAAAAACAACAATGATATAATTATACTACCTGCAGATAAAGGTGACGTTACAGTTATAATGAACAAATCAGACTATATTGCAGAAGCGTACAAACAACTCAAAGATTCAAAAACATATCAACTCCTAAAGAAAGATAAAACTACTGAAATAAACAAAAATATATGTGACTATATCAAAGCAAAAGCAAGTTCAGAGGGTATAATAGAATATTTAATCGATATGTTAGTAAACAAAGAACCCCAAACGCCAGCCTTTTATTTATTACCAAAAGTCCATAAAAATATTTTTTAGGGATGGACGAGATTGGATTTTCAGTTCGAGACGAGACGAGAATTTTTAATTCTCAAATAATTTCGAGACAAGATCGAGACGAGATTTTCCCTCTCATACATTACAAGAAATGTGCGTTCGGGATTTCAATCTGATTTTGTAACATGGTTAATCCTGATTAATGTAAAGGAACAAATATTTTTTTGTAAATTGCTGATTATGTTAATAAACTGAAGTTAAAAAAGTCACTTTCTTAACAAAAGGTCTAGGCCTATAAAGGAATGACGTACCCAATACAAAGGTTGAGAAGATATAGGCTCACCATAAACCCTACCGACCTAAGTTTAATAAAATATAAAAAAGAATCCTCTGTTACATTTACTTACTTCACTTTTCACTTTCATGTTGCACACTTTTCTTAATTAACCTACTTTAAAATGTTTCCAAATAAGAGCTTTTCCTCACTCACAGATTTGTAATAGGCATAGGCCTACTAACTTTGAATCAGAAGCCTAGAGGCCAGGAGGCTAACAAGAAATAACTTTTAATTGGAGGATTTTAATTTTAATTTTCAACTCTCTCTTCTTCTTTGTCTTTGTCCATAAGACAATCTTCAGCTCTCATTTTGTTTGCTATTCATTGTCATTTCTCCAAACTATTCGTCCTGTATACATAATTTTCACTGCTTTGGAATTCATGTAATTCCCTCGATTTATTGTCGTCTGCTAGTGGTAAGGTTTTTATTTTGCTCCTAACTGAATAAAGGCAAGCATTAGTATAGCCATGAAGCCTGTATGGTTCTGGTAAGACCATTGATTTTCTATGTATTCAACACAACCTATTTATTGCTGTTCAAGTGTTCAACAATTATTGTTAATAGGCCTATTCAGTTTTTTTTAGTATCCAAACCTTGAATTAAAATCAACCATCAGCCGATTTTATGCATTTATGGCTTAAAATAGCTGAACTTTGCTAAGAGTGTGAAAGGAAATTAAATTATGTATTACGTGGGATATTTGAGGTTAGCCATTATTCAATCTGATTGGCTATCTTGTCATTCAACTGACTGTCACTATTCTTACTGCTAATGTCAAAACAGCTCTTAAATTTGTCAAAAATTATTTGAATCAGTTTTAAAATAATCGTCTTGAAGCAATTAAATGTCAAATAATGATTGTTTATTGTTTATAAAGTTTTCCCAATGTTCTAAAGATTTTATCAAACAAATGAATTATTTTATAAATCAGACAGAAGCTATGTTGACTCCGCCCACTACTGTTGATTGTCAGTAGGCCTACCACTAGTCCGTACAGATGCAGCCGTAGAGCCATCTCCAGTCCAGTCCAAATCTTGGAACTCCAACCGTAGTTTAACCTTTTATGATGGCAATTTAAGTTTAAAGTTGTGAGGAGGATTGGAAAATAAAACACTTCACATTGCTTCAAAATAATTTACTTTGCAGTATTAAATTTGTAGGTTATTTATACCCGTTTTTATCGTTATTCACGAATTATTTCTCGTCTCGAAAAATCTCGATCAAAATAAAATCTCGTCTCGGTTAACGAGATTAAAAATTTCTCGAAAATTTCTCGTAATTTCGAGACCCGTCCATCCCTAATATTTTTCCACCACCGGGCCGACCAATCGTTGCATCCATTGGCGCCCCAACAGAAAGAATATCTGCTTATGTAGATACATTCCTACAACCATTTGTAAAAGAATCGATGTCGTATGTAAAAAACTCTGATGACTTCATTGAAAAGCTGAAAAGAATACCTCAACCTTTACCTAAAGACGTTCAATTGGTAACAATCGATGTTGTATCCTTATATACTAACATAAATCATAAAGAAGGTATCCAGGCTTCAAAATCATTCCTCAACCACAGAAAAACGAATTCCCCCAGTACAGATTTCCTCGTACAGTTGATGACGTACATCCTAACGTGCAATTGTTTTAGATTTGAAGATAAATATTATCTTCAACAAACAGGCACGGCAATGGGTACCAGAATGGCCCCCTCTTATGCCAACTTGTACATGAGAAAATTTGAACAAGACTTCCTTAATAACCAGAAATTCAAGCCCCTGTGTTGGTACCGTTTTATTGATGATATTTTTATGATTTGGACACATGGTACAGCAAATCTTAACAGCTTTCTAAATTCCTTAAATTCATTCAGCAACTTAAAACTTACATGGTCCATATCATCAAAATCCGTAACATTTTTAGACATTGATGTTTTCACTTTAGATGATAAAATTAAACATCGAATTAACATCAAACCTACCAATACTTTTCAATACCTGCACTACACCAGCTGCCATCCTATGTATGTTAAGAAATCAATACCGAAAAGTTTGGCAACCAGAGCAAGAAAACTGTGCAGTGAAGGAGAAGATGCACGAGAATATATAAAAAAAATAAAATGCGCGTTTTTGGAAAGAGGATACCAAGAACGTCTTTTAAATGAAAAACTTAGTTTGCCAACAAGAAACCAACAAACGACGTTCAATAACGAAATACCAAAGCTCATAACTCAATTCCAACCGGGACTTCACAAGTTGAATCAAATAATTAAAATTGGGTTTAGGATCCTTGAAGCTTCATCACTGACAAAGGATATCTTTACAGTTCCACCGAGAGTTGTCTTCAAAAGACCGCTGACTCTTAAGGATATCCTATCCAAACCTAAGATCCCTTTGGAAATAAATACCAATATCTATGAAAAAGAATCCTATGCCTGCAAAAAGCCCCGATGTCTTGTATGCAGACAGATTGAAGAATCCCCTACTTTCAGTAGCAGTTCTACATCAAAGATCTACAAGATACCATCCAACTTGTCATGTGAATCGAAAAATATTGTTTATCAGATTCAATGTAAGAAATGTCCAAAAGATTATGTTGGTTCAACCACAAACTCGTTGAGGGTAAGGATGACTGGACATCGATATGCATACAAGCATCGGGACGAAACCAAACCCTTAGTGACGCACGGTTTTGAACATGGCGACACCTTTGAAAACACCTACAAGGTCAAACCGATCAGACAACTAAAAAGGAAGTTCACCGTGTCGTCACTCAGAAGTTTGGAACAGGCCTGCCAGCTGGTGACCAACTCCAAATTTCTAAAGGGGCTAAATTTGAGATGAGAAAATCGTCAACTCTTCAAGAATATACAAACTCAATATTCTTATATTTTTAAGATACATTGAAGTCTGTACAATTTGAGACCAACTACTTCACCACTTTCCATTCAAAACTCAAATGTTCAAAATCATATGTTTTATTTATTTATTTACAATTTGTTATCAATTTGGATTGAAGGAGTATTCCGAAATATAAACAACTTTTAGAATTTAATTTTGGTTTTATATGATTATGTATTAACCTTCAGGTATGTTTTGTTTAATATATATATATATATATATATATATATGTATGTATATATATGTGTCCCTAGACACGATAACACTCGTAAATATGGTCCAATCGACACCAAATTTGGTAGAGATGTATAATCCTACGTTTATTCGGATGAGTTCGAAAATCAGACATATCGACCTACCGGAAGGGGTAGTTTTGGGGGGTTTTGTACCTACCCCAAAAATGGGTTTTTTGCATTTTTCATATGTAATTTTTTTTAAATTTTAAATTTTTATTTTGACCATTGGATTTAGCTAAAAAAAAACACACAATTTAGTATTTTGAAGCTTTGCTCTATCTCCATTGGTTACCGAGATATTAAAAAATCTAAAGACAGTACATTGTATTTTGGGGCTCCAATGTTAATCTTATGGAGAATAAGGATGTGTTAATATTTCACTTATTAACCAATATTTTTGAATGAAACTTGGTATTCAGCTTCATTTGGTTGAGATTTATCCATTAATGGTAAAAAATCTGGGTTTTTGTGCTTATCATGGCAGTAAACCTGCATACTCTTTTCCAATATTAATCATATGGAAAATAGGCAAACTCCTTTAGCAATGGACAGATATTGATGAAACTTAGTATATGGCTTCATTTGGTCGAAATAATTTTTTTATGCTAAAAACCTACTTTTAGTGTTCCCCATGGCAGCATACCTGCACACTCTTTCCCTATATTAATCATAAGGAGAATAGACATTTATTTCCCTATTTATGTGATGATATTTAGTTTACAGGTTTATGTGGTCAAAATTAATATTACTAATTTGGAAATTCGCTGAGTACGCAGGTCTGCTGCGACGGGGGGTATTTCAACACTATAGTTAATTTTCATGCTTAATACACATTCTTAATACAGTACACTCTCGTTCATCGGACTCGGCGACATCGGAACTCCGCTTCATCGGAACTGAAAATCTGGATATTATTAATTTTTTTTCTTACGAAATAAATAATTTTTCTGTTTTAGCGCCTTCAATTTCTATTCGTTCTATCCGCACAACAGTGAAGTATCACATTTTGCATCAAAAGTCATCAGGCGTTATCCATAATCTGTACCCATCGATGTGATTTACGAGGCCGTGGAGTATTCGCACAAAAATAGGAGGAAGCGGGCAGGAAGTGAACATCCGTGTCGACCGCTTCCCAAACTGTCATTCAGTCTGTCTCGCGTCGCGACTGCACCTTAGTTACGTGGAAGTCAGTTGACTGCTGGAATATGAATATGGAATATGAGAATAAAGATTTTGGATCTTTATTTCCTGCGTTGTTTTTATTCCTATGGGTTCATTGTTGCCATGTTCAAAGTTTGAGTGCCTTATTTTCATAAAGTGTCTTGTGTTATCTTAAAAACAAGAGTGAATACAATCACAATAGGTCAAAGTACGGGCGGAAATGATGACTCACAACGGACTTCGCTTCATCGGAATTTTTTGACATCCGAACCGGCCGTCCGCCACATTAGTTCCGATGAACGAGAGTGTACTGTAATCTAGTTTGACTAATTTCCCAAACATCAATTCATGAGCTGTGGCCGGCAGGTGATAGGCAGCGCTCCGCGGCTGCTGAGCGTCTCCGCGTCTCCGGCGCCTCCCCCTCCCCTCACCCTGGCCTCCGTGTGCCTGCGCACGGCCCTCCACCCGCGCACCCATCAGCCGGAGATCGTCATGGCTGCCGTCACAATACACAACAATTACTGCGTTGACAAGCAGGTCAACACCAGCCAGCCGTTCCAGGACCACTTCTTCGGTGAGCAACATTCATACCTGCCTTTTTGCATATTCTATACAATTGCAGAGTTTCTACAGGCAGGGGAAGTCAGGGAAACAGACTGATTTTCAGGGAACTCAGACCCAAAGCTTATTTTATGATCCCACAAATAAACATGTGAACTTCAAAGTTACAGGCAATTCCACTATTCAGTCTTAATTCTAAAGTGAGTATTATTTTTATTAGTAATAATTTTTGTAGTTTAATTTTAATAAATAATTTTATATAAACTTAATATACTTGTAAATTTAAAAGTTTATGTGCAGTAAACTTTACAACTCCATAGGGAATAACCTTGTAAAATTTTTATGTTGACTGCCAGAAATCTTTTAAGGTGTGTTTTTGATAATTCATCTTATTTTGAGAGGGCAAATTGTTTAATAAAATTAATTTATTATGATTTTCTTCTGTACGATAAACCTCAGTGCAGGCCCTAACAAAATACTTGAAATATAAAATCTTTGTTTGGTCAATTAATATTTGTATTTTAATGTTTGAATGTAAACAAAAATTCTCTCTCAAAGGAAACTGTATATACAATTTGCAATAATTAAGCATAATTGCTTTATTTATCAAAAACAGATCTTATATCACTAACCATCGTGTTTCAGTCCTGTCTCGGCCCTCGGACACAGTGTTCCCACTGGATCTGAAGGATCGGTTGAAGGCAGAGTCTCGCCTGAAAGTGGAGCGTTGTGACAGTGAGAGGGCGCTCTTGTGTTTTCTGTTGGCAAAACTGGGCAAACTAGACCCCGATCTTGTGGTCGGGCATGGACTTCTGTCGGGAGATCTGGACGTTTTGATTCACCGGTTGGCCAACCTGAAAATTCCCAATTGGTCCCGAATCGGGCGGCTGAGGCGTGCCAACATCCCACCACCTGGGAAGGTATGATTGTTAAAGGCATGTTTTTAAGTTGAAGTAATGTATATTTCAATATAAATTTTTAGTCTGATCTTTACACAGACAATTGTAATCCATTTTCATGAGACATTTTGGCTGTGGTAAAATTTATAAATCTTAATCACTTTATTTAGCCTTGCTTTAGCTGTAGAACAAATCACCAACCTCTTGTTCTGTTGCAGGGCAGATTTCAGGTTGAGAAACACCCGATGTGCGGTCGGCTTGTGTGTGACGTCAAAGTGTCAGCAAAAGAACTCATTCGAGCCCGTAGTTATGATCTGGGAACTCTCTGCCAATCTGTAAGTTGCCTTACTTCAAACATTGAATAGTTAAATGTTATTATTAATCCCTAAAAATCATACTTCATCAGAAAAAATTCAACGCTTTTTAAGAATTTTTTTAAAGACTTAGACTTATTGACTTTATTCTACCATAAAATTTGGGTAGTAAATACAGTAAACTGCTTAAAAGTAGAGTCCTAAGACGGTTCAGAAAAATACTTCGGCGTATTGCAGCATTTAAGTTTATTATCCATAGGTTTACCAAAAGTGGAGGCATCCATTGTTACCATAAAATAAACGGAGCCCATTAATGGTTCTGCATGGGTGCTCCGCAGCCACCTTGGTAGTTTAGTGGGTGAGCTCTCTTTACTCCCATACCTGACAGACGTTTACATTCTTTATTTTATAACTTCCTGATGAAAAACGAAGTGGATGTGAGTCATTGAACTTGTTTTACTGTATAGTTTTCTAGTGAATCTCTTCATCTATCGTTTGCAGGTACTGAGGATCAAGGAGGAGAGGCTGGAGTTGGCACCAGACGAGGTCAAGGTGCATTACGGCTCCGGCGCCAGTCTGCTGGAGGTGATCCGGGCCACCATGGTGGACTCGGTGTACGTCCTCAGGCTGATGTACGACATGAACGTCATCCCTCTGGCCCTCCAGATCACCAACATTGCAGGTTAGTACCACCGCCGACAATACCTCCAGCTACTAAGAATTCTTATGTTTTATGTTGGTATTTTTGGCGTCTTTTGCTTTTTTTTTCCGTTTGTGCTCTAAGGTTTTAAAGTCAGAAATAGTGTTATTTTAAGTATTGATTGCCACTAAAGATTAATACAATGTTTTACTTTGTGTTCATCCTACATTTGATACTCTGAATAATACATTTTTGATTACACATTGATCTCAAAGCTGATATGAACAATTTTCTCTACAGTTTAGAACAACTTCTAGAGACTAAAATAATATTTTGTTAAAATCCTGTGAATACATTTATTGAATACTTTGTCCCCCAGGAACCTACTCTAGTTAACTCCCCAAGCTAACTTAAATAAGTGGTGTCAAAAATATTCACATGATTTGTACAGTTAGTGTGAAGCCCTGAACAATCTGCAATTTTTTTTTTTTTTTAATTTCCTTTCGGATTATTAATAGAGTTGTTACAAAAATATCACCACATTTCTAAAAAGGAAAATGGTTTGATATTAAAAAATAGTGGCAGCGGATGTAGCTCAGTGGTAGAGCTTTGGGTTATCACTCAGCGGACGCGGGTTCAAATCCCAGCTCGAGGACAAAAAGATCGTTCGGCCACTCCCGTAGTTCGGAAATCACGTTAAGCCCATACATAGTCCATCTGCATAGTAAACAAAAAAGTTCAGGCCTCTCAGGTGAGGAGAACTATCAGTTGTGATTGCTGATCTCACTCCACTAAAAGCCATACAATTATTTATCATCAGTAATAAGGTTTCATTACCTAACCTATAAACACTTAAACAAACACTCTAAGACAGTGTTTTCCAACCTTTTGGTGCCCGCGTACCACCTGAGGCTTTTCAATTTTTTGGCGTACCACCCAAACTCATACATATCCCTCCTCACCTAACAAATATAGCCGGAGAGAGCCTAGGTTCCCTAGGCTCTCTATAGCCTAGGTGGAGAGCTATTGTTTTCCCTTTAAAAAACTTACTTACTTGATACTTGAAGTAGTCCCACTAGAATCGCTTCCGCGACGTGGTCGTCAGGTTTGGCATTTGGATCAGGCTCCGAGTAACATTTCCTCAACATTGTAGTAAGCCATATCAACCAAATGATCCTTCAATAAAGATTTGAACTTGTTCGGGTTTGCTTCACCAATGATATTGAGTGGTAACTTGTTGTAAATTTTTACACTGCTAAAATAAGGGCTTTTACTTGCCAGAGTTGAGTTAACTTGAGGAACGTGGACATTTCTGGCGCGTCTTGTATTATACTGATGAACCTGATTATTGGTTATGAAAATTTCAGGATGTTTCCGCACCACTAGAGCTGACTCCATAATGAAGAGTGATGGAAGGGTTAAGATGTTGAGTTCCCTGAATAAGGGCCTGCAGTGAGCAAGGCGATGGACACCACATATCCTTCTTATGACTCGCTTCTGGAGAAGAAAAATTCTTTCCGCCACCGTACTGCCACCCTAGAAGACAATTCCATAGGAGATAAGACTGTGAAAACAGCCGAAATACACTTTCAACAGCACTTCACGCTGGACTAGCCTGTGGAGTCTGTAGATTAGATAGATAACAGATGTCAATCTTGAAGATATTGCGGTTACATGCTCATCCCACTTTAAGTTCTCACTAATGTGGATGCCCAGGTACTTCACATTCGGACAAGTATGGAGAGGTGTTCCATTCAAAATTAAATTTGGAAAAGGATCAGGTTTTTTCCTATTGTAGAAATCAATGAGCTTAGTTTTTTCACTATTCAAGATCAAGTTGTTGGTGTTGCATCAATCAGTCATTTCATTCAAACTGGACTGGGTGTTATCAATCAAGACATTTTTGTCGGAATCACAGATGAGGTGACAGACGTCATCAGCAAAAAGCCAGACTTTCCCACTTGTCAATGAACTAGGCAGATCGTTTACGTAGAGGAGGAACAGCAGCGGTCCAAGGTTCGAGCCTTGGGGCACCCCCACGTTAATAGGGGGAGATAAGGCAGAGTTGACAGTTCGGAGAGTGTTGTCACAGCCCAGGTGTTTCGCTGAGACAATCATATGGCGATCTTTGAGATAAGAGGCTATCCACATGAGGGGTTTTCCAGCAACGTCCATGGCCAAGAGCTTTTGCAGAAGGACTCGGTGATTAAGAAGATCAAAGGCCTTAGTCATATCATAAAATAAACGGTATCAGTTAACTGACACATACTTTCTCCCAACAAAATAAAAAAGTTATTGAAAGCTTTAAACATTAATATCTTTATGACTCAGTCGGATAGCTACCAGCTGAGCAAGGCTACTTTGACCCTACGCGCATCTGTGACTTTTAACAACGTACTGCTTTTACCGCTAAACGGAAAATTCAATTTTCTCCGCAACCACTTGACGTAGAACAATAATTTAAAATACTTTATTATTTAGTTTTTTGACTTTGATTTAATGGTGATAAGTAAAATTTATTTCAAGATAACAGCTATTTTGAAAATAAAAATATTCTTTTTTTAAACACTTTTTATTGTATAACTTTTGAACGCGCATTTTCTCGGAGATGCGGGTGGTGTCATTTTATTCAGCATTTTAATCTTAATAAACCACAAAATTTTAATCAAAATCGTTAAAGCCGTTTTTGAGAAATTTTGATTTTTCTCGTTTTTTGAGGGTTTTTGGGGGTAAAATACCCTGAAAAATCAAAAATTCAAAAAAATGAAAAAAACGCCTGGAATTATCGTAGGTTTGGACCTATGTACCAAATTTCATTAAAATCGGACCATTAGGACATTCTCTAGCTCTGTTTACATCCTGACACACACACACACTCACACACACACACACACACACACACACACACACACACACACACACACACACACACACACACACACACACACACACACACACACACCGACATGAGTGTCCTTTGTGAGGATACACAGATGTCAGCACAAGGTGCCACTTGTGAGAAGTCCCTTGTATTCAAACATACACTAATGAAACCGGTTGGAAAATACTATAAAAAATTTCGGCAATCCAATGGTAGCACGCACTTTTTCAATTAAGCTAGTTTAAGCTGTGTTCCTTGTGAGCATTCTGTGTGATTTTTTATGAGCATATGTGTGGGTTATTGCGAGAATGTGTGTTTGATTTTGTGAGAATATGTGTTTAACTTTGTGAGAATATGTGTGGGTTTTAGTGAGGATATGTGTGTATTTTTTGTGAGGATATGTGTGGGTTTTTGTGAGAATATGTGTGGATTTTAGTGAGAATATGTGTGGGGCTTTGTGAGAATATTAGTGGGCGACCATGAAAGTCCGCACCAAAAAACATCGAAGCGTTATTAATGCCAGAATGAAACTCAACACCAGAGTGGTTTTGCAGTGTGTATAGGTAGTATCCCCTCCACAGTACCGTCTTACAATTTAATTTATTTTCCTTCCCCCAAACTAACTCTCTCACCACCACTTTTAAATTAGGGCGTGGTTCAGCTCCGCCGATAGCGATGGTCACTATGGGTCTGCCCCACCGGTCTGCGATAGGGGGTCTGGGGCCCCCCAATTTTTTAATCCCGCGCGACCACTCGTTCCTTTAGACCCGTTAATTTTTAATGTCAGATTCTAATAATAATTTTTAAGTTTTTTATCATAGTCGTTTTCAACTAAGTGAAATGGGTTTTTCATATTAAATTTCTAGGTAACACACACTTTAATAACACTTTATAACGCTCGAATAACAATAAATTTTGTATCAATTTAGTAACAGTGAATGATAATAGAGAGCATAAAATGATTGCCCATGGTGAAATTATACCCATTTTAAGATCGCGACAAAGTCGCTCGTATAGATGGGGCCTAACCTGTTTCTTCTGTTGTTTTCAGTTGGAGACTATTTAGCCTACTTTTTATTGCAATGTGACTTCATTGATCTGCAGGTAATCAGCTGATAAATTACAATTACAATTACAGCTGATAAATTAAAAAACAATTGAGTATTACATTTAAAACTCTGATGATGTAAGTTGATCCAAGGCAATTAGAATATGAGTTGATCAACATTTTAAAGTAATGTCCTCTGTACATAAATTGAAAGCTAGGGGGGGGGGGGTGAAGCCCAAAATGAAATGACTCTTTTTAATCACCACTCGCACTCGCACAGCGCTAGATGGTAAGCTACCACACAAAAACGACGCCAGTGAGGCGCGCGCCCGACACGCGCCCCATCACGTCCGCCCGACGAGCGTCTTTCGGCTACGGCCACACATGGCGACTTAGTCGCTGCGACACAAACTCCGCGACAAATAAAAAAAGTGTGGTACATTGAATCAAGTGGAGGCGGCCACACAAGGCGACCAGCGACAAGCGACAGCAAATCGAACGCGTTCGGTAGCGTTTTCTGGTCGCGACGACAGGCGACGACAAATACGCTCCCCATGTTATCTTACGGAGCTGGCCACACTTGGCGACATGTCGCTACAGTGTTTATCACCTTTTCTATTGATTTGTAACCAATCATACAAACACTGCTGGCCTATCAACTTGTTTTCAAGCTAGTTTCCCCCTAGAAATTTTCAGGAGTAATTACCGAGTTCTGCATATTCTAGATACCAAGACTTTGGTAACATAGTGTTTCGAAGCCTTCAAAAGCCATTTGCAAAAATTGTGAAAGCATTATTTATAAGCTTTTGCATTACACAACTACATTAAAAGTACAATAATCGTTTTACTAGCTTCGGGTATCAAGGTGTTACCGATCATCGAAGCCAAGATCAGAGAGTATATGTCTAAGTTAAATCCCTAGATATAAAATAGTTAGAAATACGCTTAACTAATATACTAATGAAATTATTATTTCTTTAAACATTGATATTTATTTTGTAAGCTTATAACAACTTATATTCGGATTTTTGCTTATGTATTAGACATAGATTATTTGTAAACTTCTAAATATCTAAAAACCAATGACTTTCCTCAAGAATTTTACTGTGATAAGAAATTCTGTTAATCTCTACAGCATCTTTTTTTTCTTTTCAATAAAATACTTTTTTACCTGGCGATAAAAACTTTCATGTGTGGGGTAGACTGGTATATTAAAACAAACTACTTAACACAATATTGTGCATATAAGTTCTTATGGTGGAATTGCATGACGCCATCTCGTATCCTTTTTCAAAACTCCATCCTGGACTTACGATAAGCAGATACTGAGACCGCTATAGTAATTCTTGTGTGAAATTGACCATGCCGTAGTCTCAACTAATGAGATGCATTCCAAGCCGTCGTTTCATATTATTATTTTTTAATACGCCCGAATTACGAGCATGGGCCGAATTACGATGGTCACCTCCCGAACTCATTGGAGCCATTTTGCCAACCACGAAAAAACAAGACAAAACGGGCGTATGTCGCTTAAATGTGGCCACTACCCGCGACCTGGTCGCGGCGTTCGTGTCGCGACGACTAAGTCGCCATGTGTGGCCGTAGCCTTATAGGCCCTACATTGAATGTCGCGGGTCGCCTTGTGTGGCCACCTTCAATTTATTCAATGTATCACACTTTTTTCTTTCTTTGTCGCAGCGACTAAGTCGCCAAGTGTAGCCGTAGCCTTAAGACAAAATTTTTGACACTCGCCCGACGGTCGTACTGTTAATACCGACGTCGGGTTTTTGAGTACGCTCGTCGGGCGCTCGTCGGGCGTCGTGCATAAATGGTCCTATTTGCGACAATGCATTTTCATTCCGACGTATTTCAACGAGCGTCGCGCAACGCCGTGCAACATTCAATACTAAAGATGGTGGCATCGGCTACACCAAATACGCAGGTGGATGTCTCTTTTCGCTCAGACGAAGTCCTTATCGCTCCGAACTTCCGGTGGTTACCTCCCACGGTTTATTCCAGTATTATGTACTTTTTTCGTTTGGGTCACAATATTTTCAGTTGCTATAAGGTTATTTGTAGCGGATGATACGCAGCATTAAATAATGTTGTTATAGGCCTACCAGTATCTACATTCATAATATTTTTACCAAATACTGATTCACTATGTTACCCAAACATTCTTTAATGAAAACAAACGAGGTGAAGTTTGTTTTAATGTTTCAGATTTAAACAGTGGAAATTAAGGATAAACATTTTAGAATATGGACGATATATACATGATAATTTTCACGTTGCTCACTATTCCCCATAAAACCATAGAATATAACGCTCCTTTGTCTCCAAAGGTTCCTTAGGGGTCGTCCATAAATTACGTCATCTGAAAATAGGGGGGGAGGGTCCAGATTGAAAATGACGGTAAGGTGATGTGCAAGGGGGAGGGGTCGGCTTTGATATGACGTCATTTTAAATATGATGTTTTATATCAAATTTTAACAGTAAATAATGATAAATTCTAACACAACTCAACTATTATAAAATAATTACCTATAAAATACATTACACTGTTTTAAGGCGTTGTTTTATAGTTTTTTTTTTTCATTGAGAAAGTCATTTTGGCTTTATTTCTGAGGGTAAATTCAGATTTGATTGGTAAATTTTTTTAGTTTATCATGTAGCGCTTATAAAGCATTATTTTTTACTTAAAACGGAGGTTTGTTAAAAATGACGTCATTTTTCCGAGAGGGGGGGGGTCAGACAAATTATGATGGTAGGATGATTTTAGGGAGGGGGGGTCCAAAAATGGCCAAAAAGCGATGACGTAATTTATGGACGGCCCCTTAACGACGAATTCGAAAACTTGTGATTCGTTTTTACAAAGTAAATAAATTAATATAAGAACAAATAATACATTACCTAATTTGATATAGAGGAATCAGTTATTAATGGAGGTAATTATTGAGTAGTTATATGAGTAGACCCTAAATTATTGTATTTAATACATGAAAGAAAAATTAAATATAAAGTAGGGCGTTAGTTCTCAAAGTTAACCTTACTAAACGTTACTGCACGTGAAAAAATACAGTACACGTAATCAATGTCCACAACAAAATAAAATACGACTTCAAAACTAAACAAAGACGGAAATACGCATTTGCCCGCATCAATACAATGAAATGAGTCATTGCTATTCCGAAGGTCAGTTTGACAGGTAGGCGAGGGGGGCTTGTGCGAGTACAATGACCTTGGGGATAATGTATTTTTGTTTTGTTGCTAACCATAGATTCGACGGTCGGCTTGGCGAGGGTGGAAGAGTAAACAGTCTTATGGCACGCATTTGGTCTAACAGAAAACCTTTGCCGAATATCGTTAGTGAAATGTAGCCACCGATAAATTTGCAATGATTTTGAGTAGAAGCTTGAAAGTATAAACATAATTAGAACCGTGATAAATTCGAACTAGTATCCAATTAAAATTCGAACTATACACAATTTTTTTAGTATTGTTTGTGTACAAAATGCTAGGTACCAAGAGAAAAATTCAAATTAAAGAAGTAAACATTATCCAGATTCCACCGTAGTATGGTTAGCATATTGTAAAATGTTATGGTTAATACGTTAAAATGGTTTACTTCCTAACGTTCTTATCGGCTGTAGGCCAATTCGTTCGATGTTTGGGGCGTTTTGAAAATAGTACACTTCATCCGATGGTCAGGTTGAGCAAAAAATTTTTATTATTAGTACCCTCAAAAAGGAGCTCCATAAAGGCCGGCGGTAAGCAGCTAACCGCCGTGGTTCGCCGTCGCGGTAGAATATCCCTTTAAAGCTGACAGGGATGTGTTGCAATGAGTTAGTTAAATAACTGTATACCTTCATTGTAAAATGTATTAAATTAATTTAAATTGAGTTAAACGTGTATACGCATTCCACTATAATTTAAAATATCCTTGCCCTGGCTGAGTGAGATGTATTGCTTCTCGATCAGCGTTTAACTAAGGAATTTTGAAGAATAGCTATGAATATTGTACATTTGTTGCTGGGTATGTGTGATGATGGCCCGGTGGCCGGCGGACGGATGACCGCGCAGCTAGTACGGGTATCATCCGGCTATCCTATCCACCAGCCATCTATATAACTCCCATCACCTATGTTAACATAACTGGCAAATCAACTGCTTACCTGATACAAATAAATCTATAATGCAGGACTCCTTAATAGTGCTGCAGAATTTAAACTTTCCGTAAATTGAAGAAAAATCTGAACATGAAACATTATTATAACGAACAATACAGTACACAATACAATGCAGTACCAAAGAGCTCTATATATACCTGGAATGCTCACAAAAGGCAAAACTCGAACCAAAAACCGCAACCCGTGTTCTTAAGGGCAGGCAAAAACGCCGAATGAGCAACTGAAGCTTTGGTGCGCGCACTCACTATTACGATTCTTAATAATTGGTCACTAACTATTCAAATTCATTGAAACACATGCGGTTTTGAAGAAAAAGAGTTTGCTGGTTATAACGATGTAAATATCTTAACCATTAGTTTTAACTAGTAAAAGCTATTAATTACATAAAAACGAATGTCAGTACACAACTAGAACATGAAAATGTTACTAAGCGTAAATATATGTATTTATTGGTCAGCAAAAAACTTCAAGCGACAAAGTTGTAGATTAGATAAGTTTAATCTTTGCTTTAACATTTTTTTGTGTGAAGTGAATGGTTTTCTCGGAAAACAGGTGTAAAGATAAAGTGGCGCGACGCTGAAGATTTCGGGGAATTGCGTCTGTGCTAGATTAGATTATCTTAGATTATCTCTTCTGTTTTAAGTAGTTCGATTGTTCTCACATATGGAATATTTTTATTCCTCCTCATTTCTCTCATAACATTCATAACGAGTGGACAGTTTAAGTTTACTATGTGAGTTTTAAATTAATTGTTAATTAATGCGTTTATTTGGATAGTTATTACATTATGGCAATGGTGTCGTGTTCAGCATTAACTGCTCTAATCGTAATATAAGAGGGGGCGGCATTTCTTTTCACAAGTGGATGTAAAATTTTAAATTAACTGTTATTTGATAAATTGTTTTGATTTTATCACAAAAATTTTATTACTTAACAAATATTTACTTATTAAAAGATACAAAGATAAAATTGTATTCGTTGTGTTTTTATAAACCATAGTTGAACTAACTCTTGTATTTTTTCAGTCACTTCCACTTTCATACCTTATGAATGGTTATTTAATGTTAATGATATTTTGTCTGTAGGGAAAATTATTGTGAGATAAATTAAAACATAGCCTAAATAGACCTATATATAAAATTGAAAAAAAAACTGAATCCTTTAATTATTTTATTTCTTTAATATTTTCAAATACCCGTCCGTCTTTATTTCAACTCGTTGTTTGTTGATAGGAAACTGTAGATTTTAGTATTAATTTTTAATTGGTTTATTTTACATAACTTACACAACATAAACGAAGAACTCATATGTGGATGGTACAAACGACTTGAAAAACCAACTTTGAAAATAAGTAAATAATCCACAATTTATTCAATTTGCCTTGCACTGAAGAGGCATTGATCTGAGACGGCCGACGCGACTCGTCGCAATGCCACTAATACGGCAGCGCGTACATTTACCGCTCGCTTTATGCTCGATTATATCGGAAACTAAAACTGCTAGGGAAAATGTTAAATGTAAAAATTTTAGATCAACTCATAATTTGAATCTTTGCCGCTGAAAGTTTGTTTCTAGTCCAAAAATAAAAAACCTTTTTCGCTTATTGTAGTAACTTTTTGATGTCATGTTTTCAAAAATATTTGTTTTATTAATTATTATATTTTTCTAATGTAAAAGAATACATATGTTTGCATACCGTTCAAATCAGTAGTTTATGCAGATTACAAATATATAAGGTCCATTCTTGTAATTTTATGTATGTATGAGGGACAAGCGTCAGAATGAAAGCGCGTGCACTGCCAGAATTAGTCTTTGGTCGTTCTTGTCTGCCCTTTTTCCCCCAGGTTGCGGGGTTTGACAACGGTGTGAGCGTTCCAGGTGTATATATAGCGGTCTATGTAGATTACACACAAAATACAGTACACACAATAATCCACTAATTTCCTTTTTGCCTACGAAGAAACTTGTCTTTAACACATGTTCAGTGTGAAAAAATGTTCAAAGTAAAGTTAAACACGCTAAAAGACACTGTTTGATTTAACGTGTTTTAAATTAGTTTAAATTAATAATAATTGATACTTCAAGAGTATTCTGAATATGCATAGGACAGTAAGCTACAGTTTTTTATTTAAAGTGTTTTAAATTGAAATAATATATTAATTGTTACACAAGATTATTCTGAGTATGCAAAACAGTAAGCTGCAGGAGTTAAGCTATAATTTTAATTATAACAAGGAGTAGAATACTTAAATTGTTTTTTGAACCACGTTCGGCTTTTTAATATTTTTTCACTTTTCAACAAGTTTTCTTATGTCTAAACAGTAAAAAATTGGTAAATCCACCATATAATGCAGTGAATAAAGAGATGATTGCTTACAAACGGTCAGGTAGTTCTAAAATTTTATATGTTGTCTAGGATGGTTAGTAGTTGTTTAAAATGCAAAATGCACAATTTTCCACTCTCCGCTCCCGCCGACATATAGGGAGAACCTCAAAAAAATGGGCACTTTTTCATATTTTCTGTTATATTCCCTGTGCGGCGCGTTTTAGCTAGAAGAGAATTATAAGGTTTTAGCGAATTTAATTTCCTATAATTTAAGTATTTAATTTGTTTATCTAGAACTTATAATTACGGAGATTTAACGTTTTTTATAAAATAAAAAAATTGCAGTTGTGGTAAATTTGCCAAAATTTAGACTTTTTTATAACGCTGATGTAATTAAGTTAACAGTCCAGGATATAAAGGAGTTGATAAATTCATGGAAAGAATGCCTAAATATTGTTTCTGATTATTGTAATACGTTCTATATTGAACACGAAAACGTATGTTGTCGTCGCCGGATGTGGTCCACATCACGGGAGTGTGGGAAGTAATGTGGCGCAACTTCTACGCTACGTTAATAGTCATAATTCAATAGATGTCAATCTGTTTAAAGGTGCGGCTACACATAGCAGGAAAGGACACGGAAAAGACACGCACAGGACAGTTTCTGATGAATGCTCCCTGTGTTATCAAATGGGAGCGGCTACACATAGCAGGAAAGGACACGGACAGGACATTCGTCGTGTCGGATGGATCGCCAGACGAGCATTCATCCGCCACTGTCGTGTCCTGTCCGTATCCCCTCCTGGTATGTGTAGCCACCCCTTCCGACACTATCAGAAAATTCTGACGGTAGCTCTGTGTAATGAGCACGGTGGCCGGCGGGATGAGCAGTGTCGGACGGCTGCGCGTGCAACCTCCCGACGACTGACGGCTGCGCGCGCAGCCTTCCGACACAGAAATGTCCTGTCCGTATCCCGATTTGTGTAGCCACCCCATCAGAATTTTGTCCGTGTAGTTTCCGTGTCCTTTCCGTATCCTTTCTTGCTATGTGTAGCTGTACCTTAAGATTGACAAATAAATTGAAGGACATCGTATTTGGAAAATCATTACCTTATAAAAGTGTCATTTTATAAAAAGTTGTAGGATCACCAGAGATTGATATATTAGACAGTGAGTTTTACTAATTGTATTAGCAATTCCAGGTTGCCAGTTACCACAATATGAGCTAATAATCTCGGCAATTTTAAACAGTTTTCAGCTTTGCCATTCCGTTCACCATGCAAGATTGGACCGTAAAAGGGTTGTAGGGTTGGGCTCTTTTAACGAATTTCAATATTTCTTATACACAGTTATAAATTCAATTTTTAGTCAGCAAACTATTATTCTGTTTTTAAAATGTGTGATAACTATTTCTCTTCAATCGCAAAAATCCTCGCTAAATCTTCAAAAATCCCTCCAAATTTTGGCACGATAGCGCAAACTACGCTATCAATCCCCCCCATGGGCACCCCTTTGTCAAAGTGTCATGATGATGTGTGCACGTGCCGGGACGGTGAGCAGTGGCTGGCCATGCCGTAGACGCGACGCCAACGAGGAGCAAGGTGTACACCGCCACGGCCGGCGCCGGCCCGCCGCATCTCGCCACCAAGTGGAAGGGTCGGTCGGTGGGGCGAGACAGAGCGTAACGTAGTACAGTATGGGGTACAGATTCAATCGTGTTTCTCTTCTTCGATTGGTCAACTAGTCCTACTTGTTGCCGCTAGTCTCACAGATATAATGCATAAAACATAATTGATTGCGGTTCTTTTTACTATCATAGATAATTTACACTTAATCATCCTCTTTTTTTACAATATTACACTACATTATTATTACCTGCTACCTCCACCATAATTTCAATATTCTTAGCCTCCATCACTTCCATACCGGAAATAGTAGGCCTATCACGGTAAAAGTTTACATGCAATCCGAACTGGTTGATACAAATACTTTTATACTGTAGAATAGAATTCGATATTTCACGACGATTTGGTGTTTTAAAGATTCAATATGTTCACACTCTATTTATTTACAAATCTAAATATGTGTTATTGAGTAAATAAACGTTATTATTTTTACAATGTTGTTCGGAGGTAATTTAATAAAACGACGAAATCTGATGCCACGAAAGGGTGTGACTTACAATGAACTTCTTTGATTCACTATTAATTCAATTAACAACGATCAAAACACAAGGGCTACAGCATCATGAATTGCTTAAATAATAATTTAATTTTGTCTAATTAGCTAAAAACTTTTTGTTAAAAATTTATAACCTGCCAAAAAATTAAAACCTCGTGTTTCCATGCCCTTCCAAATCAATTCTTCAACATTTTCTGAGCTCTTTAAGTTGCCTATGTTTTACCTGATATAAGTCAATAAAATGTTTGGGTTTATCATCTAATAAAAAAATTAAATATGTAAACTAAACTTTTTATATATATATTTTTTAATTAATTATTTTTTTTAATGTTTACATTAATTATTTTTTATCATTTTTATTTTTATTTTTGTGAATACAAAAAATTATTTGCGAAGGCTCAATTATTTCAAATTATTTCAATAAATCGTAATCTTTGACTCCATGACTTGAAGTGCCAACTTTTTTAAGAGGCTGTGAGCCTTATAAATAAATACTGCGCATATATTACTTGTATGTATATATTTACATTTTTTTAAACTTGTTAATGGTCATATTTCTTATATGAGCTTCAGTAACTTAACTGTTTTGAAAACACACTACATTTGATAAAGAGAACGAAATACAAGTAATTAATTAATAAGTACAAATACGCTGTGAATGCACAAGCACATACATTAGTAGGCCTATAACAAGTTTCTTCTGTCTTTGTGATCAAATTATGCTATACGGTTTCTGCTACAGGAAGTCTTCACATACCGACACCAAACTGATTGACAATGTAAAACACTCCGAAAAATTTATATGCGTCCGTCCATAAATGATTACAGTAGTTATTAGGTTATAACTTAATAATGTTGCATTCGATCATCTAAATGCAGTTAATCTTAATCATTTCTACCATAGGCCTAGTTAAATTTAATAAATTTTAGATACAGTAACACATGATTAAGTTATTGGTTAAGTTATTAAGTTATTCTTTACAAAACCACTTCGTTAATGGCTGAAAGCACATCTTGTGAAAAGGTCGAAATTGTACTTGGGATGTTTGTCTTTCGCCGCAACGACCAGCGTCAACGCATTGAACGGACGGCCAGCTAGGACACTCCCATGTCTCTCAGTGGGTTTGAAATTTCCACCGGTCGGAAAATTCGCACGCACGCAACGCCGCGCCGTCCGAATTTCGCCGCCCGGCTAGGACGCCGCCTAAATAACAAAGCCAACGACTACTAGATGTAATACTAGTAGATGAAAACTGTCACCCGTTGTTATAGGTATCGAAGTGTAATTTCCAGTTTTGTTTTCGGGATGATTGCTTTTCTTAGTCTTATATCTTATTTTATGAAATTTTTGTAAAAACACTCGCATCACCCTCTGAAATGAATCAGGACCTTCCACTCTCAGCTCATCATTTAGCCTAGATGAAGCTTCAAGTTCCTATCTTCAGCCAATCCAGGGTCCCACCCACCATCTCCTCATTCTCCTATACTAATCTCTTTCTCACACAACTCGGAAATTACATTTTTAAGGTTGTATTAATTCTTTTCTTCGAAATGCCTCTGGAGGACATTTTAAAATATTGTTATTCCTTTTTAGGGTTAAAACAAAACAATAATATAATTAATATGTCACTTGATTCATACAGATTACAAATATTATCACACGATAGTGGAGGCTAGCTTGCTTTTGGCTAGTTGCTAATCAATCCAAAAATTAATTTTGTAAACAAATAACAACTAGCAGCGAGTAACTAGCCAAGTGTGAATGCACCTTAAAAGCGTTGATTAAACAATGTAATACAATAATTACAGACCATTAATTAATTGTAATCGCTGTTAAATTTTAATCGGCTGTAATGAAATTAAAGAGTTTGAGCCTAGTAATAATTTATAACGATTATAATAATTAAAAATACTCTTCAAAATATAGACAGGACAACGCTGCATCCGAACCGGACTTGCTGAATTCTCATTGTGTAGCGTGTCTGCGCGTGCGTGTGTTGGACGTCGCAGTCCGATTTTTAAAAATGTACCCCCGGCGCACCTGACTGTACTAGGACAGTTGTAATGGAAATGAGAGTGTACGATGGATGTTTTGCAAAAGGTGATGGAGACTCTTAAACTATATTTTGAACATAATGCGGTCGCGTGTGTCTATTCATGTCGACAACTCTGCACGGTTTCCGGCAAAGGCGAATACCGACACCAAATCTGATCTGACGCTCTCTCTCTATCTCCCCCTCTCGTCATTTACCTCTGAATATGATGTACATCTGTAATATAGTTATTGAGCGGAGCTCCTATACTACACTCTTGCTTTTTATTTACACGTACTCCTCCTGAACGGCAGGGAGTAATCCTAACGAAATTTTGCTCGGTCATAGTAGGCCTAACCATCTATGGGAAGGTATAAATCTGAAATGGTCCAAATCGGACATAAGGGTTCTGTCCTACGGCCCTTTAAAGTTACCATGTTATTTTAATAGGAGAAAAATATTTGGTTTGTTTACTGTGTGGTCGTCAGAGTGCACACCTGCGGGCACGTGACCTGTACTACCTGTGCCTGTCAAACCATCGATCGCGTCGACCATTATAAAGTATCTTGGGGTTGTTATGGACAAACAGCTCAAGTGGGGAAACCATATAGAACTTCTCAAAAGCAAACTTAGAAAAATGATCTATATCTTTTATGAACTCAGTGACAACTTAAACGAAAAAGAACTTAAAACTGTATATTATGCACATGTTCAGTCGTCTCTTCATTACGGTCTAATTGCATGGGGGGGAACGTTTAATTCAATTATAGAGCCATTGTCAATTGTTCAAAAATGTATAATTAAAGCCGGTCTAAAAAAACCAAAACAGTACTCTTCAAAGATGCTTTTTCAGGAAACGGGTTTGCTTACTATTAAACAATTATTTATGAAATCTCTTCTCTTGTACATGAAAGCAAATCCACACTTAATAATAACTCCAGTAACGCATAGGTATACAACTAGAAACTCGCAAAACATTGGTATACAGGTTCCTAAGATTGTAAAATCGATTAACAAAACAAATTCTTTCTTTTTAGCCAATGTCCTGTTCAGGAATGTCCCGTCCGAGATAAGGGAGGCACAGGTGTCGGTGAATGTGTACAAAGGGCGCCTCACCGCCTGGCTTTTGGAGATCGGTACAGATGCGTCTGAGCAACTCCTCATCTCCATATACCATTAACACCGCAGACTAACTAACACTGACGCAAAATACTTGACCCGACTATGCAAGTCTTTCTCCCGGCCGAACTGCTGATATCGTAAAATTTTTAGGAAATTCGCCAACTATAGTTTCTAAATGATTTATTTATTTGATTAATTAATTACTCACTTAAGATTATCCATTAAATTCAATCTTTGTTGTCTGTGCAGTTATTTAGTTTATACGCTTTAGAATCATAGATTGTTTCTTTTGGTTTTGTTATTAGTATAAAAGTAATGTGTATTAGCTTATTTTTATTCAGATAGTTTAGTTTTATTATACTGTAATATAGTTTTTGTTAAGTATGGTGCAATTTTTTATTTCAGACTCAGCTCTGCGCACAGTCCTTGGCCTATGCAGAGTTTTTATTTCATTTATGTTATCAATATTTGTACCTTGACATATTTTTTAAATAAACTTGATTTTGATTTTTGATTTGATTTGTGTTGATTATACAGCTAAGGATCAAATTTAACTGCAGACTGTTTCTATCAGATCTTTGTGGATACAATAGTTTCATGTAAAATTGTTGTTTTGTTTATTTTAGTGGTTTGTTTACCTTGGTACAAGAATGAAAAGCCACGTTTACGGAGAGGAGGTGCAAATCTTGGACGACGCACCATTTAATATCTTTTAAACGTATAATACCCCGTCGCAGCAAACCTGCGTACTCAGAGAATATTCTGATAAATATTCTTGTCTTATTAACAAAGAAATTTGTGATTGTATAATTAGTAATTAATGATATAATTAATAATCAGCGAATGAGCTGACCCAAAAGGTGAGTGAGCGCAGCGAACGACCTAAATCCTGACGGCGAGTGAGCCTAGCGAACAGTAATTTTTCTGTTAACTTTTTGCTGTTAAAGATCCCATTTCTTGATAAAATAAAAAAGTAGCTGGCTTATGTATAACAGACAAGTACCTTAACAGCTAGGGCCTACTTGCAATAGGCCTTAAAACCTACCATTTAAATGGAATTAATTTTGGTGTTTGAATGAGCATACGACTCATCCTTTAGGATAGCTGGCACCCCCAAACATTTGGACCTAAATCCGCCCATGATTACGTTAAAACAGAGTATTGAAAAATACAATTTAAAATATATAAATCATTGCACCAGCGAATGGCCGCCTCTCTACCAAATGATCGTTGTTTCCCAGGGAATGACCGGTCATTCATTGGTATCAAAATACCGACTATTTAGAATGAATATACCGTGAATGACCGATAAAAATTGGTAAATTAAGACAAAAGTCACCACACAAATCTAAATTGGAATAGGCTATAAAAATCTTGTCAAATAACCTATGATCCAATCCCTAAGAGATTGAAAATAAGTGAGAGATGTCATCATGTTATCTTATGGAAACTTGTTCTGCAGATCGGCCGCATATAGTCACGTCACTTTTGGTGGGGGGGGGGGGGGGGGAAGTATACAGGCCCGTTAGTTATCGTAGGCCCCGGGTAGAGGGAGTCGGCTGCCGGTCACGGGGTGAGGATGCTGTCAGGGGAGAGGAGGGGGGATCAGCTGATTGCTCTCTATGAGGACTAGGCTAGGCAGTACAACGGCACTATCGCCTGACTTCCTGTCACGTGCGAGTTCTATTTCTGCTGCCATTAACTGGTCGATGTGTCGTTTCCATACAACACCTGAATTCAGCTGAACTAAATACTAAAAGGTCAGCATCAGGTCACTCGGCAAAAGTGGTTTGGATTAAAAAATTTCAGAGTAAAATTGTTTGCTAATTACATTTACTGCTGCACAAGTATCAATTTCAAAACAAATAGGTTGGCTTTCAACTGAAACATTTACAGTTAAAGGCTTGACATTAATTCTTTCTGCCACATTTTCATTCATTTGAAATACATTAGGTACGTCCTCAATTACTTCAATATCTACTTTTCCCACATAGTTGTGGTTTTATTGCGATCTCTATTCGATTTCCATTTATGACTATAATGTTGTTTAAGATTAGATGTAGGCTTACTAAATCCATCACGAGAACGACACACTTTAGCAATGTGATTTTCCTGTCATATATATGACACACACAATCTTTTAGCTTACAATCTTTATTTATGTGCCCTATCTTGCCACAACAATAGCACTTCATGTTACACTTATTCACGTGACTGGAACCTCGATGTGTAGCTCGCTGCGAAGTTCCCGCAGAAGCTGTGTTTCCGCCGCCTTTTGAGGTGCTGCCGGCGGCGCCGCCTTTGGCACCCATCCGCTGCACTCTCCCGCCCCGTGAACAATACCGTGTGACTTTGACACTGCATCATTTTCCGCTGCCTCGATCGCTGAGATAAATTTCACCACCTTCTCGAAAGTCAAGTCGGCTTCCGCTAAGAGTGTCTGTTTGGTCGTTTCACTCCCAATACCGCTAACTAACCGATCGCGTAGATAGCCTAATCGTTCAAATTTGAACCAAACTCACAATAAATTGAACGATTTTTAAAAACTGAGATACTGTATCGTGCTCACGTTGATTTTGTTGACGAAATTTGTATCTTTCCGCTATTGAATATGGCTTAGGAGTTAGGATACAAGTGTTCCTTAACTATTTTAACTACCGGTAGGTAATCGTATGATTACTTGTTTGGTTTATCTGGAGTACACAACGGATCAAAATTATAAGTATTGGTCCTATACTACAGTCAGGGGCAAACCCAGGGGGTGGGGGGATATATCCCTCCAAAAAGAAGAAAAATATAAAAAAATACTAAAAAAATAAAAATATTCAATGACAATTGGTTAAATAGTATATTTTGTCTCAAGGGCCGAAAGTGTAGTTTTGGCGGTCCCGTAGACAATCAAGGGTTAGCAAAACGCTTTCGGCCGTTTTATGACGATATAACAAAAAATGCAACTTCCTTCTCTAAAACGGTGATCCTTCGACAGAATGCTACATTAACGAGTCTAACTCCATGTTTTAGCTAACGGAGAATCCAATTATATCATTATTACAGTTACGATTTCTTATAGTTTTCGCGCTACAAGCCAAAAGTCGGAAAAATGAATTTAATGTATTAAAGGCGTTATTTTAAACATATGGTGACTTTTAATGGTGTTAAAAAATTGCAAATAATCTCCTGAACAATTTTGGTCCTTATGTATTTTGTCGTATCTCATCAGATAAAAAAGCTTTATGACGATATGACAAAATTGCAATTTTCTTCTCTAAAATGGTGATCCTTCGACAGAATGCTACATCTAACGAGTCTAACTCCATGTTTTAGCACATGGAGAATCCAATTTTATCATTATTACAGTTTCGATTTCTCATAGTTTTCGCGCTACAAGCCAAAGTCGGAAAAACGAATTTAATGTATTAAAGGCGTTATTTCAAACATATGGTAACTTTTAATGGTGTTAAAAAATTGCAAATAATCTCCTGAACAATTTTGGTCCTTATATATTTTGTAGTATCACATCAAATAAAAAAAGTTTTATGACGACATGACAAAATTGCAATTTTCTTCTCTAAAATGGTGATCCTTCGACAGAAGGCTACATCTAACGAGTCTAACTCCATGTTTTAGCGCATGGAGAATCCAATTTTATCATTATTACAGTTTCGATTTCTTATAGTTTTCGCGCTACAAGCCAAAAGTCGGAAACGAATTTAATGTATTAAAGGCGTTATTTCAAACATATGGTAACTTTAATGGTGTTAAAAAAATACAAATAATTTCCTGAACAATTTTGGTCCTTATGTATTTTGTCATATCTCTTCAGATAAAAAAGTTTTATGACGATATGACAAAATTGCAATTTTCTTCTCTAAAATGGTGATCCTTCGACAGAATGCTACATCTAACGAGCCTAACTCCATGTTTTAGCACATGGAGAATCCAATTTTATCATTATTACAGTTTCGATTTCTTATAGTTTTCGCGCTACAAGCCAAAAGTCGGAAAAATGAATTTAATGTATTAAAGGCGTTATTTTAAACATATGGTAACTTTTAATGGTGTTAAAAAATTGCAAATAATCTCCTGAACAATTTTGGTCTTTATGTATTTTGTCGTATCACATCAAATAAAAAAAGTTTATGACGATATGACAAAATTGCAATTTTCTTCTCTAAAATGGTGATCCTTCGACAGAATGTTACATCTAACGAGTCTAACTCCATGTTTTAGCACATGGAGAATCCAATTTTATCATTATTACAGTTTCGATTTCTCATAGTTTTCGCGCTACAAGCCAAAAGTCGGAAAACGAATTTAATGTATTAAAGGCGTTATTTTAAACATATGGTAACTTTTAATGGTGTTAAAAAATTTCAAATAATCTCCTGAACAGTTTTGGTCCTTATGTATTTTGTCGTATCTCATCAGATAAAAAAGCTTTATGACGATATGACAAAATTGCAATTTTCTTCTCTAAAATGGTGATCCTTCGACAGAATGCTACATCTAACGAGTCTAACTCCATGTTTTAGCACATGGAGAATCCAATTTTATCATTATTACAGTTTCGATTTCTTATAGTTTTCGCGCTACAAGCCAAAAGTCGGAAAACGAATTTAATGTATTAAAGGCGTTATTTCAAACATATGGTAACTTTTAATGGTGTTAAAAATTGCAAATAATCTCCTGAACAATTTTGGTCCTTATATATTTTGTCGTATCACATCAAATAAAAAAAGTTTTATGACGATATGACAAAATTGCAATTTTCTTCTCTAAAATGGTGATCCTTTGACAGAATGCTACATCTAACGAGTCTAACTCCATGTTTTAGCACATGGAGAATCCAATTTTATCATTATTACAGTTTCGATTTCTTTTAGTTTTCGCGCTACAAGCCAAAAGTCGGAAAAACGAATTTAATGTATTAAAGGCGTTATTTCAAACATATGGTAACTTTTAATGGTGTTTAAAAAATACAAATAATCTCCTGAACAATTTTGGTCCTTATGTATTTTGTCATATCTCATCAGATAAAAAAGTTTTATGACGATATGACAAAATTGCAATTTTCTTCTCTAAAATGGTGATCCTTCGACAGAATGCTACATCTAACGAGTCTAACTCCATGTTTTAGCACATGGAGAATCCAATTTTATCATTATTACAGTTTCGATTTCTCATAGTTTTCGCGCTACAAGCCAAAAGTCGGAAAACGAATTTAATGTATTAAAGGCGTTATTTGAAACATATGGTAACTTTTAATGGTGTTAAAAAATTTCAAATAATCTCCTGAACAATTTGGTCCTTATGTATTTTGTCGTATCTCATCAGATAAAAAAGCTTTATGACGATATGACAAAATTGCAATTTTCTTCTCTAAAATGGTGATCCTTCGACAGAATGCTACATCTAACGAGTCTAACTCCATGTTTTAGCACATGGAGAATCCAATTTTATCATTATTACAGTTTCGATTTCTTATAGTTTTCGCGCTACAAGCCAAAAGTCGGAAAACGAATTTAATGTATTAAAGGCGTTATTTCAAACATATGGTAACTTTTAATGGTGTTAAAAAATTGCAAATAATCTCCTGAACAATTTTGGTCCTTATATATTTTGTAGTATCACATCAAATAAAAAAGTTTTTATGACGACATGACAAAATTGCAATTTTCTTCTTAAAAATGGTGATCCTTCGACAGAATGCTACATCTAACGAGTCTAACTCCATGTTTTAGCACATGGAGAATCCAATTTTATCATTATTACAGTTTCGATTTCTTATAGTTTTCGCACTACAAGCCAAAAGTCGGAAAAACGAATTTAATGTATTAAAGGCGTTATTTCAAACATATGGTAACTTTTAATGGTGTTAAAAAATTGCAAATAATCTCCTGAACAATTTTGGTCCTTATGTATTTTGTCGTATCTCATCAGATAAAAAAGTTTCATGACGATATGACAAAATTGCAATTTTCTTCTCTAAAATGGTGATCCTTCAACAGAATGCTACATCTAACGAGTCTAACTCCATGTTTTTTTAGCACATGGAGAATCCAATTTTATCATTATTACAGTTTCGATTTCTTATAGTTTTCGCGCTACAAGCCAAAAGTAGGAAAAACGAATTTAATGTATTAAAGGCGTTATTTCAAACATATGGTAACTTTTAATGGTGTTAAAAATTTTCAAATAATCTCCTGAACAATTTTGGTCCTTATGTATTTTGTCGTATTTCATCAAATAAAACAGTTTTAGGACGATATGACAAAAAATGCAATTACCTTCTCTAAAACAGTGATCCTTTGACAGAATGTTACATTTATTGAGTCTAACTCCATGTTTTTAGCACACGGAGAATCCAATTTTACCATTATTACAAAAAAAATTGGTTTTTAAATACTACTAAAATGTTGCATTGATAGCTGTTAGGAGTGGAGTGAATTTCTAGAAGGACTTTTAATATTTCCCACCTACATCATTGGCTCCCATCTACCAGAATATCCGACGATAGTATGACTATTTTAAACAATTACAATAGAATGGAGCTCCAGTTTTTTTCACGATAAATTCACTACCTACTGGATTGGCCGATGCTCTGAAGATGTTTCGTCTCTTTTAAAAGTCAACATCATTCCCAAGACCTTTTCGGGCCATCTTTTCTTCGGGCTATGTGAGGGACAAGGTTTAATTCTACCAATTCCTCGATAACTACTAGAACTGTGTTAAGGAATTAATTACTACTAGTAAACGTGTTGCTCGAAATCGAGCAATTTATTTTAATACAATACAAATGTTACTTTTATCTCTAAATCATTGATGTCCGACCAATCCAATATTGTGAATATCTGCAATCACCACAACTACACGTATTTACAGCTGATTATTAACAGATGTTTAAAATGCTTTATTCAATCCCAATGTTATTTAAATGGGAAATTTTGGGATTTCAATGGTGGATAACACCTTTATTTTCCGTCAGATTCTCTTCAGTTTTTGGCGGAAACAACTACAGACTAAGCCCTATCCAACGACACCAAAAAATTGAAAATCGGTTGAAAATTGAAGAAGGAGTTCTCAAGACAAAAAAACCCTTAGCGTATTAAATAAGTATGGATTTCAATCGTTTGTAGAAAATGTTGTTAATGTAAAAAATAAACCAGAATTCAGCTTTTTGTATTACTAGACTTGAATTGTAATGTTAAACAAAATCATTCCAGTTATATAAAAGTGAGTCATTTAAGATTAACTGCGAGATTCTCAAAAGTACAGCGAGTGTCGGTAAGCCTAATTAAAGTTCATTATGTTACTTATGATTTTGTCTGCAATGAGATGCAAAATTTGCTCCGTTCTTATGATGATCATCTGTACTATGCTGAAAGGAACAAGTTAATACCATGGTTAGTTTCTTTTGTTAATTGTAATCTGGCTATCAAAACTTTCATATTATGGCAGGTAGCTCAAGAGACGCGATGCGCTGAGGAGACGGAATCGAGTGAGCCTAGCGAACTAAATAAACCTGACGGTAAGTGAGCGTAGCAGCTCTCCTGAAGGACAAAAAATCCTTAGGTTGGCATTGCAAGGCATGCCGGGTAAGCTAGTTCATTTATAAACCACCAACGTTAAGAAAAAGGCTCGTTTTTAAGGCGGCAGTGAAATCAGGACTTTAGAAAGTTGTTATCGCAAAGGGGGAGCTATACTTAACACTGCGCAAAACTTGGCAACGCAGTGGAGGAAGTCAACAGTTGTTCAAAATATTCTCCCAAGTACCAAAATCGACACACACCGCCACTATCCCTTACACGTATATATTCTCACAAAGTACATTCATCCCACACGAAAAATAAGCTCGCAAGGGACAAAAATGTCCACACACTCATATGGATACTGCTTACAGCGCGGCCCTGGTGAACACTCTCAGAACTAAGCTGGAGGTCCTTCCGAGCATATGGTCAGATTTGAATGATTCTTATACTCCCATGATCGTTAGGTAACGGAGATAGCCAATATCACTATCTGCACTTCCGAGCATATGCTCACAAAGGTGCATATGCTCGGAAGTGGTGTGTGGTGCGGGAGAATATGCTCACAAGGGCGGCAATGTCGGTTCACACACACACACACACACACACACAGACATCACTCTGAAAACCACTTTTTTGGACTCAGGGGGCACCAAAATGGATAAATCCACCAACAACTCAAATTCGAAAATTTTGACGAAAACAATACTTTCTCCATATACTATAGTATAGAGGGAGAAAGTAAAAGGCATAGAATGTCATCGGACAGATCCAAGTGGCTGTAGACATCAATTAGCAGGGCAAATACAGCGTCACAGGTGGACATGTGCTTCCGAAAACCAAATTGTTTGTCGGTAAGAATATTTTTAGATTCAATGTAGGCCAGAAAACGCCTCAAAAAAACAATCTCGAAGATCTTCGCAAAGCAGGACTGCACAGAAATCGGACGGTAATTTTTTACTGAGTGAGCATCGGCCTTCTTCAGCACGGGAACAACCCTGTACGTCTTCAGCTTTTGAGGGAAACATCCAGTTTCGAAAGATTTGTTTATTATGCAAGCAAGAGCATCAAAAATGTTTTCATTACAAGTCTTCAAGAGGCTACAAGGAACCTGGTACACATCAAAGCTTTTTTTCGATCCCAGTGAAAAAATTATTTCTTTAACCTCAGCGGCCGAGGTAGGGTTCAGCATAAAACTTCCCTCTCCAAAACCATCGGGTATGTCCGGAGCGGTGTTATCACTAACCAGCTTAGAGACCTCCTCCACAAAATAATTACAAAAATAGTTAACCACAGTAACAGGGTTTGTCACTAGAACATCGTCAATTTTCAAACTCAGATTGGTGTGAGTGTTAAAATTCTCCTCACTCAATGTGCGAACTACAGCCCAAGATTCCTTGCTAGTGTTGTTTGAAGATAAAATTTTATCTCCAAAAAAGGACCTTTTAGACTCCACAACAAGACGAGAGTGAGAGTTTTTTGCACGTTGATAGGCCACCTTAATTTTATCCGTAACCCCAGCAGATCTCGCTCTCCAATACAATTCCAACAGGGCTTCATGAGAGCAAACAATCTCATCATTTATCCAAGCGGGGTTAAGTTCATTCTTAATCTTAAAAGTAGAAGTCGGAAAGCTCACATCAAAAACATACATAAAAGTTGAGTAGAAATCATCAAACAGGTAATCAACAGTAAAAGAATTCAAATTGCCGACAGGCATCCATACCTCAGATTTAGAAAGGATCTGGAACATTTCATGAGTGGCTGCAGTGAATTTTCTTCGAACAACTTTCTTGGCTATGTCTTTAGACATTTTATTGGTATTAAGGGACACCGATAAAAGATGGTGGTCCGAAATATATGTAGGCCGAGCACACGGCATGGAAAATTGACCTATAACGTCACGGTCAATGACAAAATAGTCCAATTGGGTCCTAGAATTACCCTGGATACGGGTGGGCCCTTCAAAAATTATACATAAATTGTAGCTTTCAAACAGATCAGTCAAAAGCTGTTTTTCCTAAGAGCCAGAGAGGTTGTCAACATTAAAATCAGCACAAATAAATATCGGTGCATTAAAACTCTGTCTTAGTAAAGACAACAAAATATCGAAGCGGTCGATGAAATTCAAGTAATTTGCATCATAAGGAGGCCGATATACCACAAGTATAATTAACTGGAATTTTTTCAGAGTCAATAATCCTAGGCAAAATTAAAAAGTTCCTTCACAGCATAAATCGTCAGCATCTTTAAAGGACAGAGGCTTAATAGAAAGCCTTGAGTCATTTTTTACAAGAATGGCAACACCGCCGCCAGTGCGGTTTGGTCTAGAGTATTCCTTAATAGTTTTATAACCAGTCAGTTTAAATGATTTCAATTTATTTTCATTAAGCCAAGTTTCGGCAACACACATTAAATCAGGCATCTCATTAAATAAAATAACCTGTAAGTTTTCAATCTTGTTAAAAATCGATCTAATATTTAGAAAATCAAACCTAAAACTAGTATCACAGTTTATTGGCACCTGAGGGTAACATGAGTCAGGGCCTACTTGCCTTTTTTTGGACTTGCTGCAGTACCTAAGGGCCTAACCTTAGGCCTACCATTTACTTCAGAGTTTTTTCCAGCTTCACTAGGTTTATTGTCAGGCCTAGGACTGGCCTTAGGATTTTGTTTTCTAGGCTGCAAAAATTTACAAACAAGGATTCCTTCTGGCCAGAATTGGCTGTCCATTAACTTATCAAAGCAATTGGAAGGTACACCTACCTTAAAAGAAGCGTACCCTTGATACTTTGTAGTAAGCTTCTCACATTGGATCTGGGGTTTGTTACATAAACCCAAGTCACTCACATATTCTATTACACTTTCAGCTTCCACCGTTGCCTCGAAACGTGAAAGAAAGACCCATGACGTCCTCTGGACTACTGGAAGTTTCACTGTTGCTTTAGCCTTTCCAATAAATGCTTTATTAACTGTCCTAGGCTGCGTACGCGACTGGGGACCTAGTCGCTCAGAATTTATAGGTTCACCATTTTCTACAATCGTTCGAGTTGAATACGGTGCACAAGCACGATTATTTCTCTTTCTCGATATTATCTTCCAATCATTGGATTCGTTAATGTGCGGAAAATCCTCTTCACAAACAATTAAATCGCTATTACTCTTGACATCAATAGACATTACACTATTAGACGCTTCACGGCCATCTTGGAATTGGAGTCGGATGTCCTCATCGTCATTGCCAGTCGGTGACGCAACGCCACTCTTGCCAACCGACCCACTTGAAACATTGGATAATCCTGCTACTCCTAACCTTGCGACGTCATCATTACTGGTTACGTCAGAGTATTTTTTAACTTCCGGCGGAGTCACATTGCCATTTAACCTCTTAATATTACTTGAAATAAAATTCAACTCATTTTTAATATTAAAATTCTTAGTAACAACATTGCCAACTAATTTCGTAAGTTTTCCAATAGATTCCAAGAGATTACAGTAGTCATCTAAGCTGACAGTGTGCTCCTTTAAACTAACTAACCTCTCAGAACAAGATACGCACATCCATTTCAATATTCCTTCATTGTCTTGAATAACTTGAAAATTATCATTGCTAATGCCCGCACAATTAAAATGAAACAATTCATTACAAAAACCATCGCACTGGAGGCCTGGATGACCTCTATTTACTATTTTCAAGCACACCTATTTACTATTTACCTATTTACTATTTTTAAGCAAAAAAAAAAAAAAAATTAAAAATAAAACATAATTAAAAAAAAAATTTAACATAAATTGGGATGAACATTTTATTTTGAAGCTATAAAAATATCACTGTGATTATTAATTAACGTAATAGTAAAAGTAGGCCTATATTATGTTTTCCACTTTAAAACTAAAAACTGCTAGCTACAGGCTTTATAAACAAAGTTTCATAGGGCCTACAAAACAATTGAAACAAATTGTTTCAAATACACACTTACAGCAAAAAAGGTTATTTTGCAATTCTATAAAAGTAGTTAAAACAATTAAAATAAAAAATTACCAAACTAATAAATCATATTAATAGCAAAAGAGGTTGTTAATGGGAACTTTGCTGTTATTTCTTGCTCAGGAAATGATCTCTTTCAGAGAACTGATTCATAATCAGGACTAATTTTACACATGCACAAATAACGGTCACGACACAAACTATTTTGACTTGACTGGATTTTGGCTTTAACGAACGAATACACCAACTGCCAAAGAAATTGATTTAACCTCGTTGGAATACACAGATTGTGTTCCAGTGTTACCAAGTGATGAACTTCATATTCTCCGTGTAAATGACAAAATTAATTTTCCCTCGCATTTCATTGTTTCTGTGGATCATGTCTTAAATGTCTTAAATACAGAACTTAAAATAGGCCTAATTCAAGGGTGCAGACGGGTACTGGACACAAAATCATTATAAATTATAAAAAAATTTGTTTGGAAAATAAGTTTTAACTTAAAATAATTTAATTTGTTAAGTTGGTAGGAAATTGCTTTAGTAAGGAAGAAGTAAAGCTACCTATTGGGGTCTCTCAAATTGTGATTAAAGGCGTTGTAACGCAGAACTAAGCTGACCAAACGGCTGTCGGCATAACGTAGTTAAAAAGTGTTTTTTTTGTGAATTAATTTTTTTTTTCCTTTGTTCCTCGCGTAACACTGGTTGAGAAACACTGCTCTAAGAGGTCGTAAAAAGTATAAAGGCACATACACATAGATCAATGGACGAACACAATACATCTTGGCCATAAGGTTAATTATTATTCACAGTGTTGCAGGTACAAGTGCAGGTCTGGACTGAGATTAATTGTTTACCTAGTAATTTTTAATTCTAATTTGCAGGCAACGTCATGTCCCGCACACTCATGGGGGGCAGAGCCGAGCGTAACGAGTTTTTGTTACTCCACGCCTTTACTGAGAAAGACTACATTATCCCTGACAAGCAGTATGGCAAGAAACCTCTCAAGGTGATTAATGGATAATGCAAGTAGTGAACTACTGTATACAAATGGTGTGGAAGAACAACCGCTCAAATTGAACAAGAAACATATCCTGTTTAAAGAGCTTATAAATGGTTTTGTTTCTGAACCATTCTAGCTCTTGCGTATTTTTTTACAGATTAGTGTCTTGGCCTAGGATAAGAAACTTAAAAATGAAGTAGGAAATACTTACAAACAGTATCTACTAGCCTTCCAAGATCCCCCAATATCACAAAGTTTCTCCTTTAAAAAAGTATTTTTAATCTATAAGAAATAATTATAATTCCATTATGTTTTTGGAGCTATGATGAAGGCCTACTACCTTTTAGTAGTTTTGCAAGATTTTCTCAAAATTTTCACTAATCTTTGCACAGGCCCCTAGCACCTAACTTTTGATCCAGAAATTTAAGTAAGTGAGAAATCCAGTGCTGGGCCACCAAATGGGTTTAAAGTCTTACAAAGCTAATTTAGAAATCCATCTGTTTCCTTTTTCTTGGCTGACACCCTATATTTCTTAAGTATGCCTGCATAATTTTTCTTATCCAATTTGTTGTAAATAATAAACTTAATTTTCGCAGGGAGATCCAAATGATGAGGAGTCGCTAGCAGAGGGAGAGCAGCCCAAGAAGGGGTCCGGCCGCAAGAAGCCTGCGTATGCGGGAGGTCTAGTGTTGGACCCTAAGGTGGGCTTCTATGACAAACTCATTCTGCTGATGGACTTCAACTCGCTGTACCCGAGCATCATACACGAGTACAACATCTGCTTCACCACCGTCACCAAAATCATCACCGAGAGTGTGAGTATTGAAGCTTTATATTTTGTTAGACCATAACTTTGGTTGGTTTTGGTTAAAACCCATATAGACAGTTGCCAGGTGATGGATGAAAATAAATTAACTTTCAAGGCTAAAGGTAAAGAGGCAGTAAAAGAAGTCTCACCTTGACACATGTCTTATTAACTTCAAATGAGTTAGATACTTCTAAGTTTTATTTTATTTTAAATCTAGTCCAATTCTATATTGTACATTAAACATAATTGTACATACTTAATATCTGTTATGCAAATAATTTGATAAAACCGTAATTAATTTCTTCTTTGAAAGAATAGTAGCGGCGGCATGTTTGACATTAAGGTCGTGCAGCCACAAGCCTAGTCTAGCGGGGGGCATTAGAAGGCTATGTGGCGCTCTACACTTTCTACAAGGTGAAGAGCAGATGGCCTGCTAATTTACTGCAGACGTTAATTCAGTTTCATTTTACAACTCTACCGGTATAAGTATTTTAAATAACTGCCCATTTTTTTACTGGAGTTTAATTTAATATTAGTTGTTCTTTAAAATTACATAGATAATTTTTAAATCAATTGAATTTAAATTACGGCAAATAAAAAATACTCTTACATTTAACTTTTTTATCCTATACTATAATACGAGCAATGTCTGAAGGGATGTGTGTTCCACGATCTTGAAATCTAGCGGGTACATTTTGCTTAAACTTTGCATTTAAGAGTGTTTTGGTCCAAAAATAAGTTTAGAAACAACCTCAATCCCAGGAAAAATCAAATTTGGTCTAAATTTAAGTTTTAAAATCGTAATTTTTAACATTTGTCTTATGGGTTGCTATTTTGGTAACGAAATAACAAATAAAAATAACAAATATAAGGAACATTAATTTTAAGCATAGTTTACGGAATAGTTATAACATAATAAATGGTTTAAGGCACAAAAAAATTATTGAAAAGCAATTTTTCCATACACAATCATAAGGTTGTGAATTAGTGTTATAGTATCTACAGCCCTTAGTTTAAGACAAACTGTTTACAAATCTGGATAATTAAGTGAAATGCTATTTAAGAGTGTTCTTGGTTAATCTGTAAGCGCATTAAGTCAGGTTACTACACCTTTCCACTTTTATTTCAGAAACAATCTTGTTGATGTCAGACATTATTTGTATTTTAGAATTGATACATGTATTTCAGAAAAATAATTAAATGCAGATTAGTGATTTTCATTTCAGACATTGTCAATTGAATTTAATATTAATAATTTTATTCAAGAAATAATAAATTGTATTTCAGAAATCATAAAATAGGCTTCAGATTGATAAGTAAGTTTGATTTCAGAAAAAAAACTGCAGTAATGAAAACTACCGCCAGCACTTTTTATTTGACATATAAAAGCCGACATTGAATATATTTCCAGATTATATAGTATATGATGTACTCTTAAAATTAAATAACTCTCTCTGAAATACAATTTATTTTCTAAAATAAAGATAATATGTTCTGAAATTAAATTAACTGTTCCGAAATTTAAGTGATACATTCTAAATTTAAATTATTAAAACGGAAATACATTTGATATATTTCAAAATAAAATTATGTGTTTTGAAATTAAACTGACTATTCTGAAATTCAAATTATACACTCTCAATTTAAATTATTAAAACTGAAGTTCAAATAACTATTTCTGAAATGAAATTTTCAAATCTGAAATTAAACTAACACATTTTGAAATAAAGGTGAAAAAGGTGTAGTCAGGAGTAAAAAAGGTTTGTTGCTTGTAGAATTGATGACAACAAAATAGAAGGGATGACACATTAAATTTTTAATTTATTGGTCATGGGACGACAAATGGGTCACACATTAAGAGGCGGTTT
>CM061534.1:95986342-96036463 GCA_030545055.2 Neoaliturus tenellus | reverse complement strand
TTTTCAAGGCCAGTATTGTTACTTAAGAAATGTATATGTCCCAGCACTGGGCTAAGAAATTTAATTTCACTGTGGGATTGTACAAAGACAAACATGTTTTTCGTATTAAACTGTGTTCAGTGACATAACCCACGAAGTTCTTATTTCTATAACGATAAAACATTATACCTCAAGTTGTTGGCCATAAATTTCAGTTTTATGTCTTTCAGTGATAGCACCGGCTCTGCTTATCTTATATTCCATTTTATTGGAATTGTCGAAAGAAATATCCTAACTTTCTATGAAAAATGACCTCTTTATTTCAAATTATTATTAAATGATCGGAAACTTATGATTCAAAACAATGTAGTCAGTATCAATTTTGTAGAAAGTAGAAAATGTGGTTTTGAAAGTCCTAGTCGTAATCATGGTCTTCAAGAATACTAAAGAGGCGGTTTGAGAGCTCGCGTTTAGCTTAATCCCGGGCGTAAATACCGGTTATAACCGGATTTTGCGCGTCAGCTTAAAAATCGGGTTCGGGAGCTCGGGTTTACGCGTGCCGCAGCGTAAAGATAACTCCGAGCTAAATATGGGAGGGATAAACTGCGGCTGAACTGTTCGGGTTTGAGAGACATGGTTTAGGTAATCCGGGAGTAAAAGATAATCTTTGTGGGTTTGAGAGTCCGAGTTGTAGCGCAAATAAGATAAACTCGAGTATGAAAGGAGCGATTTTGGGCGGCAACTTAGACCTGCCAGGGGGCAGGTCTAACTGGAGCGTAACTTTATTATTACGTATTTCATGCTTGCTATCATCACTGAGTTGATAATAATGCTATATTTAAGTTAACCGTGACATTCTAAAACATATTTACGTCTAAAAATTCATATTTTTTGTTTTTATTTCGTTTTTATTTTTGCCCGTGATTACGTTTAGGCTTTTTAAGCTACTGCTGTACTATGAAATAAAAATCAAATGAATATAAAGTTATTGTTTATATGGTAAATTAATTTGGTAAACGATAAATGCTATTTAATTTTTGGCGGATTTGTCCAGTTTAGTGATTGAATTTATGAAAAACTTGTTGCAAATTAATCAAGCTATAAACATATAAACATTAAACAATATTCATACAGTTTAAAGTTACGACACAATGTATTATCCATAAACCTGTGAAAATAAAAAATATAGTTTGTAGGTAGGCACACGTATAGATAACTTGGAATAACTTGGCCCTTGATGGCCATTACAGGTCAAACAATTGGAGTGGAGTGACGGATAAACCTTAATAACTTCCACAAGGAGTATTTTCTCAAGACTCAGGTTGTTTTGATTTTGATTTTTTATTTGATTTTCCTGTACCTAAACGTGTAATTTCCCAAAATCTTAATGCCAGCAAAATAGGTAATATTTTACGTCGTATATTTTTAGGTCTGTAATCCGTTAAATAAAATTATATATGGAGGGGGAAATGAAATAAATAAGGGTCGAATTCGAATTATACAGAATATCCTAATTCAATAAACTTCCAAAACGCCCAAAAAATCATCACAAATGTTATCCTCAACTGAATCACGAGCACTTCCTAAATGCAAGACAATGTTTTGCTTCGACAGATGATGGAAGACGCCACAACAACTACATTCCACTGATAACGAACGTGAACTGCATGGGGGGCCATTTACTCAACGTAAAGTTTTTCTAAATCTTTATTTGTATTTTTGCTGCTTATACAGAAATTACGCTATCCCCCTAATTATGTATAACACAAAAACATTTTATATAAAGTATTTAAATGTAGAGGGGTTTTGTCCTTATGCGTTGTCAGTGTCTATGGCGCATAAACATATTGTGAAGCTTTAAATTTAATGCCAGATAATTTTATTATACCAAGTATACGACCATTAACACCGGCACAGCGGCAATAGCAAAGAGCTTTTATAAGAACTATATAGATCAACAGCTGACTAGAGAAGGTTTGGTTTCCTTCAATACAGATTCGATTCAGGTAACAAATAATACAATAAATTATTAATTTCTAGTGTTCAAGTAACAATATAGTTTTTCATACATTGTTGTAAAACCACCCCACCACCTCACCGTATCGCCAATTCCATGGTTTGGGGTGGGCGAGACGGCCTTGTAGACAGCCGGGCGCCGGGGTTCCGGCTGGCCGTTGCCAACCTTCCGGCACAGATTCCCTGCGATTCCCTGCCCTTCAACCGCCAGCCAGAGTTGCGCGCGAACAAGGATAAACTCGAGCGGAAGAAGTTACGCGCGAGCTCTCGAACCCAATTTTTTACTCATGACTAAGTTAACCCACGCTTAGAGATATTCCCGGACTACCTAGGCGCGAGCTCTCAAACCGCCTCTAAATTTTTAACTTATTGTTCATACCGTACACATTTTATTTATTTATTATTCTATTATTTATTTTCAAGGAGGAAGGTGTAGTTGTGACTGTAGAACCTCCAGATGCTGATGAAGAACTTGGAATTCTTCCAACTGAAATCCGCAAACTCGTTGAAAGCAGAAGAGAAGTCAAGAAAATGATGAAAGCTCCTGGCATTTCTCCTGATTTAAAAATGCAGGTAAGTGTGTATTTTCAAGTTTTTTCCAAGGAACTTTTAGCTGTTTGATAAAATAGATGTATTTTAATCCAGCTTATAATCTATATGACTAAAAAATAATAAAACAACAACCACAACCACAGTTTATGATTATTAGTGTCTTATTTTGATAAATAAAAGATTGTCCCAATGTGATTTGCTAGTTTGCTGCAGGTAACCTGTATTACATAGGCCTAGCTAATGAAGTTGGAATTTATTTTGACATATTGATTATTTTTTTTTTATGTTTCAGTACAATATTAGGCAATTAGCCTTGAAGCTGACAGCCAACAGTATGTATGGATGTTTAGGCTTTTCAAATTCAAGATTCTATGCCAAACCCATCGCTGCACTTATTACTGGTAAGTTTTATCAGTTTTACGTAGTTAGTTTAAGTAAGTCATGGCCAATTAAATCCACTTAATTTTTTATTTATTCATTTACATTGTCTAGCCATGCCCTTACATGCAGTGTTTGTCTGGGCTGTAGACTTGTCGTTCAGTTCCTTAATTACTATTTACATGGCATAATAATGTCTAAAAATAAACACGGTCCTCCATCTGGGAAAATAAATAACAACCTCTGACATTTGACATGCAATAAAGATTCATCTAGAAATCAAGATATTGTGATTTAGGTACTCAGAGAGGCTGTAGAAGCGGTCAACCGCATTTCTTTGTTAGTGATTCTTGGTTCTTTAATGTTGGTGGGACATTTGTTGTAAATCTCTAAGCACAAATATGACGAAGATTTTTCTAGAAAAGTTGTTCTATGGATTGAGGTACTGTAATGTTTTTGAGTTTCGTGTGTGATAATGATGATTGTTATTGAAGAATTTTTCTGAATTGGTTCTCACAAAAAGGAAGCACTGTCAAATATGTAGAGATGGAAGTGGTAGGATGTGATGCATTTTGAAGAGCGGTCTACAAGAATCCCTGGGGCCGGCACCTGATAGCAATCTGATGACCCTCTTTTGCATTCTGAAATTTCCAGTTGAGTCTGATTTTTCCCCATTAATGCATTAGTGGTAACTTTTTTACAGCCAAGGGTCGCGACATCCTGACCAACACCAAAGATCTTGTGCAGAAGTTAACCTACGAGGTTATATATGGAGACACCGACTCGATCATGATCAATACGAATATCCTTGAGTATGATCAAGTGTTCAAAATCGGCAACAAGGTAAGAGACAAAAATCATACTATGTAATTTGTATGAAAATATTTCATTTCTTTACTGTATGCCAAGATTAACAAATACATTTACCAAAACAAAAAAATAAAATAGTAATACAGGGACAGATAAATAAAAAATCTAAGGTGAATTGTTACTATTTAAAAAAATACATAGCCTTAGAATATATTTTCGCTAGGCCCCTATATATTATTACCTTTGTAAAAATGTTATATTTTTAGGACTATCTTTCTCTTTAAAATTTCATCCATATTTAGAAAGTGTTTAAAAATTGAATCATAGTGGAATGTTAGCCTCCGTATTACCAATAAATGCAATTAATAGTTTAAATACCTGCATTGTGGCAATGAAAATGTTGTCGCGCAACCAGTTTCAACTCATACAAGGAATAATCATTCATGGTTTCTCTTCATACAAAGAACGTCAAAGTTATTAAAAGTTTAGTAAATAAACATGCTCGTACGGATACATTGCAAATAAATAAATAAAGACACGGACACAAACATAGGCAAACAGAAACACTTAACGACTGATTCTAATACTGATGTGGCTGTGGCAAAATGATGCAATACCAGTGGCGGTGGAGTCTATATTTTTGCTATATATTATTACCTTTGTAAAAATGTTATATTTTTAGGACTATCTTTTTCTTTAAAATTTCATCCATATTTAGAAAGTGTTTAAAAATTGAATCATAGTGGAATGTTAGCCTCCGTATTACCAATAAATGCAATTAACAGTTTAAATACCTGCATTGTGGCAATGAAAATGTTGTCGCGCAACCAGTTTCAACTCATACAAGGAATAATCATTCATGGTTTCTCTTCATACAAAGAACGTCAAAGTTATTAAAAGTTTAATAAATAAACATGCTCGTACGGATACATTGCAAATAAATAAATAAAGACACGGACACGAACATAGGCAAACAGAAACACTTAACGACTGATTCTAATAATGATGTGGCTGTGGCAAAATGATGCAATACCAGTGGCGGTGGAGTCTAGATAGTCATGTATTTAAACCATTAATAAGAGTTATTTTATATACGAGGGCTATTCAGAAAGTAAAGAACGTTTCCACCTTACGCCGCAAGGCGCGTACGTATCGAATATATTAAGGTATGAGAGCACTCGGGGCCTCAGTGGCTATCCAGCTGTGACACTAGGAGCATCGTCGCGCTGCTAGTTTTCTTTATTTTTAAATTCAAAATGGCGGCTCCCGTAAAAAATGCCGCCAGTTGCGAAGTGCGATCGGTAACACGGTTTTTGTTGGCTAAAACCTTAAAACCGATAAAGATTTATCAAAAAGTGTGCGAGGTGTGTGGGAACAATGTCTTGAATGAAAGTTTTGTGCGTAAGTTGTGTATTCAGTTTACAAATGACCAAACCAGTACTTGATGAGCAGTAGAGTGGACGACCGAGCATTGTGACTGACGATTGTGGTCACTAAAGTTGAAGAGAAGATCCGTGAAACCCGCTGCTCCTCCATAAAGGAGCTTTCGTTATCTTTCCCTCAAGTTTTACGGACTTTGCTGTGTTGAAATTGAAAGAATATAAATCGATAAATCTCTATCGGTTTTAAATTTTTTGCCAACAAAAACCGTGTTATCGATCGCACTTCGCAACTGGCGGCATTTTTTACGGGAGCGGCCATTTTGAATTTAAAAATAAAGGAAACTAGCAGCGCGACGATGCTCCTAGTGTCACGGCTGGATAGCCACTGAGGCCCCGAGTGCTCTCATATCCTAATATAGGTGATACGCGCGCGCCTAGCGGCGTAAGGCGGAAACGTTCTTTACTTTCTGAATAGCCCTCGTAATTAGGGTAACTATTGGCGGACAGGATAAGCAGGCTTACCTTTAAAAGTGGATCAGCAGTCTATAGCACAAAGGAATATACACAAGAAAACAAGAACTGGAATACCACAAGGCTACTGGCCTTTTTTACAACATGGAGGAATTGAAAAAGTCCATTTCATCCTCTCCATCTTGAAAAAAGGCCAGTGGCCTTTGAATATTCAAGTTTTTGTTTTGTTATGCGTACTCATTTGTGGTACAGGCCCACACTATCTAAGGCAAGCCTGCTTGTCTTGTCCATCATTAATTATCCCCACAAGGCAATTAGCCTTATGTTAAACTGACTTTTCTGCTCAACTAGATAAAGGCAGAGGTGAACAAAATGTACAAACACGTGGAGCTGGATATCGACGGGGTGTTCAAGTTCATGTTGCTGCTGAAAAAGAAGAAGTACGCGGCAGTGTCGGTGACCCGGCTGCCAAGCGGGGAGCTTGTGTGCACAGAGGAGATCAAGGGGTTGGACATGGTGCGGAGGGACTGGTCGCAGCTGGCGGCCGAGGCGGGCAAGTGAGTTGCCAGAACTTCACAGTCTGACACCATCCTAATCCCCTCAATCCTACCTCACCACTCTAAATCAGGTCTGCTCTCTGTCTCTGATATTTACCATAAATTACTTTCTTAACAACTTATGTTATGGCCTTGCACTATTTTTTCTGATTTTTAGTGTTTCTTTAGATCAGTCTGGTCATATTGTCAATTTGTATTGTTCTGAAAAATAGTGACTGTTACTACCTTCTAGTATAATAGGTGTGTGAGGCTGTGTGAGGCAAATGCATTTAAGGCAGCGAAGTATAATAAAAGCATTACATCTGAAATGCAGTTGCTCGTTATCAAACCGAGCAGCTGGTATGTGAGGCCACAGCTCTACCACGACTGGTTTTTAAAAATTTAACTGATCACTAAATCACTATTGTGTCCATTTACACAATAAATTTTGAAAGTGACATTTTTTTATGAAATTTGGTTAGGTGTAAGACAGCGTTCTTCATGTTAAGTTCGAAAACCAGGTTGATCGGACATTCGGAACAAGGTTTCATGGGGTTTCAAAAAGGTCAAAATAGGGGTTTTTGGTATTTTTCACCCTAAACATTTTGATTCATCAATTTTCAAAGACGCCACTCAAAAGATCGTAAAAAAAATAATTTAGTATTTTGAATCATTTACTTAGCTTTACTGGTTACGGAGAAATTAACAAAAAAACTAGTTGTTTTTCTTATTATTTTTATGGGAAACCAATAAAACCTGGTATATTGCTTATTTTTAAACATTTCCCAATAAAAATCTTAATAGGCTTAATTAATGCTATATGTAAATAAAATTGTTTATTTACATATAGCATTAATTATTTAAACCATTGGAAATTCGCTGAGTATTTCGGTGTGACGGGGGAATTTGAATAAAAATTTGAGCGATGGGCAACGATGGGAATGGAGGAGATTGCATTAAAAAAATATTCCAAAGGAAATTCATTAAAAACAAAAAAAAACGAGTCTTTATTTGTAAAACCCCGCGGTTCCAAAAAGTAGGGAAAAATCTCTCAGATTGGTCAGTAAAAGTCAGGAAAAATGGCCTCAAAATTCTGTGGCAACCCTGTATTTTGTATTTTTATATCAATTGTATTTACTTCTATGATGAATTTTCATCATGCTCATAAAGTAGATATTTCACACTAAACCATGTGAGCAAAATATTATAGGTAAAAACACACTTACAATATAACATTTATCATTTTAGGTTTGTGCTGTCACAAATTTTATCAGATCAAGAGCCAGATGAGAGAATACAAAACATTCATCGCAAGTTAACCGAACTTAAAGGTGATTTGGAGAGCGGAAAAGTGCCTTTGGAACTGATGACGATCACCAAGGCGCTGACCAAGCCGCCAGACCAGTACAGCGACAAGAAGAGCCAGCCTCACGTGCAGGTGGGGGGAGACTGGTAGACCGTCTGTGTGCTGGTTGATAACTATCAATAAAGACTTTATTGATGTTAATAAAAATGATAACTAGTACCGGTACTCTTTTTAGTATTTTGGCTAAAATCTCTCTAGTCTATTAAAAAAGCCTAAAAGGGAATTTTTGCTATGTACTGTAAATCTTGCTAAATCCTATTTTAAAATATTTTAATGTGTAATGCTTACCATTAAATATGTTTTTACGAATTTTTATAACTTCAAGCACTAAAGACTCCTAAATTCATCATTAATAAAATAGTGTTTAGGGTTAACCTCATACAGGGTGTTTCAGAACTCCCTACCAATATTTTAGGGCATTGCTCCTGAACATAGGTTAGAAACATATCTAAATATCATATTTAAATTGTCCGGAAGTCTTTAGTTACTCACACAGCCGCCATTTTGTTTTTTTCACAAAACAATTTTTATTTCCGTAACGGAGAGTTGTATTCGGTTCATATTTGGTATGAATCTTTATCATACCAACGTACATTTCCAAGAATAAAAATTAATTTTTTCTACTGTATATTTTCAGCTCCAAAACTCCAGAGCTATAAAACTCTCCAAAACTAATTGGGATTCTGGATCATACTTCGACTCTGAATTTAAAGATTGAAAACTTTTAAAACTCTGCATAATTTTCGTATTAGTGTATATGTTAAACTAATTAGTGGATTCAGACATATGACTGGAGTACCATTATGGAGGATTCCAGATCCTTTTGCATCAAATCTACTAAATCTGTCTTCTCAAGTAGCTGAATTGAAAACCACATACAGTAATGGTTTGAGTTATTATAACATCAAAACTTTAATTAACAAAGTATCTTCAGTTAAACTTTAAATGCAATAGTTTTATTGGGAAGAATTGTATGTTATTTGTTATTTGTCACACCATCTCATTTTGGCAACGGAATGTAAAGATCTGAATGTCTTTTCTAGGTAGCCATCAGACTCAATAGCAGGGGTGCAAGACTCAAGGCGGGCGACACCGTCAACTATGTCATCTGTGAGGTGCGTACCCCGAGCTCAAAACGTTATGAAATATTTAAGTTAATAATAGTACCATTTAAATTTTTAATTCTTTTTTTAGGTCTCATTTAATGAGCGGCAATGAAGGATTTTGTAAAAATTATCAGTTAAGTTCTATTCACGAATCACATGAAAGACTTCCAAACATTTGTTTAAATTTCCAACCTTAATTGACAGGACGGTACCAACAACGCAGCCACACAGCGGGCCTATCATGTCGATGAACTGAAGAACTCAGAGACACTCAAGTTGGACATCAAGTACTACTTGTCACAGCAGATCCATCCCGTTGTGACCCGTCTGATAGAGCCGATCGAGGGCACGGACGCAGCACAGATAGCAGAGTGTCTCGGTGAGTATGGTGTGAAGGGTAGGAAATGAATAGTCATTTATTCCATCTTTCAACAATACAATATGGCGGTAAAACCTTGTAATTAATCAGTCACATTGGATCTGGGTATTCAGTCAATCTATTACTATTTTTGTGGTTTATAATATCCTTAAAAAAGATCATCAGTCTGATAAAATTTTATGTGCACTTTATGAAAAAAATATAGTTAAATATTTTCACATAACCACGATTAAAAAGGACTTAAAAGGATTAACTGCTCAAATTAAAAGGGACAAAAACAACTAATTTAAATTAGAATAAATATTAACATTCAGAAAACAAGTTGTTCAACAAACCAATGTCATTTATTTATATCCCCATGAATTGTTTTACATATGTTACTGAGACAGGTTCTTATTTAGAGATTATCATAAAAATTTAACTTGGAAAATATAAACTCTTAGACCTAAATATTTTTATTGTTATTTCTATGTATTCATTTAATTATTTTTCGCTATATAAAAAAAAATTAAGAAAGTTGTGATGAAAAAATCAATAAAAAGCAATGTAAATTTAAAGTTATGAACCTCAATATCTAATAAATGTATTTGTTATGTTTCATAAATAAAATATTTATATTAGAAATTTGTTGCTTTTATTGAATTTTTTCAATTTGTAGTCATGCATCGCAATTGAAATTGTAGTAGGACTAATTATGTACAATTCTGGTCATTAATATTGTGAATATCGACAATTGAAGAGGTGGCCATAACAACGTTGTAACTTCCATTTTTTGCGAAATTGAGTTATAGGTGAAACAACGTTGTAAATGTCTTGATACAGGTTTCTGATAGGAAAAAAGACCTCCAAAACGAATATTTAGTAGGGAATTTTAGCTGTTGAAAGTTGGTCATTCTGCTGATTTTTTGACGACGCTCCGGTCAACAACGTTGTATCTTGAAAACAATGGAAAGATGGCTGACAGCAACATGGTTAGGTCATCACCTAATGACATTAAAACATCTTAATAAAGCTAAAAAACCCAAGTTAATTTATCTAAATTAAAAGTTTATGGAGTAAAAAGGAAGAGGGATAAAGGAGAAGCATACATACTTCTAGAAATTGACGTTTAAGCGCATTACTTCCACCAAGTGGGGTTGCTCGTGTTAACAACGTTGTAACTTCCTAGGCTATGATCATACCACATTATAATCCAGATGTATTGCTAATAATTTTAACATTATGTTACTTTAACTTATTTATAATCAAGTAGGCATATTCACTGATCGAGTTGATGCTTTTTTTGTTTCAAAACTAAACCTTTTACCTACCAATTACTAGGCCTAAGATTATATTGCAAAGATTATCTGTTTATTTATGGTCTTATAGTATTGTTTTGCAAGGCATAACTATTATTTATTTTTCATGAAGAGCTTCAATATTGGTAAATTATAATAGTTTTAAATTAATACACAATAACAATTATTTTAAAATATTTTCTAAATATTAAATATGATATTGGCTATTAAAAATATTGGTTATCGTGTATTAATTAAAAATTATTATATAATAAGTTATAACTATTTCATTTGGGACCTTTATTAACACTTTTTATGGATTAATCTTTTATATGACTTTTAATTTTGAAGCTTTATAATGACTTTTAGGGTTTTATAGCATTTCTTGTTGAAATAGGTTATGGTCTTACACTATTTTATACAATAAACGTGTAATAAGGTGTAGGAAATAAACATATTTTACATTTTACAGAAGAATCTTTAATGGGTACTACCTTACTAATTCTAATGGTATGGTACATTATAGAAATAAAACAACGTTGTAACTTACCAGTAACCACAACAACGTTGTAACTGGTATGATGTTATAACGTTGTTGACACGTTTATTTTTATTTTAACCGTCAAAAATAAGCTTTTTATTGAACTATGAAAATATTTTACAATAATATGTTTCTATTTACTCATATACAACACTTGAGTATCAATAACAATTCACAAAACCATTTTTATAGTGATTTACTGTGTTGAAATACATTTTCCCCTTTCCTGAAAAGTTTACAATTTGGAAGTTACAACGTTGTTATGGCCACCTCTTCAATTATAAAAAATTTAAGAAATTTAACGCTAATGTTGAATTACAAACTAGAATTGAGGATTCATTATTACATATTACATGGCTTGTTGTTTAATTGAATAAAAAAATGATAGTGGTGTTAATTTTTTCATCCTTAGCTTAATATTTATTGATTTCCATAGTAACCAAAATATCTCACTGTAAAGTTTTATTTTTTTACCATCTTTTAAATTGAAGCATTAAAAAAATTTCAGTTCAAAAAAAAAAAAAAAAATTCAGTTCTAAAACTTACTTGTGCGACGGGAGCTCTTCCAAATTCCCTGTGTGACATTAATTCAACCTAAGGACGGGAGCTCAAGCGAATTCCCAGTGTGGGCCCTAGTTCAACCCAAGGACAAGAGTCCTTCCGAATTCCCTTTGTAGCCTTAGTTCAACCTAAGGACAGGAGCTCTTCCCAATTCCACGGTTGGTTCCAGTTCGACCCAAGGACGGAATCTCAGCCAAATTCCCCGTGTGGCCCTAGTTAAAACCAAGGACAGGGAGCTCATCCAAATTCTCCGTGTTACCCTAGTTCAACCCAATGACAGGAGCTCAGCCGAATTCCCCGTGTGGCCCTAGTACAACCCAATGACAGGAGCTCAGCCAAATTCCCCGTGTGGTTCCATACTGATAGGTACTTAAACTGTCTAATAGGAGCTGGGTTTTCACAGTGCATCGATAAACCCACCAGAGGTCCCAGGACAACTTTAAAACTGGTTTATACTAGTTGCGAAGTTGACATTGGGTACAGCAAAACGAAGTTGTCATAACACTGTGGTAAGTCTTTTGGCTGTCCACTATGACAATTTCCCTTCCTTCATAATCCATTCATGTTCAAGATAGTGGGGGGTTAATGCGAACTGCATGTAAACCCCTAGCTGGAACTTATGTAGACAGCAGGGGGTGAGGAGAAATGCTATGGGCATGGAAACCTCTAGCTGGAACATATGTTCAAGGCAGCAGGGGGTGAGGAATGCGACGGGCACAGAAACCCCTAACTGGAACATGAGTGGACAGTCCCTTGTCTCACCCTTTCTCTTCCTTCAATATCCCATCCTTCCGGGGGCTTGCGCAAAATGCCCATAAGAGGCAGACGTGCTCAACGGTTCGGCCGGGGTCTCCTTATCCACGAATAACAACAACAACAAACCCACCAGAGTAACCCAACATACCAGCTCTTGTTTGGATCATATATTTATTAAATATGATTTGGACAGAGTAAACTCAGCAATACTACAGACTCATGTAACAGACCATTACAGTACTGGCCTCACTATCTCTTGTACTACACAGCAACGTCATCACTCACACACTGACTCACCGCCACGCACCTACTTGGACCATACACTCTTATCACATTATCTCATGAATTCCAACTGGGACCCGGTCATCACCTGCCATGACGATGTCAATTTTTGCTCAAATTATTTTACTAGAGTTGTTTCTAATTCAGTTGCTGCTGCCACTAAATTTGTTAATAACCGCAGCACAAGAACAAAAAAGATCAAACCATGGATAACAATCGAATTGATTCGTCAAATCAGAGTAGAATAATCTCAGTAGATCTTTAAAAGAAACAAAAATAAACTACTATAGAGAAAAAATAAATGTATCTAACAATAATCCAAGAAAGTTTTGGGGTTTAATCAATGAGATCTCTGGTAGAGCTTGTAAAAAAGAATCTTTTCCAATCAATAAATTTATTCCCGATGGCCCAGCAAGCCCTGATGATTATAAAAGAGTTGCCAACGATTTCAATATGTTTTTCTCCTCTGTTGGCGTTAACTTAGCTAGCGCTATAAATGTTGGTGTGGACCCAGTTGTGAATGATGAAGACTACAGACAAGACAGTTCTTTTTCATTTAGCACTGTCACTGAAACGGATCTCAAACGTTACGTAAACAACTTGCGTGGTGGTTCAGCGCCTGGCTGCGATGGTATCTCGGCCGAAGTTCTTAAGCTAAATTTCCACATAATTTGCAAACCCTTATTGCATATAGTCAATTTAAGCATTGTTAACGGCATCTTTCCTGATTGTTTTAAGCTTGCAAAAATTTTTCCACTCTATAAATCTAATGAAGTTTCCAATATGAATAATTTCAGACCGATATCCCTTTTGAGTGTTTTTGCTAAAATTATTGAGAAAATAGTAAAGGATCAATTAGTTTCGTATCTGCAAACAAATAATATCCTAAGTGAGTGTCAGTCCGGGTTTCGCTCGGACAAAAGTATTTCTGATGCTTTGTTTGACATTAATAGAGACTTGAATTTTGCAATTTCTAAAAATGAACGTCCATTATTAATTTTTTTAGACTTGAAAAAAGCTTTTGATTCTGTTGACCGCTCCAAGCTATTTGTTAAATTAGAGACGGTTGGGGTTAGAGGAACTGCTCTTTCTTGGTTCAAAAGCTACTTCTCCAATAGATTGCAGTTGGTTTCATTTCTTAATACAAATAGCGACGTTAGACCAGTTGACTACGGGGTGGTCCAGGGCAGCACGCTTGGGCCTGTCTTATTTTTGATCTATATAAATAATATCTCAAGAATTAACATTTTCGGCAAGCTTTTTTTATTTGCAGACGACAGTTTAATTTTTTTGAAAGGTAAGACTTGGCCCGAGGTACGTGACAAAGCTTTGCATGACCTCATGGTAACAAAATCATGGCTTGATCAAAATATTCTCTCTCTAAATACATCAAAGACTAAATTCATGGCAACTTCTCTTAGTAAAATTTCAGATTCAAATTCAGATTCAGATACAAATATTTGTGAGTCTATTTTGATCAACGCCTTAAGTGGTTGAACCATATTAATTTTATCAACAACAAAATTAAGAAGTATATTTTTGCTTTCAGACAATTAAATCAAGTTCTCAGAGGAAATGAAACAAAAATGGTTTACTTTGCATATGTTCAATCCCTTTTGTCTTTTGGCATATTAGCCTGGGGCGGTTGTCTTAAATCAATTTTGGAACCACTAATTTAACGCACAAGTTTATTTTGAAAATTGGTTTTGGTAAAAACAAACGATACCCGACTGACTCTCTCTTTCAGGAAACTTCCGTTTTAACTATTAGGCAACTTTTTGTAAAAAGCCTTCTAATTCATATCTTTAAAAATTTTAATGACATTTTTACTGGGATTTCCCACTCCCATAACACAAGATTTTCAGCTAGAGTAGGAATTACATCATTACAAATCTATAAATCATTTTCTATGACTAATTCATTTTACATTTCTCATGTTCTGTATCGCAATTTATGTAATAATTTTCAACACTTGGAATTATTTGACTCTATTTCATTATCTGTATTTAAAAATCGCATCAAAGATTGGTTATTGGGGATGAGCCGGGACGAGGCCGAGTTTATTATCGCGGCAGATTACAGGCGTGACTGACTTGACCCTTGCACCCCGCCTTTCCCTCCGCCCACCCCCCTCTGGCCCCTCTACCGACCTGCCGTCGACTCACCTAATCACACACTAGTTCTAGGAATTGAATTCTTTTCTTTTGTGTTTCTTTTTCAATTTTTTTTTTTAACTTAATTAACTTACATTACAATACTTTCCTCTTAAAAGATTTTCATTTTCCTGGAAATATTTTATTTCTGGACGCAACTCTGAGCTGACGCACAGGCCTTAGTGCCCATGTCAGCTCATTACATTCCAAATAAAATAATGTAATTATTAATTACAATTTCATATCATGTACCTTTTTATTTCTTTGTTAATTGATGCAGATAGTTATTATTATTATTTATTTTTAGTTGTAGCACAGTATGTTTAATTTGTACATGTATATTTATGGGAATAAACGTATTCAATCATCATCATCATCATCATAGTTCAACCCAATGACAGGAGCTCAGCCAAATTCCCCGTGTGGCCCTAGTTCAACCCAATGACAGGAGCTCAGCCAAATTCCCCGTGTGGCCCTAGTTCAACCCAATGACAGGAGCTCAGCCAAATTCCCCGTGTGGCCCTAGTTCAACCCAATGACAGGAGCTCAGCCAAATTCCCCGTGTGGCCCTAGTTCAACCCAATGACAGGAGCTCAGCCAAATTCCCCGTGTGGCCCTAGTTCAACCCAATGACAGGAGCTCAGCCAAATTCCCCGTGTGGCCCTAGTTCAACCCAATGACAGGAGCTCAGCCAAATTCCCCGTGTGGCCCTAGTTCAACCCAATGACAGGAGCTCAGCCAAATTCCCCGTGTGGCCCTAGTTCAACCCAATGACAGGAGCTCAGCCAAATTCCCCGTGTGGCCCTAGTTCAACCCAATGACAGGAGCTCAGCCAAATTCCCCGTGTGGCCCTAGTTCAACCCAATGACAGGAGCTCAGCCAAATTCCCCGTGTGGCCCTAGTTCAACCCAATGACAGGAGCTCAGCCAAATTCCCCGTGTGGCCCTAGTTCAACCCAATGACAGGAGCTCAGCCAAATTCCCCGTGTGGCCCTAGTTCAACCCAATGACAGGAGCTCAGCCAAATTCCCCGTGTGGCACTAGTTCAACCCAAGGACAGGAGCTTTTCCAAATTTCCCGTGAGGCCAAAGTTCATCCCTAGGACGGAAGCTCAACCAAATTCTGTGTGTATCCAAAGTTTAGTTCAGTTATGGTACCCGCTCCAGAAACAAATTTGGTCAAAATGTGAATGTATTACTGTCAAAATTTGGAACATATAAATAAAACTTTATTGTTATTTTATAACAGCACTTGTACTTCAATTATTCAGTCTACTAATCGTTGAATGTACACATAAAATAACAAATGACAATTGTAATAACCAGCAAATGCATAACTTGCAGTGCAAATATAGTATTATTATTATTATTATTATTTTAATCTTTGCAGATGATACTTCAGTTTTCCTTAAGAAACATTTATTCCAATTACTGGCCGATTTGGTCATTGGCACTACTACATACATTTGTGGTTTATACACCATGGATTGCTTTAGAATCTTAGTAAAACATCACAAAGATAGAGCATCAAAGCAACAAGCAGATCTGGCTTAAAACTCAATTTTGATGAACTTCGTAAAGTTTTAGGAATAAATATAGACCAATAAATTTTTAAAACACCCTACTAAAGCTAATTTTAATAAAATGCATTCCGAATTAGTTAAAGTGTTTTTTTTTAGCGAATTTCCCATAGGGAATAAGCTATTACCGTAGGTCTCATGGTAAGACCTAAGCCCGGGACCATGTTACTTTTTCGTTTTGAGGTACCCAGAGACCAAAAATAATAGTCATCAAAATTTATATATATATATATATATATATATATATATATATATATATATATATATATGTATATATATATATGTGTCCCTAGACACGATAACTCTCGTAAAAATGGTCCGATCGACACCAAATTTGGTAGAGATGTGTATTCCTACGTTTGTTCGGATGAGTTCGAAAACCAGACATACTGACCTACCGGAAGGGGTAGTTTTGGGGGGTTTTGTACCCCAAAAATGGGTTTTTTGCATTTTTCATATTTAAATTTGAAAAATTTTAAATTTTTATTTTGACCATTGGATTTAGCTCAAAAAAACACAAAATTTAGTATTTTGAAGCTTTGCTCTATCTCCATTGGTTACCGAGATATTACAAAGTCTAAAGACAGTACATTGTCTTTTGGGGCTCCAATGTTAATCTTATGGAGAATAAGGATGTGTTAATATTTCACTTATTAACTAATATTTTTGGATGAAACTTGGTATTTAGCTTCATTTGTTTAAGATTCATCCATTTAAGGTAAAAAATCTTGGTTTTTGTACTTATCATGGCAGCAAACCTGCATACTCTTTTCCCATGTTAATCATATGGCGAATAGGCAAACTCTTTTATTTATGGACAGATATTGATGAAATTTACTATATGGCTTTATATGGTCGAAATAAATTTTTTCTATGCTAAAAACCTACTTTTAGTATCCCCCATGGCAGCATACCTGCATACTCTTTCCCTATATTTATCTTAAGGAGAATAGACATTTATCTCCCTATTTAAGAGCATGTGATGAAATTTTGTTTACAAGTTTAGCTGGTCAAAATTAATATTACTAATTTGGAAATTCGCTGAGTACGCAGGTCTGCTGCGACGGGGGGTATTATTTCCTTTATTAGGCTAATTCAGTATTAAAATAGCGCATTATGTACATTAATATTTGCAAAGGATTGGGATGTGGTTTCTCATCAAGTTCATATAGTATTTTAGCAAAGCAGTAGTTACAGAATCATGTCTAGGTTTTAGGCAGTAGTTACAGAACCATTATGAAAAATCTGGTTCTAGATTGCTTTTTAATATCAGATAATTTTTACTTACTGCCTGAAGCAATCTTTTGTATCTGGGTTTGTGACGCGTTTCGCCGATTACGGCATCATCAGACTTCACAAACACATATAAACTAACCTCTACCGTGTGGCCGTAATGGGAGCTCCCAGAATTTGTGCATGTTATTCAATGTCCGCTTTTAGTAAAATTAACGATCCGCAAGGTGATATTTGTGTCTATGTTATACTGTTAGTTTATGTGTGTTTGTGAAGTCTGATGATGCCGTAATCGGCGAAACGCGTCACAAACCCAAATAAAAAAGATTGCTTCAGGCAGTAAGTACCAATTATCTGTTACAGAACCATGTTTAGGTTTGTTACCATGTTAGAACTATGACTGGTTTTGATAATGAAAATCAAGACTAAGTACCAAAATTCCAATATTTAAAAAGTGCTGAACTACTGGAGGGCTGGAATGACTATGTGCCTGATTACAGAGATCTGTTGTTGGATAGGAGTCCTATATACGTGTTTCTAACCTCAATAATGTTCCTAGAGAAAGCCCTTTGCTTATCCTTTGAACTTATTTCTAATTTCATGTATTTAAAAATTTTCTAACAAATAGTACTTTTTAGCAAATTTCCCATAGGGAATAAGCTATTACCGTAGGTCTCATGGTAAGACCTAAGCCCGGGACCATGTTACTTTTTTGTTTTGAGGTGCCCAGAGACCAAAAATAATAGTCATTAAAATTTTTATATATATATATGTATATATGTATGTGTCCCTAGACACGATAACTCTTGTAAAAATGGTCCGATCGACACCAAATTTGGTAGAGATGTGTAATCCTACGTTTATTCTCATGAGTTCGAAAACCAGACATATCGACCTACCGGAAGGGGTAGTTTTGGGGGTTTTTGTACCCCAAGAATGGGTTTTTTTGCATTTTTCATATGTAAATTTTGCAAATTTTAAATTTTTATTTTGACCATTGGATTTAGCTCGAAAAAACACACAATTTAGTATTTTGAAGCTTTGCTCTATCTCCATTGGTTACTGAGATATTACAAAGTCTAAAGACAGTACATTGTCTTTTGGGGCTCCAATGTTAATCTTATGGAGAATAAGGATGTGTTAATATTTCACTTATTAACTAATATTTTTGGATGAAACTTGGTATTTAGCTTCATTTGTTTAAGATTCATCCATTTAAGGTAAAAAATCTTGGTTTTTGTACTTATCATGGCAGCAAACCTGCATACTCTTTTCCCATGTTAATCATATGGAGAATAGGCAAACTCTTTTATTTATGGACAGATATTGATGAAACTTACTATATGGCTTTATATGGTCGAAATAATTTTTTTTATGCTAAAAACCTTCTTTTAGTGTCCCCCATGGCAGCATACCTGCATAATCATTCCCTATATTTATCTTAAGGAGAATAGACATTTATTTCCCTATTTATGAGCACGTGATGAAATTTTGTTTACAAGTTTAGGTGGTCAAAATTAATATTTCTAATTTGGAAATTCGCTGAGTACGCAGGTCTGCTGCGACGGGGGGTATTTCCAAGTTGTGATCCATGTTTCTTTTCTAAAGATGTTCCTAGAGAAAGGCCCTTTGCTTTTCCTTTTAATTTATTTCTAATTTCATCTATTCTAAAATTTTCTAACAAACGGTAATTTTTCCAGGTCTTGATCCGACACAGTTTAAAGAAAAAATTAAATCTTCTGAAGATATTGGAACGGGTGATAGTATTCTTCTCAAAGACGAAGAACGCTTCAAGAACTGTGAAAAGTAAGTTAAGCTGTAGCAATAATATTTTATTATATTTTATTTTTTTATTAATGAGATTGTACCATTCTGCTCAAGAATATTTCACACAGCTTGGTGGAATTGGTTAAAAACTATTTCTGTCTTGTGAAATCTTGGTCATTTTTTTTTTTTTTTAACCGCCACTGCCCGTCACCATGGGGCAATTGGCCTGTGATCTAAAGACTCAAGGTACGGTCACGGCATTAAGTCACATAGGCTAGCTAGAGGTGACCGCTCATTTTTATGCGTGTAATGTCATCGCCCGGGATCAAACCGGGGACCACTGGCTTGTGAGGCCAGAGCTCTACCACTGAGCTGCCACTTCCCATTTTATCTTGACTGCTCCAGTATTTCAACCTTTAATGTAGCTAGAATAATTTTGAACTTGAAAAAATATTAAGTATTCTATTGTAATGATTGAGACTATGATGAAATATTGTTGTTGACTATATTAGAGAGGTTATAACTAATTGGTTGCATTTAACCAATTTGAACTTATAATGCTTTCTCTCCTCAATGATTGACATCAATGATTGAGCATAGAGTTATTTTTTTGCAGGTTCACTTTCCGGTGCGTCAACCCCGAGTGCTGCGTGGAGAATGTTATTGAAGGGCCTGTAAGGAAAAATGTAAGTGTATATTTTATACTAACTCAAATGTTTACTCGCATAGGGCTTATGATATTCAAACTTAATGACAATCAGAAAGCATATATTAGCGATGTAACTATGTTAAATATCAGCAAATACCGTTGGATCATAGTAATGAAGTTTGTCAACAAATGATGTAACCACAGAAAATTGATTAATAGCAATAACGTGTCTAATAACCATAAATTACATTTAATATCAACGATCACCTTCCCCCCCCCACCCCATTTTGAAATAAAGAAACAAATTGGCATTTTTTAGATGAAATGTGTTTGGATTAGGAGGATTGTTGGAATAACATGTTTCTGAATAGGGAGACTCTAGTAGTTCAGATGGTTCACATTTCACATTCCAAATTCTACAAAAAAATTCAATAAAACCTCAAAAACGCAACATGTTTTGTACTATGGCACTGTCAAAGTCATTTAACTCTCGCCGTGTACTGGTTAACACCACGTAATATAGGCTCTCAATTATGATCAGGCCACAGAAAAACAATCATTAGCGGTGCAACCACCTTAAAAGTTGTAAATACAAATTGTAGTGCTAGATGCCTACGACATTGTGGGCCTCAACGGAGGGGTTGAGTTGTCCAGAATATTGAGTTATCAAGAGTCAAACTGTAATGTGATTATTCATCACCAATGAGAATTTTCCAGTTGAAACAATCCTACAGATAGGTTGGGCACTAATTTATCCTTGGAAATGTTAATCATCCTATTGTTTCAGGACCGAGGGGATGAATTTGTGCTGGAGAAATGTGTCAATCCAGATTGTTCAGTACAACCGACACAATACTTGGCTCACATAAAGAACACTCTTACGCTCTCCATGCGGGCGTTCATTACCAAATATTACCAGGTATGTATTGCTTAGATTTATTTAACTAGAACACCACCCTTTACACCATTTTATCTGTTCCAATCAAATTAATGAAGCATTATGATGACAGAAAAGTCCGACTTGTTTATTAATGACATCTGATTAAGTTAACAAAGTAACATTAAGCCCTTAAGTGTGTTCAGACAAGATAATTAATACCCATATGGGATTAAATAAATTTTTGGATAAAACCTTATATATATGAACCTATCCGATGAACCTATCCGATACGATGGCAGTGGGTTAATTGTAGGGGTGGGCGAGTGGTTTTACGATTCGAGTTGAGTCGAGTCGAGTATTGCATCAACTACTCGGATATCGAGACGAGTCGAGTAGTAGTGTGAAAAAGTTAAAAATGTGTTTTTAAAAATAATATTAAATAATAAAAGTAAAAGTATTATTAAATTCATCTTTATGCATGAGAACACTGAAAGATAACATCAATTTAGGGTACGACAATAAGAACTACTTAGATAAAAGTTGATAAAAAAGTAAGTATATTTATTTACAGTTTTCCTCTTACAATGTGTAGTACAAATCAATTTCTGAGAATTAGGCCAAAGTAAAAAATTTCATTAACAACAAAATTAGGGATGGACGGGAATGGATTTTTAGTTCGGGACGGGAATTTTTATTTCCCGTCCAATTTGGGGACGGGATTGCTCTCCTCGACGCTATCAGGAAATATTGTTTACTTTTATCAGAGTGTCGTATAAAGAAAAATGAATGTTAAATATCAACTGGTTCTGTTTCAAAACTGTTCCACTTGTTTTTGTATAAGTTACAATGAACCTCCTTGAGTTGAAAAGATTTTAAATATCTCATTTTTATATTTGCAGTATACAATAAGATAAGGATAAAGTTCAAATTTTCTTGTAACCAAAAAAATTAAAATCAAATCATTAAACACTATACGTATAAAAATGTCCATTAACATTTTATAAAAGTTTTGTTGAATGAAATATTAAAGTTTTGTACAAAGAATTAACAGAAAAATTATGTACATCAAAATATAGATTAAAACAAATGGAAAAATTGTAAATAAAACAAAACTGTAATACATAAATAGGCCTAAGGCCTGCTCAGTTAAAAAATAACAAAAAAAGCAAGAAATTGAAGTTATAATACATAGAATACCTATGGTAGACAAATCATGGTAAGATCATGGTAGATAAATCGTTGAAAATGATTTATTATGTATATTATAATAATTATGACGTGTCATATGTTTAAATTTTAAATTAATGTGACAAATAAATCTGATTCTGATTCTGATAATAAATATTAACACTAAGGAATGAAGTGGTGAAAGGAATAAAAATTGAACTTTGAAAATATACACTATTAGACCTAATTATTTTTATTTTTATTTCTATGTATTCATTTAGCTTTTTTTGCTATATTAAAAAAGGAGTGTATGATGAAAAAATCAATAAAAAACAATGAAGGTTTTAATTTATGAACCTAAAAAACCAAAAAAAGTAATTGTAATGTTTAATAAAAAAAATATATTTAATGGGATTTGAAGTTTTTCATTTAAAAATTATATTAAATTATAATAAGATACTTTTAACATTATAAAACAGTAATTCAATTAAAGATTGATTTATTTAACAACACTTTGCCACTTTCCTTTTGGAAAGTCACACAACTTTGTTGACGTTTTGTTTAATTTGTAAGAATTAGACGAATTAAACGAGCCATCCCTTAGTTTTCTACGACAATTGGTTCAGAAAGTAGCTTTTGATACTAGGAGCCAAAAACACCCCTCTTGAATAAATTACTGCCGGGCTTCGAACAATAGATAAGCTGAACAATAGATCGTCTCGGCGGCCGGCCGTGTTTTTGTGCTCGTTAGCGAGATCGCCGGCCGCCAGAGGTAAACAACTAACTATTGTCACGGCTGCGGGCGCGCGCCGCCGGGAGTGACGACGACGACTACTCGACTCGATTCTCGAGTAGGACTAATTACCCGAGCCACTACTCGAAACTCGAGTACTCACCCACCCCTAGTTAATTGTGTATTTGTTGACAGGGATGGCTGATCTGTGAAGACCCTGCTTGCCCCCAGAGGACCAGAAGACTACCCCTGCGGTTTGAAAACCACTATCCAGTGTGCTCTCTCTGTGGCAAAAACAACATGTATCGTGAGGTATGTGTATACAGTCAACTCCCGATAAACCGGCGGATAACCGGGTGCCGGATTAACCGGCGTCACAAAAAGTTGATTTCAATTTTATATATTTTTTCAGTTTAGACGACAATACTATCATTTATTGATCTTATATGTTTAAAATAAATACTTTAGAAAAAATCTCTTTATTAATTATTATTTGATTTATCAATGGAAAAAAGCAATGGAAACGGAAATTGATCCGTAAATTATTTTGTGATTGTCGTAGTCATGTGGTCAGGGAGGAACGAATGAGAGCGATGGCGTGGTGGGATAGGGATGGGACGCAATAACAGAGTAATGACCTTGACTGCTACAAACAACAGATCACCCGCCGGGATGTGCTAAAAATAGTACCCAAGAAAGGTTCTCTTTAGTTTTCAGTTCAGTGTGTGATTATCGCTTTGATTCGTGTGCTGTTGAATGACTTCTAGTAATTTTGTGTTGTATTACGCTAAACAACACATTTCAAAATGCATTTATTTTGCATTTCAAGAAAATGTTTGATAATGTGACATTAAATTTTATTTTACAAAGTTATAAATTTATTAGCCTAATTCAATAATTAGCATACATTTTAAACAATTGGTTGTTATTCAATTGTTACTAATTAGACCAAGAGATGAGCCATTACTTGTTTTTGTACATGCTCTTGAATAAATTATATCAAGCGACCCTCCCCCCTCACCCAGCCCAGGACCCTCTCACCCCTCACCCATCCCGGCTGCCCAATGCCAAACAATAGAACACCTGTCCTTGGTTTTTTGTCCACGTTAGACTCTTTTGTTCACTCAACTAGAAGATCTGTTTATTCACTCCAATAAGGTTTGGCCAATAAAAAAAAAAATAAATATCGGAAACTCCCGGAATCTTAATTATAACTTGTTTATTTCGTGTTTTATCTATTTATTGAACTCTTTGTTTTAACAGTGGTTTTGGGTTATCCGGGACCCTTCAACCAGTCATTACCCCGGATAATCGGGAGTTGACTGTACTTCTAAATTTATTGATTAGATTTATACAAGGTCACATAGAAGTGTGGACATGGCTTAATCCTTTTAATACTATTTTAGCTAGAAGATTAAAACTCGGCAAATTAAATCAGGAGTTGAAGAACTATTTTTAATGTTATTACTGATGTTCTTTATCTAACAATGGGTTGGCCTTCCAGGTGTCGAAGAAAATCTTAAATGTAAGCTTTGTTGATAATGTTAATATTATGTTCATCAATTTAAAGGTCTTACTTAGTACAATACATTGCCACAAGCGTGAACTCAAATGAATAACCTAGCCGATATTGGTGGAATTTTAAATTACTAAAACTTCTGGCATATTTCAGCTTTTGGGGTCAGGTTTATGGGATATTGGTTAGAATTTAGACTTTTACAAAATATTGAGGTGCAGAAAGTACTCCCGAAGACTCCCTTCAAGGGATGTCCCTATATATAATCTTAGTATATAATCTTAAAGGACTTAAAACTTGAAGCAATATGCTACAAAGCCGATATCAAAAGGTTGAATATGCCAAGTTATTGTACTGAAAAGTTTCAATACCTGATTTCAATGAAGTTAGCTCTCCTGCCATTTCCAACTTGGCTATCCATAGGTTTATATACTTATGCTTACAGTTGTTAAGATTTTGTTTGGTTTTCTGATGGGTCCTCCTGATGTTTTATTAGAGGTAGAACCTCAGTAATAGCGTTGAAACATATATTTTTCAATCCAAATTAATTCCTATACCTTCTAGCTACATTAATTAAAAAAAAGATCTGTCTCAGTATAGGTATAGCTGTTTATACAGGGTGTTTCAGAACTCCCTGACAATATTTTAGGGCATTGTTTCTGGGTTAGAAACATATCTAAATATCATATTTAAATTGTCCGGAAGTCTTTAGTTACTCACACAGCCGCCATTTTGTTTTTTTCACATAATAATTTTTATTTACGTAATGGATGGTTGTATTAAATTCATATTTGGCATGAATCTTTATTATACCAATGTACATTTCCAGGAAAAAAATTAATTTTTTCCGCTTTATATTTTTAAAATGGCGGCCATTTTAAATTTTCAAACGCAAATAACTCAAAATCGGAAAATTTTATAAAAATTTTACAAGACACAAAAAAGTTGACAAATTAAATTATCTAGCCAATGGTACCAAGTTTGTAAAGATCTGACAACAAATAACGGAGTTATTGCGATTTTTCTTCATGAAAACATTGATTTTGCGTTAAAATCAATGCAAATTAAGGCCATTTAACAGCAATATCAATGTTTTCATGGAAAAAAATCGCAATAACTCCGTTATTTGTTGTCAGATCATTACAAACTTGGTACCATTGGCTAGATAATTTAATTTGTCAACTTTTTTGTGTCTTGTAAAATTTTTATAAAATTTTCCGATTTTGAGATATTTGCGTTTGAAAATTTAAAATGGCCGCCATTTTGAAAATATAAAGCGGAAAAAATTAATTATTTTTCCTGGAAATGTACATTGGTATAATAAAGATTCATGCCAAATATGAATTTAATACAACCATCCGTTACGTAAATAAAAATTATTTTGTGAAAAAAAACAAAATGGCGGCTGTGTGAGTCACTAAAGCCTTCCGGACAATTTAAATATGATATTTAGATATGTTTCTAACCCAGAAACAATGCCCTAAAATATTGTCAGGGAGTTCTGAAACACCCTGTATATGCTGTATAGCAACAGCCATAGGTTTCTAAACTGTTTTTAAGCATTTTGCTGGATGTGTCCATTCAAAGATATTAATTAAATAATTGTCAGTCTTATTTAAAACATCATCAATATCACTAAAAGTTTCTTTTAAGATCTACTCATGACTTTTACAATGAATGAAGTAGTATTTATTCAGTTCAGGTATGGTCTGGGACAACCTGATTATGCCATTAAAAATTCATAAAAATTTGGATCATGGTTGAAAGTTGATCTGTTCTTAATATTTTCTGGTCACAAAATTGAAATTGGGATAAAATCAGTTATGTATTGAAAAATCATATAAATAATTTTGTTTGAGGTGGACTACGTCAAAGTTGTTTAAGTCAATTCCTCAGCACTCTAAATACTGCTAATTTTATCCTTTTGGTCTAAAAAACAACTATGACTTCAATGGTTGTCTATAAAAAAATTTATGACCAACATACACAAACTCATTATTCTCTTTGGAAATACTCTAATATTGTTCTTGAAGCAATTTATTTCAATTCAATAACTTGACCATTCACCATTGTGTTTGATGGATTGACAAAGAACATGGGCTCTGGGTCTTTGCCCAGTATGACTTGACTGTAAAATATTGATTAGCTGTTGACCCACCTGCACATAAAACAAAAAAAGTGTAAGATTTTAAGACCTGGCAGTTAGTTGCTAACCCGCCTCCTCTAAAATGAACAAATATTTTGTTATTTTTTTATATTCTCGAAGGAGCGTTCCCCACTAATTAATCACACCTGTTGTTGCAACAGTACACGGAGAAGCAGCTGTACATGCAGCTGAGCTACTTCCAACACATCTTTGACATCAGCAAGCCGCCGCACAGCACGCAGCGTGTGAGCGTGGACACGTTCAACAGCTACGCTTCGCTCAAGGAGCACGTCGGTCGCACGCTGAGCGTCAGCGCCTACTCCGTCGTCAACCTCACCAAACTCTTCTCTGGACTCTTCCCCGAGCCGATCAAAGTCAAAAAAGAACCCATCCAAGACTAAAGAGCCGTTTTAAATAGGATAAGTATATTTTAGATAGTTTTATGAAGTTTTATAACTCTGAAAGGTTTTATAAAATGTAAACAAAGGCTTTATATAATCAAATATCCTAATTTCATTAAGTAAACGCTTGAAAGCCTAAGTAAATATTTAAAGAACTTAAGTGGTACGTCATTAAAAACAAATAAAATAATCCGTTGCAAATTCAAAACTTGTTCTACAATGTGAAAACTACTATAATTTTAAAAGTTCTTTTAATACTTGTTTTGCTTTTTATGTAGGTAATGATTTTTTATATGCAAAATTGTTGTGTTAGGAATGATTTAATTCATTTCCTAATGACACCTGTGTCTATACTATGATTTTGTTAATTTTGCTTTTAAAATTTTTCTATGTGAACCTGTTTGTAACGTTGAATCTTTTAACTTAGTAAAGTAAGTATTTGAAAATAATAATTTGTATGATTGAAGTTCCAATTTAAAGAGTAATTTTCACCTACTTTAAAAGATGGGTGGGTAAATTTATATTGCAACTGCATAGTTACAGTAATATTATCAACTGACCAAATCTTTCTCGTCTTCGTCTTAATTATACACAGTACACTCTTGTTTATCCAACAGTGCGACACTCAAAATCTGCTAATGTTCTAGAATTTTTCAACCTCAAAAATTAATGTTTTTTTAGCCCCTTCAATCCCTAATCTGTTGTATGCCTTTAGTGTTCAAGTACGGTATATCAAATTTTGCACTGCCAGGCACTTTTTTGTAATCTGCACCCCTCAGTGTGATTGAAGAGACAGTGCCAGTATTCACACAGGAATACCACTGGGGGGGGGGGGGGGGGGGCATGAAGTGAACATACGCTTCCCAGATTTCAGTCTTGAAGCACTACTGTGCTATGTAGAATGGAAATAATAGGCCTTTTTATCTGCAATACTTTACTATTTGTCTCACTTTTTGTGTTTCCAGTAACATCATACATTTTAGTATGCTTGCACAAGTTTTTGTACTCTATCAGTTTACTATTTTTCATTAAAAATTTCTATATATTATTATCAGAAGACCTATTAACTAATGACTATTATTAATCATAACCATAATTAGCCGCTGTAACGACAAAAACAATGATTTCAACTTCGCCTTATCCAAAATTTTTTGACATCTACAACGGCTGACCGCCTTATTAGTTCGAATGAACAAGAGTGTACTATATTTTTTAACTTAAACCAAGGTGAAATCTGTGTTGAAACCATATTGACCTCGTAGGAGACACCGATATGTTAAAAACCTTAAATTACTATAAACATCTATCTAAGCATAAATCATATAGTAAAAAGTCTAAAGACTAATATTATATCATTACCAATGTAATGTTGAATATGTTATTTAAAAGTTTGTGCCTTATGGAATTGGTGTCTTATAATGTAAATATAGCACTTAAGAATGCTCTGTGAGTGTAGATATTAACGTTTGTATATTATTTTATGTATATACTTTTAAATAAAGTTTCTATTTTATAGTCAATCTAATTTTTTTCTCATTCAAACTTTTATTATTTGACATGGCATTCTGTATACATGCAACATAGACAATCCAGGTTCGAGGTACAGTAGACTCCCTGTTAACCGGCCACCGGTAGACTCCCGGTTAACTGTGGACCAGGCCGCGGCCGTATAATGAATTGGCCGGTTAAACCGATGTTCATTTAAGAACGCCAACCCACAATTTTATATGGCCTAAATATAATTACTTGAAAAACAACCTTAAATACAATACTGTATATGATTTATAGCTAACATCCACCACCCATGAAATCCACAACAAACCTACACTAATAATAATTCGTTTCTTTATTGTGGTCTACTGGATAGTAGGTCCAAACGCATTGACTTCCGGTGGCATTCACTTCCGTCCAGGACCGTCAATATGAAATAAAGTTGAATTCAATGATACATTAGGTAAGAAAACTATGTTTCCGGCGAAACGCGGCCAGTTAAAGCGATGTTGTGATAAGAAAATGGCAGGTTAAAAAGATGTTATTTTGTGTCAGGGTAGGCCGGTTAAAGCAGAGACCGGTTAAAAGGTGGCCGGTTAAGAGGGAGTCTACTGTATCAAGTTCCCAGAATTGAATTTGTCAGCTATCAATAACTTACTTAGTGCTCTTGAGCATTTAAAGACTTGAACATATAGAATGTAATGAGCACAGGTTTTACTTGGAAACCAAATGTTTTACCTTTCTTATACTCTTCAAGAACTAAATGGCTAATTAATTCCTCAGGTTAAACACAGGTTTACACAAATTGATGATTTCTATTGTATAGGTGTTGGAAAGAAGAGACAGTAGGTAATAAATAAATTTATCTTATATATTAAAATATATTTACATTAAATATTAAAATTCAACAGTTTTAATATAACTTTGAAAACTATGATACAGGTTTTTTTTCATTAAACATATTTACAAAAATAGAAAAATACTAATTAAACTAGGACAATACTAATAACAGATTCAAGTTAAATATTTTTTTTAAGTTGTTGAGAAAATTATTAATTTTTCTAAAAATGTCAATTCTAACAGATGTACCAGGTTCTTTTTCATGACTTAAAAAAAAAAATGTAATCTTTGTATTGGTGTACTGGAGATATTTTAGGCTGCTTACTATTATTTAAATGCAGTTAACACCACTTTTCAGCAAAACTTGATTTGCTGCGGTAAGTAGCTGACTGTAGAGAAGCCACTGCGGATGGCCATAGTCCTGGTGGAGCCTCGCCCTTATGGTTGCGTTTCATCGGTTTCTTGTCTCCGTTTTCAACTGATTGTAGACTTGTTGCCCGATGCAATGACAGCCTCATAGGCTTTTTTGGAGGGATTGGGCGTGCAATTCTTGGATCTGAATGTTTCTTATAATATCTTGAAGATGATTCTGAACTGTAGTCTAATGATTTTTGGCTAATAGTATCAATTTTCGATGTTGGCTGACAGGAACTCGGACGGCTGTAGTTGGGTTCAGATTCAAAATCCAGTTTACCGTTGATTTTCTCTTTTTCATTAAAGTCAAAAAGCGATGACCTTGCATCTCTGATATGTTTCTGTCTCTGCTCTAAACTCTCCCTCCGGTTGGATTTTTTCTCGCTTAATGTTTCTGAAGGATAATCGATACGTTTGTCCTTTTCCAAACTATAACTAATATTATGTTTATGGCACTTTGTAAAAATTGTGCTCTCTACATCTAAAGAATTTGTACTTCGTGCATTGTACAAATGTGATTCCTTCTTTCTTGATCTCCTTGGTTTTTCCGTGTCCGAAGCTGATATTTTCTCTGTCGATTTAACCTTTTCGTTTTTCGACTCTTCAGGTTTGATGGTGGCCCTCACTGTAGGTAACTGTTTTGTCTCTGTCGCACTCTTGTTGCCCACGTCCAGACCGGGAAGGTTTGCCACCAAAGCCGTCACTTGAGGTCCCTTCTGGAACACTTGCACCTCGGGTCTTGGTGACGACGGAGTCTGGATGGATTTGACGCTGGACGCCGATGATGCGTTGGAACTCTGAGGCCTTATCTCTTCCCTTGCACGATCTAGGAGGTCAGCCACCTGGAGTGACAATAGAAGTGTTGAAACTATCTAGTGGATGTACATGATTTAGCAAGGATAATGTCATTATCCTTTCCACAGTTATTCCCTCAGTATAAAATAGCACATGTGTGTAATTTGGCTGTTGATTTAGGATCTAAAGCATAGTTACTTTATATAGTGCTATTTAAAACAATTGTAATCAATGAAGCTTGTTCTATTAATCCAACATTATCTATTTTTAAAACTAAGAAACTGAAAAACTATTATTTTAAAATTAATTGTTGAGTTATAGATAATCAAAATTGCTTAAGATTGAATTTCGGTTAAAGGCAATACACTTTTAGTTTGTAAGTCAGCTCTAATCCTTCTCCATGTGTAAATCCCAGGAAATATGAGACAAATTTTTTGATAGATTAGAATCTAAAACCTTTTTGATGAGGGTTTCATTGTTCATGGTTTATTTACCTGCTCCTCGAGATATGAAATACGGTGAGTCAGCCGCACGTTGTCACTGCGGAAACTATCTCTCGTGCGCTCTGCTTCCCCCGCCTGACAACCAAGTACAATCATTAAAAGTTGATGAAATTCCTAATAAACTTAATCTTTAAAACATATTTTATGAAAAGAAAACATGATTAATATCACCTAAACAATTTAGATAATTATAAAATCTTCTATGGGGTAACTTACAGATTACTTAATCACTACACTTACACTTTGTAAGACACCAACGCTACCCCCCGTTTTTTAAGGCTGAAGGATGAGTGTAGAATGGGTTGATCAGAACAGCAAATCCTTATTATATGATTGATCTTCATGATACATTGAAATAAAGTGTAAATGCCAACTTAGAACATAGTTAACAAAAGCTGATGTTGTTGTATAGGTAGCTTATTATGAATTCCAGACTTTTTAAACCAAATTAGGACCTTAACATACCATTATTTCTTTATTTGGCAGTCCTGGAATCACCTATTGCTCTTTTTTAAGACATTAAGTTGTATTTGATCAAAAACAATATGAATATATAGGAAAAGTATAAAAATTATGTTCTACAAAAACGTAATTTATCCTAACTCATTAAACTAGCCACTCCTAATTAAATACAAATTTTCTCTTGGTTTTATTTTATCTCTTGTACCAAGGCACATCTAGCAAGGCATTGCGGCACACAGTTGGGACGCATTGGCCTAAATCTTTGCACTTGCCAAACATCATTGCCAAAAATCTCTGAAACCAGTAAAACTGTGATTTTTAAAAAGCATTTGCATTTCGTATCGTGGCACTTTTGTGTGTTTTCTTATTGAAAAAAAATTAAATCTAAACATTTACCATGTTTGTGGCAGTAGATGTTCCGGAGTGCCATGGTGACCCCACACTGGGGCTAGTGATGTTCTGAAACGATACCATGCAATGCTGTCTTGTGGACAACTTAGATCCTCAGCAACACTCCATATGTATCTGCCCCTGTTTGGGGCATACTATTGTGACATTTCTTACTATATTTAACTTAGATTTTCGGTAGCATAACTTTTAACCCATTGGTACGAAGACTCGAGAGGTAGAAGAACCTACTGTAGAAAATCTGTAGAACATTTTTCAGCACCGAGGCCGAGGAATTGGGTAGTATCTAAACAACTGTGGTATGGAGAGGCCTTTAACGATAATTTACTATGAAACATTTCTCTCATTTATCTATCAGCTTAGGACCGGAAAAATAAGATCATTCAGCATTTAACATTTCATAACGACAATTAATTATTATTATTTGGAAAGGAAATGCTGATAATTTTCATACCTTCTCCCTGACAGAAAGCAGCTCAGCACGCAGTGAAGACATGAGCTGTTCCAGATGGGGTGGCTGTCTCCTCATCACCACCAGCTGTGCCGGGTCTGGAGAGACAGCCAATAGCTTGTGTAGCTCCTCCCTGCTCTTGCACAGGACCACCTTGCCATTGGCCTCCAGCAGCCTGTACACAACATTGACATGTACCACAGCTGTGCCGAGTCTGGAGAGATGGCCAGTAGCTTGTGTAGCTCCTCTCTGCTCTTGCACAGGACCACCTTGCCATTGGCCTCCAGCAGCCTGTACACAACATTCACATGTACCACAGCTGTGCCGGGTCTGGAGAGACGGCCAGTAGCTTGTATCTCCTCCCTGCTCTTGCATAGCACCACCTTCCCATTGACCTCCAGCAGCCTGTACACAACATTGGCATGTACCACAGCTGTGCCGGGTCTGGAGAGACGGCCAGTAGCTTGTGTAGCTCCACCCTGCTCTTGCATAGCACCACCTTCCCATTGGCCTCCAGCAGCCTGTACACAACATTGACATGTACCACAGCAGTGCCAGGTCTGGAGAGACGGCCAGTAGCTTGTGTAGCTCCTCCCTGCTCTTGCACAGCACAACCTTCCCATTGGCCTCCAGCAGCCTGTACACAACATTCACATGTACCACAGCAGTGCCGGGTCTGGAGAGACGGCCAGTAGCTTGTGTAGCTCATCCTTGCTCTTGCATTGCACCACCTTCCCATTGGCCTCCAGCAGCCTGTACACAACATTCACATGTACCACAGCAGTGCCGGATCTGGAGAGACGGCCAGTAGCTTGTGTAGCTCCTCCCTGCTCTTGCATTGAACCACCTTGCCATTGGCCTCCAGCAGCCTGTACACAACTTTCACATGTACCACAGCTGTGCCGGGTCTGGAGAGATGGCCAGTAGCTTGTGTAGCTTCTCCCTGCTCTTGCATTGCACCACCTTGCCATTGGCCTTTAGCAGCCTGTACACAACATTCACATGTACCACAGCAGTGCCGGGTCTGGAGAGACGGCCAGTAGCTTGTGTAGCTCCTCCCTGCTCTTGCATTGCACCACCTTGCCATTGGCCTCCAGCAGCCTGTACACAACATTGGCATGTACCACAGCTGTGCCGGGTCTGGAGAGACGGCCAGTAGCTTGTGTAGCTCCACCCTGCTCTTGCATAGCACCACCTTCCCATTGGCCTCCAGCAGCCTGTACACAACATTGACATGTACCACAGCAGTGCCAGGTCTGGAGAGACGGCCAGTAGCTTGTGTAGCTCCTCCCTGCTCTTGCACAGCACAACCTTCCCATTGGCCTCCAGCAGCCTGTACACAACATTCACATGTACCACAGCAGTGCCGGGTCTGGAGAGACGGCCAGTAGCTTGTGTAGCTCCACCCTGCTCTTGCATAGCACCACCTTCCCATTGGCCTCCAGCAGCCTGTACACAACATTCACATGTACCACAGCAGTGCCGGGTCTGGAGAGACGGCCAGTAGCTTGTATCTCCTCCCTGCTCTTGCATAGCACCACCTTCCCATTGGCCTCCAGCAGCCTGTACACAACATTGGCATGTACCACAGCTGTGCCGGGTCTGGAGAGACGGCCAGTAGCTTGTGTAGCTCCACCCTGCTCTTGCATAGCACCACCTTCCCATTGGCCTCCAGCAGCCTGTACACAACATTGACATGTACCACAGCAGTGCCAGGTCTGGAGAGACGGCCAGTAGCTTGTGTAGCTCCTCCCTGCTCTTGCACAGCACCACCTTCCCATTGGCCTCCAGCAGCCTGTACACAACATTCACATGTACCACAGCAGTGCCGGGTCTGGAGAGACGGCCAGTAGCTTGTGTAGCTCCACCCTGCTCTTGCATAGCACCACCTTCCCATTGGCCTCCAGCAGCCTGTACACAACATTCACATGTACCACAGCAGTGCCGGGTCTGGAGAGACGGCCAGTAGCTTGTATCTCCTCCCTGCTCTTGCATAGCACCACCTTCCCATTGGCCTCCAGCAGCCTGTACACAACATTCACATGTACCACAGCAGTGCCGGGTCTGGAGAGACGGCCAGTAGCTTGTATCTCCTCCCTGCTCTTGCATAGCACCACCTTCCCATTGGCCTCCAGCAGCCTGTACACAACATTGACTTGTACCACAGCTGTGCCGGGTCTGGAGAGACGGCCAGTAGCTTGTGTAGCTCCTCCCTGCTCTTGCATAGCACCACCTTCCCATTGGCCTCCAGCAGCCTGTACACAACATTGACATGTACCACAGCTGTGCCGGGTCTGGAGATATGGCCAGTAGCTTGTGTAGCTCCTCCCTGCTCTTGCACAGGACCACCTTGCCATTGGCCTCCAACAGCCTGTACACAACATTGGCATGTACCACAGCTGTGCCGGGTCTGGAGAGACGGCCAGTAGCTTGTGTAGCTCCACCCTGCTCTTGCATAGCACCACCTTCCCATTGGCCTCCAGCAGCCTGTACACAACATTGACATGTACCACAGCAGTGCCAGGTCTGGAGAGACGGCCAGTAGCTTGTGTAGCTCCTCCCTGCTCTTGCACAGCACAACCTTCCCATTGGCCTCCAGCAGCCTGTACACAACATTCACATGTACCACAGCAGTGCCGGGTCTGGAGAGACGGCCAGTAGCTTGTGTAGCTCCACCCTGCTCTTGCATAGCACCACCTTCCCATTGGCCTCCAGCAGCCTGTACACAACATTCACATGTACCACAGCAGTACCGGGTCTGGAGAGACGGCCAGTAGCTTGTATCTCCTCCCTGCTCTTGCATAGCACCACCTTCCCATTGGCCTCCAGCAGCCTGTACACAACATTCACATGTACCACAGCAGTGCCGGGTCTGGAGAGACGGCCAGTAGCTTGTATCTCCTCCCTGCTCTTGCATAGCACCACCTTCCCATTGGCCTCCAGCAGCCTGTACACAACATTCACATGTACCACAGCAGTGCCGGGTCTGGAGAGACGGCCAGTAGCTTGTGTAGCTCCACCCTGCTCTTGCATAGCACCACCTTCCCATTGGCCTCCAGCAGCCTGTACACAACATTCACATGTACCACAGCAGTGCCGGGTCTGGGGAGACGGCCAGTAGCTTGTGTAGCTCCTCCCTGCTCTTGCATAGCACCACCTACCCATTGGCCTCCAGCAGCCTGTACACAACATTCACATGTACCACAGCAGTGCCGGGTCTGGAGAGACGGCCAGTAGCTTGTATCTCCTCCCTGCTCTTGCATAGCACCACCTTCCCATTGACCTCCAGCATCCTGTACACAACATTGGCATGTACCACAGCTGTGCCGGGTCTGGAGAGACGGCCAGTAGCTTGTGTAGCTCCTCCCTGCTCTTGCATTGCACCACCTTGCCATTGGCCTCCAGCAGCCTGTACACAACATTCACATGTACCACAGCTGTGCCGGGTCTGGAGAGACGGCCAGTAGCTTGTGTAGCTCCTCCCTGCTCTTGCATTGCACCACCTTGCCATTGGCCTCCAGCAGCCTGTACACAACATTGACTTGTACCACAGCTGTGCCGGGTCTGGAGAGACGGCCAGTAGCTTGTGTAGCTCCTCCCTGCTCTTGCATAGCACCACCTTCCCATTGGCCTCCAGCAGCCTGTACACAACATTGACATGTACCACAGCTGTGCCGGGTCTGGAGATATGGCCAGTAGCTTGTGTAGCTCCTCCCTGCTCTTGCACAGGACCACCTTGCCATTGGCCTCCAACAGCCTGTACACAACATTGGCATGTACCACAGCTGTGCCGGGTCTGGAGAGACGGCCAGTAGCTTGTGTAGCTCCACCCTGCTCTTGCATAGCACCACCTTCCCATTGGCCTCCAGCAGCCTGTACACAACATTGACATGTACCACAGCAGTGCCAGGTCTGGAGAGACGGCCAGTAGCTTGTGTAGCTCCTCCCTGCTCTTGCACAGCACAACCTTCCCATTGGCCTCCAGCAGCCTGTACACAACATTCACATGTACCACAGCAGTGCCGGGTCTGGAGAGACGGCCAGTAGCTTGTGTAGCTCCACCCTGCTCTTGCATAGCACCACCTTCCCATTGGCCTCCAGCAGCCTGTACACAACATTCACATGTACCACAGCAGTGCCGGGTCTGGAGAGACTGCCAGTAGCTTGTATCTCCTCCCTGCTCTTGCATAGCACCACCTTCCCATTGGCCTCCAGCAGCCTGTACACAACATTCACATGTACCACAGCAGTGCCGGGTCTGGAGAGACGGCCAGTAGCTTGTATCTCCTCCCTGCTCTTGCATAGCACCACCTTCCCATTGGCCTCCAGCAGCCTGTACACAACATTCACATGTACCACAGCAGTGCCGGGTCTGGAGAGACGGCCAGTAGCTTGTGTAGCTCCACCCTGCTCTTGCATAGCACCACCTTCCCATCGGCCTCCAGCAGCCTGTACACAACATTCACATGTACCACAGCAGTGCCGGGTCTGGGGAGACGGCCACCCATTGGCCTCCAGCAGCCTGTACACAACATTCACATGTACCACAGCAGTGCCGGGTCTGGAGAGACGGCCAGTATCAAAATCAAAATCAAAATCAAGAGTTTTATTGTCTTTAAGCACATATGCAATTGACAAAGTCACAGTAAAAATGTTTAAAGCTAGTCATTCAGTCGTTGTACATAAGTTATTGCATACAAGTTGGATAACTAAACATAAAATCTAAAAAAGAAAAACAATAAATAAACAACAATAAATACTTTATAACAAGGCTAAAATATTAAAGAACTAGTATCACAGATCAAATACTCCTCTACATTGTAAAACACTTTTTCTTTGAGCCATTTTTCTAAAACAACTTTAAACCTTTTTAAATTTACTTCCCAAGCTTTTTCAGGCAATTTGTTAAATAACTTAAGTTTCATAAACAAGTGACTGCTTCTACTTTTCTCTAATCTAATGGATGGCAGTTCTAAAAAATATTTTTTTCTGGTAAAGTGGGCGTGTATGTTCTGTCTCGTTACAAATTTATTTAGAGATTGTTTTACATCAACTAAACAACAATAAATGTAGAGAGAAGGTAATGTCATGATTTTGAATTCTCTAAATATTGGCGAACAACTTTCTCTATCTGGAACATTCTTTATAATCCTAAGGGCTTTTTTCTGCCAGATAAATGCCTTTTTTGAATTGCTACTATTGCCCCAAAGGGTAATTCCATATCTCAAGTGTGAATGAAAAAATGCGTAATAAGCAGTTATCAACATATCACAATTTACACAGCCCTTCAATTTACGCAAAAGATAAGTAACTCGAGCCAACTTTGTGCACAAATTATTAACATGAAATTCCCAGCTTAATTTACTATCTAAGTGTAATCCTAATAGTTTTACATTACTTTTGTTGCTAACAATGTCTTGGTTTAAAGAAAAAATTAAACTTTCAGTCTTACTTTGATTCACCAACAACTCATTATCTTGGAACCATCGAGAAGCTAAGTCAGTACAATTTTCTTTTTCTAAAATTAGGTTTTCAATGTCTTCGCTGCAGTTGAACAAGGTAGTGTCATCTGCATAAAGCACTGAACTACAGGGAATACTAAAAGCAAAGTCATTGATAGCAACAATGAACAAAAAGGGACCAAGTACTGAACCCTGAGGAACTCCTACTTTTGTACATTTAAAATCAGATTTGAGCTGCCCCTGAACTACCATCTGCTTTCTATCGCTCAGATAAGATGCCAACAACTTCAATTCATTATTCTGGATACCATAATGTCTTAATTTACTTATCAATAGCTTATGTGAGATACAATCAAAAGCTTTCGTGAGGTCCAATAATGTTACAGAGGATACCAGTTTTTTTTCAAAATTATCTAAGACATTTTCTACAATTGTTTCCACTGCTTTAATGGTATCACGCCCAGGTAGAAAACCAAACTGTTCCTTACAGAGAAGATTGTTTTGAATGAAAAAATTATACAATTGTTCTTTAAAACAAGATTCAAAGATTTTACTTAATATTGGAACTAAAGAAATAGGGCGATAGCTGGCAGGATTGGATTTTTCCCCTTTCTTATAAACAGGTATAACTTTGGATATCTTCAAAGCTCTTGGGTATACACCCTTACTCAACATTAAATTAAAAAGAAAGACAATTGGCCCTACTATGGTCTCTATAATCTCTTTAAAAATTTTGTTTGACAAACCATAGAAGTCCTCGCTATTTGAATTGCTGAGCTTGGACACACATTTAATAATATCGCTTTCTTTTATTTTACTTGACCTAAATATTCTACAACCATTAACCTTACTTGACAAAAAGTCATTCACAAACCCTTCTGCACAATTAAAACTATCTAACCTACTACTTTTCATTTCATAAGCAGAATCAACAAAATAATTATTAAAATCATCACAGCTTACAACTATTTCACTATTACTACCATAATGTTTACATTTAGCTTCACCCTTAATTATAGTCCATGCAGCCTTACACTTGTTGCTAGAATTTAATATGTATTTCTCATTTGCCCTATTCTTTTCTTGCTTAATTTTTTCCTTATACAATATTTTTGCCTTAAAGTAACAATCTTTGGATTCACATTCATTTTCTGTACCTCTGTTTAACTTATACCTATCATACAAAACCAGTATATTATCTCTCATAGTTTTTAATTCGGGTGTAAACCATTTCACATTTGCCCTTTTATTTTTCTTTACTTTAACCTCTTTAAATCTACAACATTCTTCAAACACATTTGACAGCCTACTGATAAAATAATCAAAAGCACAATCTACTTCTGAAAAAAGATATAAATTTCCCCAATTTAAGTGATACAGTTTATCTTTAAGATTGTCAACCGAAACATGAGAGAGGCTCCAGTCATAGAAAGTTGCAAAAACTCCTGCATGATCTGAAATATGAGGATGAATAGCTTGTGTAGCTCCTCCTTGCTCTTGCATTGCACCACCTTCCCATTGGCCTCCAGCAGCCTGTACACAACATTCACATGTACCACAGCAGTGCCGGGTCTGGAGAGACGGCCAGTAGCTTGTATCTCCTCCTTGCTCTTGCATAGCACCACCTTCCCATTGACCTCCAGCAGCCTGTACACAACATTGGCATGTACCACAGCTGTGCCGGGTCTGGAGAGACGGCCAGTAGCTTGTGTAGCTCCACCCTGCTCTTGCATAGCACCACCTTCCCATTGGCCTCCAGCAGCCTGTACACAACATTCACATGTACCACAGCAGTGCCGGGTCTGGAGAGACGGCCAGTAGCTTGTGTAGCTCCTCCCTGCTCTTGCATTGCACCACCTTCCCATTGGCCTCCAGCAGTCTGTACACAACATTCACATGTACCACAGCAGTGCCGGGTCTGGAGAGACGGCCAGTAGCTTGTATCTCCTCCCTGCTCTTGCATAGCACCACCTTCCCATTGACCTCCAGCAGCCTGTACACAACATTCACATGTACCACAGCTGTGCCGGGTCTGGAGAGACGGCCAGTAGCTTGTGTAGCTCCTCCCTGCTCTTGCATAGGACCACCTTGCCATTGGCCTCCAGCAGCCTGTACACAACATTGACATGTACCACAGCTATGCCGGGTTGGTGCCATGTTGGTTTTTTTAACACTTTTTTAACCAACAAAAACTCTGTGGCGACATCCACAGATGTCGCAGAAACTGCCACCATTTCTCTTATGGGATGTAGTTCACCTGTGAAGCTGCAGTCATCTTGATTTGTGTTGATAATCCAGTGACAGACAATCTATTTTTGTTTATCAGCTGTTAAGTTACAATTCGCATTTAAAAATATTTAATGAAATTTGGTTAACATTTTAAAGCGCCCTCTAGAAATAAACCAGAGGCTAGGGGGGCGAAGCTGAAAAAGAAATTACCTTTTTATTCATTATTCTCACACGCAATAGATCATAAGCTTTAAAATGACACCTCAGACTTAAAAATTGGTTTAGTAATCAAGAAAGTACCCCGTTGAGTAGACCTGTGTGCTCAGCAAATTTCCAAATTAGTAATATTAATTTTGACTAGATGAACCTGTAAACAAAATTTCAATATGTGCTCATATTAAGGAAATTAATGTCTATTCTCCATATGATAAACATGTGGAAAAAGTATGCTGGTATGCTGCCATGGGGAACCCTGCAAGAAGGTATTTTTAGAATAAAAAACAATTTATTTTGTCCTTATGAAACCATGTACTAAGTTTCATCAATATCTGTCCATAAATAAAGGAGTTTGCCTATTCTCCATATGATTAACACGGGAAAAGAGAGTATGCAAGTTTGCTGCCATGATAGTTACAATGACCAAAATTTTCCCATAAATGGATGGATCTCAACCAAATGAAGGTAAATACCAAGTTTCATCCAAAAATATTGGTTAATAAGTGAAATATTAACACATTTTCCATTTTCGTAAGATTAACATTGGAGCCCCAAAATACAATGTACTGTCTTTAGACTTAATAATATCTTGGTAACCAATAAAGATAGAGCAAAGCTTCAACATACTAAATTGTGTTTTTTTAGCTAATTCCAATGGGGAAAATCCAAATTTAAAAAAATTACATATGGAAAACGTAAAAATCCCATTTTTGGGGTACAAAACTTCAGGTAGGTTGATATATCTGGTTTACAAACTCATCCGAATAAATAGTATATATAAATATATATATATGTATATAGCCTATACAGGGTGTCCAGCTTCGACTGTCCGAAACTTTTCCATGTTGTTCAGCAAGCCAAAAGAAACAAAAAAGTTCATATAAACATCTGTCCTAAAATGCGTTGTTAACCCGCTAGCCGCCATTTTGTTTTTTACACTTAATACTTTTTATTTTCGTAACGGATAAATGAATTGGGTTCATATTTGGCATGGACCTTAACTACAACAATGTTTATTAAAATAAAAATTAATTATTTTTTTCCAGTGTGTATTTTCAAAATGGCGACCATTTAAAATTTTCAAACTCATATATCTCAAAAACGGTAAATTTTAAAAAAATTTCACAAGAGACAAAAAAGTTGAAAAATTAAATTATTCAAACAATGATACCAAATTTGTAAGGATCTGACAAAAAATAACGTAGTTATTGAGATTTTTCTATTAAAATAACATAAATTTGCATTATTAATGCAAAATCTATGTTTAGCAGGCTTGCTGAACAACATGGAAAAGTTTCGGACAGTTGAAGCTGGACACCCTGTATATTTTAATGACTGGTCCCTGTGTACCTCAAAACGAAAAAGTAACATGGTTCCGGGCTTAGTTCTTACCATGAGACCTACGGTATTAGCTTCCTCCCTATAAGAAATTCGCTGAAAGAGATGTTATTGATGAAACCCTCACTAAATTAAGAAGATAGATATAAGATGGGGAAATGTTGTTAAAATTAGGATCAACTCATAACCATAACACAAAAAATAAAAACCAGCTGGATATTCAAAATCATTTCACTGAATTATTTTGTTATTTAAAAAAAATATTGTTTAGAAAATAACTTATTAAATTATTGTTTAAAAAAGTGTTTATTGTATCCATGTTAAGTTACAGAGGCCGATGTAAGAGCTGCCTATTGTTTTTCCATAAACTCTTTCTTTTTGATACCAAATAGCGGAATTGGGAATCTTAAGCAACTATTTCATCACTCTTTGGTGTTGGTTTTTGGTCATCAAAATCCATTGGTCATTATGGTGGACCTCCAGCTTTTGTACCAAAAATAACATAGGACCGCCGCCATGCCGCATTCAAAACCCTGCATGTTTTAGTTATGCTATACGAAGTCTAAAAAGCTACAATAAAGTTATAATAATTTCATATTTGAGTGAGATGTTGGCAGTGGAATTTCAAACATTATTGGAAAAAAATTTAAGTGTTCTTATAGGTGCTCTCAGCAGCTGCTTTGGAATGCGGCATTGTAGAGAGCCACTGCACTGAGTAGTGTGTCTTTAAGAGCTGAAATGAGACTCGCTCGCATACTCTGCTAACTACTATGATTTTATAATAAAATCACTAAATTAAGTGCTAATATGGTAAAAAATATTTATTTCATCATCCAAATTTGGATATGGGTTGACTTGAAAATTTTTAATTCAAATCGTTGAGAAATGTTTAAGAGCTCAATTTTGTATTTTATCATGATTTTTTCTTCAGATCCAGTTCAATTCTCACATTGCTCGTCCACCAAAAGTACCATTTTGCTACAAGGTCCCAACATATAAGTACTATATGCCCTAAATCCAATATCCTGAAAATAATTGACAAAAAAGTAACATTATTAACACTTTCTCGCAATTTATTCAATAAGTATGCAACCTTCCCAGTATGACTTTCTGAGCGAGTCAAAAAATGCATTCTTGAAGCTTCACTTTCAGTTTTAAATGTATGTGAAAATCCTATGGTAAGGATTCCAGTCCAAAGCCACACGTAGTAAAGATATGGATGAAGTGCTCCTAAAAACCACACCGCATGGTTCTGATACCGATATTTTGGGATGAAAAGCAACCAGATCACAATCGATTTGAGAAATGAATATTTTTTAACCATTTTCAATTTGTATTTCTGGCCACAAACTTCACACGCCAGTCTTAAAGATAAGTCAATCCAAGCTTGAAGGCACTCTGTGTGGACTGCACTCAAGGACCCTTTGCACTGACATGGGGAAGCAATCAAATGTCGGTCAACTTGAGAACTGCTTTGACAAATCCTGCATTCTTTACTAATTTCAATATCAGCACCTTCTAAAGCCATTGGCAAACAATACTAATTCACTAGAAAAAATTTAGAATGGATCTTGAAAATATTCAAGATTATATTGTGTATAAGGTTCAGTCTCAAAATATATTTTTAATTTCAATATCTTGCTTGACTAAAACAACAATTTTTTGATATGTTTACATGATTACCCTTTGATTCACCTGTAGAGTGACATTTAGCTCTACTTCAGCTGTTTTTATTCAAATAATTGAAAATAGATGAGAAACAATTTTAAAAGTACTTTAAGTAGATGATACACAGCGTATTTGCATTATTATAGCTTAAAATCTTAAAATACATATTTGCTCTAAATAATGAAGTGGATATATATATATATATATATATATATATATATATATATATATATATATATATATATATATATATATATATATATATATATATGTACCATGTAAATTTTATGTGTTAAAATAAAAATTGCATTTTTAGTGTTTGATCTGATTTTAGAAACCATTCTATTGGCTAGATACTATCAAAATCACTTAAGGGTTTTCAGATTAGGTAAAAATATCATTTTAAACACGATATGAGTCAAATCACACTGAGTAGTCTTAACTAAATGTGGTCCTGTTGAAAGCTGTAGCACATCAACTGACCTATCCCCTTTGATGAGGCCAGAGTCTTCGGCTGCCCACTCGACGTAGAGTCCCGACCCGTCGTCTCGTGGCGCCGCTCCAAAACGGGGACTCTTGGGGTCATACACCAACTCCACCGCATGCAGCGTCACTGCTGAGCTGTCTTTCACATAGCTACAACATGAAAACCTCTACTATTTACGTGTTTGTTTCAACTTGCATAAACTATACTTTAAAATCAAGAAATATTTTTGGAATTGTTATCTTATCTTAATAGTAACCTCTCATTTATGGAGCAAAGTGGTTTATTGACCTTTCTGACTTTGAATAGTCAACCTGGCTAGAAGCCTATACTGCACTTTTTCCCAAAATTACAAAGATATATTGAAAAACACCTGTGCTCTGTACTATTGCAGAATATGTACTGCTACTACAAATAAACTATGTCAAATTGACTCACTTGAAGATGGTGGCACTCTCGCGATTGTTGCTGGATTCAAGAGCAGCTTGTAAGTTCCTAATTTCCTCTAGAATACTGAGTAAGTTCAGTTCTTCTCTTCCAAGTTGATATTCAAGTTCAGCCTGCTGGATTCTTACATCTATGTTACTGAAACAAATATACAAAACACTTTATTATTATTATTGTTATTATTATTATTTTGACTTGGAGATCCTTTGATCCTTACTTTATAAAATAAACCTTTTGGTGTTTTTGAATTTGATTAATTTGAAGTTAATTTGTTGACAATTACTATTAAAAACCTCAACTCTCTCATAAAAACCTGCAGTCCTCAAAATGTAAATGAAGTTTTGGCCAATTTTGAGGAATTATGATTAGCTAGACATGATAATACCATTGACTATACACTAAAGTGAATACACTTTCTCATCCAATGTATTTTGTTTGATAACAAAATTTGGAACATTCGTGTACATAGCACCAGAGTCGTTGTAATCGATGTTGTATTTACTCAGCTGGATTTACAGTGCTACAAAAACATTTCATCACAACATAAACATAAACCTCAGTTATTTATAAAATGTTTCATCCTTCATTGAGAAGAGTGGTAGTACTGATTTATGGTACAGTAAAATAAGGCCAAAAACAACCTTTTGATTGGCAACTGATATGCATCCATGAAATTTTTAGGAGACCTTCTTTTAAGCTCTAGAAAAAGAGATTTGATGAGTCCCCAAAAAATAAAGTTGTTTTACACCTATAAAATCACTTTTCAAAATGGCGGTTCTTTGTAATGAAATAAATTTTGAAAAAAGCTCCCCTTTTTCATTTTTTACGTGCATCGCCTCAATATTATGTTGTGGGACCAACAAATCCAATAATTGTTGGGTACTAAATACTTTATTTGTAACGGTCTTTATTTTTTGGCCGCCATCTTGGATCCGCCATATTGGATACAAGTTGGTTTTTTCTAATGTAAAGATAGTGTTGTGACACATCATTTCAGAGTAGATTCTTTCGCTCATTACAATGCCGCAATCCGTTTTTGAAAATGTTTTTCCATTTCAAAGATATACGGAAATTAAAATTCTTCTCCATACATTTCTTACGGACGTTTCAAATTTTGAATATATTTATTGCTTTTTATTCCTCATATACCCTGTTCTAATTGAGATAGGTTGTTAATTTAGGTATCATATCACTCAGTGGATCAATGGGCTTCTTTAGAGTTTTTGTTCGTTCAAATTGGCTTGGTTTGAAACGGTTTGTAAATTTTAAACTTTACCCAAATTTCAGAAATGGAAATATTTTTATTAAAAAGTGTATAATATCACATCTCAAACGTATCCAATTTTAACAATCAATTTATGGAGTTAAAGCCAATAATGTACCGTGTAATTTAAGACCAAAACGAACTTTGAATCTCATTTACAACTTGAGTTGTACGTCTTTAACTGAAGACGAATTTCAGGAACCAATAAATTTTATGTTTATTAGACAGTTATAAGCCACTTAATATCCAACGAATTTCAATGGTCAATAACTCAAATTAAAGATATTGATGTACTAGTTGTTTTAAGACCAGAATTAACTTTGTGTCTTATTTAGAACTTGAGATATTAATCTTTAACTAAAAGCGAATTAAAAAAAAAAAATTGAAGTTTCTATTAAATAGAAGGATATAACTCGTCTCAATATCCTCCAAATGGAATGAAGAATAGCTCAAATTAATGCCAGGAATATTACTGAGTATTTTAAGGTCACAATGAACAGAATTCCTCAATTAGAACTAGATATAAAAGAAATATAATGTAAAATATATTTAAAGTTCGAAATGTCCATAAGAAATTTATAGGGTTGAATTTGTATTTGAGTGTATCTTTAAAACGAACCAAAATTTTCAAAAACGAATTGCGGCATTGTAATCAGCGTAAAAATCTACTTTGAAATGATGTGTCACAACATTATCTTTACATTACAAAAAAATAACTTTCATCCAATATGGCGGATCCAAGATGGCGGCCAAAAATTAACAACCGGTCATAATGAACTACTTGCCATTAAAAAATTATTGGTGATGGTGTCACAACATTATATTGAGAAATAATAAAAATAAATAAATTTTTTCAAAATGTATCCCATTACCAAAAAACCGCCATTTTGAAAAGTGGTTTTATAGGTGAAAAACAACTTTATTTTTTTGGGACTCATCAAATCTTTAATTATAGTGCTTAAAAGTAGCTCTTATCAAATTTTTAGGAATGCACATCAGTTGCCGATCTAAAACCCTAATTTTACTGTACTATACCTATCACATGTCTCTTGTACTTTTATGTACACCGCGGAAGATTGTGCCACCGTAAATAGGTTACAAACACACCTATGCTATGGAAGTCTATTTACGTTAGTGAACATAGTCAATACTAATACAAAATATAAAGGGAATAAAAGGTAATAAATTAGTATGTAAAAAAATTGTTTGGATTTTGCACTGTTGAAGGAAAACATATTTTAAGTATGAGAAGTTATATATTTCATGTCCTCTACTTAATATTTAAAAATATATTGTTTGGTACAGTAATTTTTTAAATACAGCGCCAAAAACCAAGCCTGTAGATTAATCTAAGTAAATTATCAAATGTTAGTAAATTACAAACTTGACTACGGTAACAAATAAAAATAAAACAGCTAAGTCGTATAGTTAGCAATCCCAAGAATTACAAATTAAAAACATAAATAATATTTTTGTAAATAAAAAAACAAGACCAAGACCATTCACAAATCAAAGTCCCACCTTGTCAATTGTCAGAGATAACATTACAATACAATGGACAATAGAGAGGAACAAGAGTTTAACAATGATTGTTAACCTACCAGGCAATAACGTGCCGATATTAAACGACCGAAAGTTGTTATTCATGTGTTAGGGTAGGCGGCTACAAAACTAATGTGTCTGATGGGGTAATAAATTTCTCTAATTCATTCTACCCGATTGTAAGTTTCTCAGCTCTACTAAATGAGTTTTGTTTTGTGATTCCCACCAATATTAAAAACTAAAATACAGACAGACAAGTTGGTAAGAATGTGTTTGAAGGATTTAAAAAATAAATTTACTATAAACATGTTTATTGCACTATTTTCACGGAATGTGTTTATACTAAAATATAAGAAAAATTCTTTGTTCAACTAATATTGAATTTTACAAAGAATACAGAATATTGAATTACAAGAAGATATGGTATATAGTATTTTTACAGTGATAGTGACTGCAATGATATTGTTGCAAACTTTTGTTTGTACAAGTTAAATGACAATATTAACTTTTTAACTGGTAGAAAGAAAATAGTACCAAAGTCAATGCAATGGCAGATCCTACATGATCAATACGGGGTTCTGTTTTTTTTTTTTTTCTGCATGATCTGGATCGTGATAAATATTAACTGTATTGTTTACTGGGCTTGAACTTATACGGTCAATATGGATCATACAATTGCGGATCTTACACGGTCAATACGGATTGCGATATTTGGATTGTGATCCTGGATCACGATATGGATTGACTGTGTAAATATCAATATATGATTGATGGATCACACATCAATATTTGACTTTACAAGCTCAATCCATATCTTGATCCAGGATCACGATCCAAAAATCGCAATCTGTATTGAGTGTGTAAGATCCGCCAATGCAGCATTTTATCCGCTGATTAAAACCATTTTAATTCACAAATCAAAAAAAATTAAAACAAAAAATATACTACTAAACGACTTTCAGTGGGGGGTGAGATTACCCTCCAAAATTTGGAAAAACACTGGATAAACAACCATAATGACATTATTCTTTTTTACGACTTTACATCTCCTTTATCCATAGCAAAAATAATTTGTATATGACAATAAAAAATAATATAGGCAAAAAATAAAATAAAAAACCAATTTTTCTTTTGTTACCATTAGTCATAATCCTTACACCTTCTATTAAATTTCTCTCTCACTCACTCAGTGATGTCGAGCCTCTCCAGAGCGAGTTTGATGTTTTTGATAGCGAGCCGCTTAGTGTCGAGCTCGGCCCTGAGCCGCGTGAGTCTGTCCTCAGCGGCTCGGCGCTCCTTGTCCGTCAGAGGCTGTGACGTCGCCTGGCGCTGCAGGAATGACGCCGACAGTCGGTTGATACTGAGCGACGTGCACAGCTGACCCTTCAAACTACAATGGGGGAAGGGAAAATATACTCTATTGGTGTCTTGGAACATCCAAAACAATTTACAATAAAAGTTTATACAATAGACAATTTACTTTATTGACATATACTTACAGTCCGTAATACTTCAAAACAAGATTAAAAAAATTTTTATTGCATTTTGAACCAAATTGTCAGTTGATTTTTTAAGCAGTTTTGGTTTGTTTCTTTCTTTTGATGTGTTGGGAGTTAATTGAAGAAATGAGGTTAGTTATTTAAATTTTATGGTGGTGTAGTAAATCCTCTGTTAATCATAGTTACATTCTGAAAACTGAAGCACTCTAACAATTATTAGCTGTAATGCTAATAGATAATAGCTATTACAATTATTATAACAGAGATCCGTGTTTCTAAATTTGTCTCTTTAAGATTTTTAGTACCAGGTTAACCGAGCCTTGCTCATTGGTTTTATTTCAGTTTTGATATAGTGTTATTATGGTAATAAAGCTATTAAATTTTCAACAACAACCAACAATACCTCTTCACAGTTAACAGCTGTTTCAAAAGGTCTGCTTAACATTACTGTTCCTTTATTTTTGTACACCTTTCGTTGTTATTTCGTTACCAAAATACCATAAGACCAATGTTAAAAATTACGATTTTTAAACTTAAATTTAGACCTTAAATTCCATTTTTCCTGAAATTGAGGCTGTTTCTAAACTTAATTTTTTGGGCCAAAACACTCTTAAATCGAAAGTTTAAGCAAAATCTACCCGCTAGATTTTGAGATCGTGGAACACACATCCCTTCAGACATTGCTTGTAATATAATATAGGATTTGTTCCAAAATATACAGGTTTTTTTGTTTTATTTCTTACATGAAAACTGCTGGTAACTCTTATCTATTGAAAAATATTAAAATGTACAAAATTTTTTTTTAGACTATTTATGGCTAACATTAAAAGATTTATTGGCCCTTACTTTTGTACTCAAAGACTCAATGACCCAGTGCAGGGGAAATTCCACAAAATATCTTAAAAGTTATTTTTTTCCACTTTTTTGTGAGGGGAAGGAAGCGTTAATGCCTGACTAAAGGTGGCTCTTTAGGTAAAAAAGAACTGCCTGTTTAAAAGGGCTTTAAAATTTAAAGAGCGCATAGTATCAAAACATGTCTAAATAACTGGTTATGCAGTACTGTAAAACAATTATTATAACGGTTTACTAAAATTTAAGAAAATGGCTCAAAATTTTAATGCACCTAATATTTTTAAAACAAGATTTTAATCACAAGTGAAATATTCCTAGATATACAGTTCACTCATTCAATCAATTTCAAACACACCCTGTCCCTGTCCCTGTCCCTAAGCCACCGCCACCTACAGTGACCACTAACCTGTGGATAACGTTCTCCTTGTCTCTCAAAGTGGTTCTCAGCAGCTCCAGTTCCTGGGCCACGTCCTTGGCTGAGCGGAACATGTTGTTGGGAGGCGTCACATGTGTCGGGGGCGCGGCGGGGGCGGTGGGGGTGGACGGGGCCGTCGGGGCCTTCTTGCGTCTTGGGGTGGTGGACAACGACACCTCTATACTGGCCATCTGGAAGCGGGTCAGAACACATTCGACAGTGTTTAACATGTAAAAGAGTATATTGTATATCAAGTGAGAGTATGTCACATGATATTTCATAAAAAGTAAAGATATACATAATTTTGTTCCAAATCCAGCTATTTTTATTTAATTAATCCAATAATACATATTAAACCCAAAGGATGGGGCTACTTCCTATAACACAAGGATAATCCAAAAGTATTAATCTTTCATTATTTTTGTAATATATTAAATAAGTTTTTTTAGAGTCACTGTTTTCAAAAAATGCCTAATTTTTAAATGGAAATATTTCTTATAATTTAAATTCAAATCCATCAGTTTCATGAGTTGAGGATTGACTGTAACTTTTTTTGTAAATGGTAATTGGCTTTTTGACTGACGCACTGTGGTTGAACAGCTACAGTATTTTGAATGAAAAAATGTCATATTCTTTTCATGATTGGATTTGAATTAAAACAACTATATAAATGTTTTGATTTTACATTTTTACATTCTCAGTTTAACATTAAATATTTTTGCTTTT